>CAXKVY010001577.1:0-517576 GCA_964058915.1 Tetropium fuscum
GCTTTTCTGTTGCCACAAAAGTAGTTGTGATGTGTTTGATCATTCATTAAATGTCAAAGATGAAGATGGCCGACGGTTCTACAATTTTGCGAAGAAATAGACCGGGGACAAAGGCTAAGGTGGGATATATTAATTCCTTGTTTTAAAACGTAATTAGGGCAAATGCCCGTTTGCATATTAACCAAATTTAAGCTATGTCTGATCGGTATTAAATGGATGACATGGTGCAGTGTTTAGTGACTACCCTTTGGCGAATAAGTGTTTACTTAATTTACTTTGTAGGAGTTTAGCCACTGGCCAGATGAGCCGTTCGAGGAGATGGATAGTACGCTGGCTGTACAACAGTATATTCAACAGCTGATACGCTCCGACCCTAACAACATCGATCTGATACTGAAGATGCCTGAAACGCAAGATGAAGGCGTATGGAAATATGAACATTTAAGGTGAATGTTATTTATTCCTGAAATATTTGGTTTACAACGAGAGTTTTTAGACAATTCTGTATGGAACTCAACGGTTTGGCTGTCAGACTGCAAGGCGAATGCCATCCTGAGACATGCACTCAAATGACCGCTACGGAACAGTGGATATTTCTCTGCGCAGCCCACAAGACTCCCAAGGAATGTCCCGCTATCGATTATACGAGGCACACCTTGGATGGGGCCGCTTGTTTGTTAAACAGCAATAAATATTTTCCTAGCCGGTAAGTTAGCTGCGATTTCTTATATCCACCTGCCTCGTGAACGCGTGCTAGTTGAATGTTGTGTTGCAGGGTCAGTATTAAAGAGTCTTCAGTAGCAAAATTAGGATCGGTGTGCAGACGGGTGTATCGAATTTTCTCTCACGCATATTTCCATCACCGGTCGATATTTGACGAGTTTGAGAACGAAACATGCCTGTGCAAGAGGTTCACGCAATTTGTGACTAAATATAACTTAATGTCCAAGGACAATCTTATCGTCCCAATTCTAGAAGAAGAGAATACTCCTGGTGAATCTGAAGCATAAGATCGATGTATATACCTACGTATTATTTCCGAATATAAGTTTATATTGAATTTAATTCAATATTATATAGTATTGATTGTCCTCGTATGCTGATAGCAGTAACCGTGACACGTTTATAGTAGAAATTATTATTTTTTTGTATGATTAGTATAGATGAGATCAGTTAATTTAATTTTTGTGTTCAAAATCTTTTAGGTTCTATGAATATGTTTGTAGTAATGTTTTATTTGGTTTACTCGGTTAATTACACAGTGGGCCAAAAAAATTATTTTTTTCCCGGCAACTTAATGTTCCATGGGCATAGAAAAGTATTACTATGTTTAGTTTTTAAAGTGCTTCTATGAGCAGTATCTATTTCTGGTCTGGGTTGCTGTGGTAATTTTTTTAACTCGCTGTGTATAATTATCAAAGCTCTATTTTAAAAATTCTGCGAAAGGAAAAATTCACAGCAGTTAGGAACATTATCGAGAAGGTCCTAATGTTTGAGTAGAAACCGGCAAGATGTAGAGTTAATTATCTGCGTCTGCATCTATGGAGAGAGCCCGTCAAAAATAATAAGTATATGTAGTCCTGTGAAGTTGGCGCTGCTTTTAAAAATCATCCATTTCTTGCGAGTTCCCAATAGAGTTCAGGAGTTCACAATAAAAAAACAAAAGTTCATAAAATTAGTTATTAAAAAAAAAATTTTTATACCTACAATCGTTACAATTTCTTTCGGAAAAAAAATATTTTTTTTTCAAAAAAACAAAAATATTTTCGAAAAACTTTTTTTATTCATCGTGAACTCTTTTTCGTTGAATAAACAGCACAGCGTGAAGCTAGCGCCCTAAAATATTTTTCGCGATTTCTCGACCTAAATTGCTAGAACTATTGCTGTTTTTCCACATTGAACTCTTTTGTTTCTATTGGGAACTCCCAAGAAATGGATGAAAAAAAAATTTAAAAAAAGCAGCGCTAGTTTCACAGGACTTACGTATGTGTAGTGTGGCGCATGCGTTTTGACATGATAATCATTTATATATTGAAATGTTTAGTTTTAGCTGTAAAATATAAACAGACAATAGTTTGTAAAAAAAAACAGTTATGGAATTACTATTTTGAATATTCTGCTAGTATTATTCCATGAATTATTGTTCTACTCTGTTTATAATGTATATAAAATTGTCCAATAACACCTACTATGATAGAACAACAGAATTGGTAAAGTGGAATTAGACGATGTTTCATTAAAGTCATAAGTCATATTTGAGACTTTTATTTATGAAGTTGTATTGCCCCAAGTTCCCTTAATATATGCCTGGTAACTGCAAACCCAAATCATGTGATGTCACCTTTACACAATTGTAAAATCTATTTTGTTTTACCGTTTTAGTTTGTTATTAGTATATTATTCACCGAGCGGTAATGTAGGTAATAACTTACGCAGATGAAGTTTACGGCTGGAGCCGCAATTCATCAAGCAATAAGTCTCCCAGTGAGGTGGTTCTCTCCTGTGACTGTACACCGGTACAGGGGTCGAAGGACAACAGGAAGTTGTTCCCAAATTTTTTTTAAAATAAATTTGGTGAAAAGTTAAAAATCGGGGTTTTTTAACAAAGAAATCGATTTTTTTTTCAAAAAATTTTGTTTTCCTTTTTGTTAGCAGCATCGAATAGATGGTATTTTTTTAAATAAATTTACAAAGAAAACATTTTATATACGACCCTTTGGAGCTGATAATTTTTTTTTGAAAAAAATCTAGTGTTATCTTTTAATATTAAGGGCTGAAATTTACAGTTTGTAGTTCATTACTTGTATTTTACATATTTTTTTGGTCGTTAATATGCGAAAAATCGGGGTTTTAACAAAGAAATCGATTTTTTTTCCTTAGTAGCATTGAATAGCTGCTATTTTAAGCTCAAAATTAACTCTAAATATGAAAACGTGAATGAGCTATCGAGATTTTAAAAAAACGTGATTTTTTCGAAAAAATATTTTTTGCAGTTTAAATTTTTTGAAAATGATATTTATCAGTTTGTAGGGAGCTACACTTTCACCAAGTTTCGTGAAAAAATTATTTGTTACGAAGATATGAGCGTAAAACGTAAAAGAGCGATAAAACTGCTAATAAATTTTTGCAAATAAATAATTTATTTTTGGATTTTTTAACATTGGATTTCCACAGATCGATCCGTATTTAATAAATAGTTCTACAACTTTTGTATAAAACTTCTTTTCATTTTATGGCACTATGACAGAGTAAAATGGAAAAACCGTTTTTAGCCAACTTTGGGCCCAATTTACTATGGGACCTGAAGGTGCCAATTTTTTCTATTTTGGTTTATTGGATTCTACGGAAAATGTCAGATTTTTTACATATTTTTGTTACTGTATCTCCACTGAAGGGTCCGAATCCGTACACAGACGCACTAAAGCCTCAATATGGCGGCCGGGGCGTGGCCTATTGTAGCCCCCCCCTGTCTCTGTGCATTTGGTTTCCGCTTATTTTCATAGCCTCTCATTAGCTTCAAATGAAATACAGTGATTAATAAAAAACAGAAGCAATTAGAGGTAAGTACCTGAACAGAACAGTGAAAAAAAACTTTTTAACCTCTTAACACGTTGACTGCCACGCCTGACTCGAGAAAATGGGTCCGGGACGCCACGATATGAAAATCAAAATATTGAATAAAAATATTTTGGAACACATTGTTTTTTTACATTTTGTCCTATATATCACTTTTTTTTTGGAAAAAAAAACGCTTACGAGATATCTCGTGGTTGGGCGTCTCCTAACAGAATTTTACTTGTGGCGCCCAATTACGAGATAACTCGTGATCGCATAATAGCTGCCCAGCGCGCGCTTCGTGTTATGGCCTGTTTAGTATCTAGTAGGTTGCGCAGGTGTACACACGTGCGTCTTTTACGAGGCTTAATTTGCAATTTCATGATAGTTACTTTGTTTTTTGTGTAAAATTTTTTACAGATAATGCCCAATTTGTTGTGTTATACCATATCCAAAAAGAATAAACGAATATATTTTCTGATGCCCACATATTATTTCCTAACCTTTAACAGGCGCCATGAGTCTAAAATCTCCTTGCATATCCAACGAGTTAACTCGTTCTGGACGCTACAAAAGAGTCCTTCAAAAACGAGATAACTCGTGGTGGGCGGCTAACAACAAACGGCCAACCACGAGTTATCTCGTGCATGGCAGTCAACGTGTTAACAAGTAATTTATGTTACAAAAAACGGAAAAAACTATTTTGCACAGGTCCATTAACTCTCTTATAAATAAATTACAGAAAGTGTTTTCAGTCAAGGAAAAAAGTAAGCAGGTATAGAAAAATTCTCCCACGATAACTCGTTTAATGAGCAAAATAGGTTAATCACCGCAATAAACTAAATAGGAGTATATAATAATTTCTAGTAAAACCAAAATATTTAGAAAAATAACTTTAATTTGTATATATGCATTAATATATTACATAAAAACATAATTTATATTTACACGACCAAGGCAAACAAATACAATTAAACATTTTGTTCGAATTTTACAAAATGATAAAAACTCACGTAAAAATCACTGCAGTAGGTATTGAATAATTAAATATTAAATCACTAGAAAATTATCGTTTCACAGTTTAACGATGAGATGATTTCTTGTATTGATTCATACAAAGGTGAATAAAGCCACAAACATAAATATCACGCAAAATATGTCAGTAAGCTTATCATTTGTTACTTACCTCTAACATATTCAATTTTTTTTTACGATATGTATGATGAACTTAGTTTATAATAAAACCTAAAAATATTTTTGCTTTTAAAACTACGCTTGATCAAAGTAACACTTATAAATATATATTGGGCTTGTGATGTTCTACTAACATTGATGAGCGAGCTTTTTGTTATTATATATTATATCAACGGACAGCGCAAAACGTCGTTAATCATAGCGGACTACCAGGTAGGGCTTCCAGTCCCGGGACCAGGGATTTTACTAGAGTATTTTTAGTCCGAGGGACCACCAAGCCAATGTCCTGAAATTCTCAAAATTGCGCACATTTTTATGAAAATGAGAAATATACTTTGATCATATACAATCTAATATACGACAATTCTAATTTGATCATATACGATCTATAGCATCGTAATAATCGAATTCGTCATAAATAAATGTGTTACATTGATATAGATGCTCTTTTGTGTTGTGGATTGCACCGTTTATCACAGCTTCCTTGTAGATCCTACTTCTGAGATAAGTAAACAGGTATACTGCTTGAGTGAACATAGCCGGGGTATATATATATATATAGATATATATATATAGATATATATATATATATATATAGATATATATATATATATATATAGATATATATATATATATATAGATATATATATATATCTATATCTATATCTATATCTATATCTATATCTATATCTATATCTATATCTATATCTATATCTATATCTATATCTATATCTATATCTATATCTATATCTATATATATATATATATATATATATATATATATATATATATATATATATATATATATATATATATATATATATATATATATATAAAATTTAAATAATATCAAGTGAAGTGTAGAGAGCATTTTCCGATTTGGGATACTATAACCTCAAATTCATGAGATATACATGGTAAATTTTTAAAATGACTAAATTAAACATAAATAACAATTATTATGGTTTTCAAATATACAATAAGTTAAGCAAAGGTCTAAATACATAAATTGATTGCATAGGGCACAAGTAAAAAAAAAGTAAATTAAAAAAAAATATTATTATCAAAAAATTAAAATAAAAAAAAATTAATATTATGAGGCATATTTCAACATAGAATTCCACGTGTTTTGTTTAATTTTGAAATAGGACATAAAGACTTTATTCTAAACATGAATCAAGAGAACAGGAAAATAAAAAGGAGGGAAACCAAGGAAGAAAAATAATAATTGAGAGGAAAAAAACAAAGGCCAATGAATATTATGGAAAAATTAAAGTAAACAAAAAATGAAAATTATGAATGAAATAACTGAAATAAAACAAGATCCGTCAAGAGTTTCAATGCAGGATGATGCAGAAACGATGCCCTGTTCGGGTTTGGTTACGATCATGGCCTCCCATGATTAAAGACATTTTGCGCTGTCACTATGTATGTAATAAGCCTAGTAACCCAAATACTGATGATTAGTAGTAGTTTAGGATGATATATAAATAAGAACCAACGTAAAACAGTTCACGTACACGCGTTGTGAATGAGATTTGATTGTAACATACGTAACAAGTAGAAATTTTTTCATCTTTGGCACGATATTATACAACAAGCATTCCTAACCGTTACTTTTATGTGTCTAGTACTGTCGGAAAGCCGACGTTTCGTCAAATATCCAGAATTACCGAGGCGGCCAACTCCACGTTCCAGTTAGTTCGCTGCAGAGCCGTCTCGCATTGATCCCGGCCAGCTAAGCCCAACCTAAATGCGACCGTTAATTATTAAGATGTTCTTCCATACAAAATCCAGATTCACTACAAAACTCAGATTTTCAACGTACCTGAACAGTTTCTCTACTTTGAGCCGTTTTATGGCTGCCGCTACGTCCCATCCACACGCCTGCAGCACTGAGAGGCATTCATCTCTCTCGACATCCGGTATGCAGTCCCTTACTTGGCTGAATTTGTTACTCCGATATTCCGGCGTCATTAACCTCTCGGCGTCTGCACTCAACTGCAATGATTATAAATCAAAAATAAAGATTGCACCTAGTATGACTTTTGTTTTTTTTTAATTTGCGTGTTTTTAGGTTTGAGGGTGTTGGCAAAAAATTTTATTAATTTATTTTATTTCCACCTGCGTTTGACCCGATTCTTCTGTGTTATTTACATTCCTTTTTCCCTTTAGAATAAGCTTGTGAATATTATGAAGAATATTATGTTGTAGAGTGAAAAATGCTTGAGCCTAGCCGGGAATCGAACCCGGGACTTTGCCTACGACTTGGCAGCCTGACAAACACGTCCGACGGCCTCGGTAAATCTCATAAAGGCCTGTGCTCTCAGACAGAGCTCCTAATCCCACTTCTGATATTGTAGTAGAGTGAAAAATGCTTTAGCCCAGCCGGCATTCGAACCCGGGGCGACCTTTGGCTTTTCGGGCCCATCCTCTTCCAACTGAGCTGCCGTGCCGCCACACTTTCACTCTACTATTCGGGGTTCTGTACTTATACTGGGTGTTTTTTTAAAAACTTTGGATGGATTTCTCTAAAAAACAGGAGGGTGAATCAAAAAAAAGTTTAAACAAAAGTTGTCGGGTTCCGAGGGGGAAATCATTTGGACACAATATCCACCCCAACCCCTTGACAGGGGGAGGGGGTGACTTTATTTTTAAATGGGAAGGCCCATTTTTTATGGCGCCATATTGTTTTTTGCAAAAAATAAAACATCTTTTGTCTCAACTTCTTTTTTATTTCAGCTTGTAGTTTTTTTTAAATTGCCGAAGTTTGAAAATCGATTCTTCTATTGTATGGAGGTTAATGGACCACGTTTTAAGAACTTCTCACGTTTGGTAAGAAATAAAAATGTGGATTGCATTTGAAATATATGGTTTTTATGCGTCCCACGTTTTTTTGCTTACCAAACGTACCAAAGCTGATGATTTAAAATAAAACCATCGTTAAGTTAAAAGTTTTTTTAACTATTTTTATTTTTCGATTTGTTTTTATATTTCTAAAAATTTTTATTTATTAAATTGTAGGCACTTAATTATATAAGAAAAGAACCCCAAATAGTAGAGTGAGAGTGTGACGGCACGGCAGCTCAGTGGGAAGAGCATTGGCCTGGAAAGTTAAAGGTCCCGGGTTCGATTGCTGGCTGGGCTACAACATTTTCCACTCTACTACAATATCAGAAGTGGGATTAACAGAATTGATGTTTTAGCGTTTATAATGCATGTTTAGATGCGAGATTAATGTGTTATAGTGCTGGCAGGGATGATTAGTAGTAAATGAGGGAATTGTAGCATGTGTTACATTGAAATAACTCTACCTGTCCCTGCTGAATCTTTCTTTGTATCTGTTGCATGCTCAACGGCTGGATGAGGGGCGTGGTGGGAGCAGGCCGGTGCGGTTTCAGCGTCTCGTCGGGCACCTGACTATACAGATTCTCCGGTATTTCATGATAAAGACTATGGCCTACATCAACATACTCTCTCGCAGGTACGGTCCCATATCCGTAGTCAGCTGTCGGGTCATTATTGAATTCCTCACTGTTGATTGCGCTCTGCGTGTTGTATGTCCCAGACTTAGCTACCGAATTCGTTTCGCCAATGTTGTTATATATAGTGTGCGCGTTGTATAGAGAGGCGCCACTGTAGATATTCGCCGCGCTACCTACAAACGTTTATTTCTCATCAACGTGACATTCTAAGCGGGAAAACTACACCCCTAATGTTTGCTATTTAATCAGTGTCTCCGACTAGTACTTGCACTTACCACGCATATTGTTATAATTAGCTGCCGCTTCGCTATAGCTGGCACTCTCGTAAGGTACGGTGGACGTGTACACTGGATCGTATCTTCTGTTGCTCTTGAACTGTCCATATTCCGAATTCACAACGTAAGTCTCATTTTTTCTCTGGCCAGGGTCTGCCTGGAAATTTTTGTTGTTCTGCTTCAAATTTCCATTGCCGCTCAGTGTGGACTCGAACCACATCTTATTTAAAATGGCCGTCGTGTCCTGCTTCTCCGATAGTTCACCGGTCTTTCCATAAAAGTCTCCTATATCTGAATAACAACCCGTTAAAGAAAAACAAAAAAATACAATCAAGTATCAATAATATATTAAACACTAATTCCTGAATTTTGTATAGTAAACACACATTTATTTTGTTAATTTTCTTTAAAAAAATACCTGATATTTTACAAAAAGTTTAATTACCATTTATTTACAAAATAATAAATGTATTATCTGGTAATTTACCAAAAAGATTATTTATTTAATTTGTCTTAGTTTTGTCTATTTGTCTTATTGTTTTTATTTTTTGTTGAGAATTTTTTGGTTTATTTTTGTATATAGTTGATTTATTTAATTTGTCTTATTTTTATTTTTTGTTGATAATTTTTTGCTTTATTTTTGTATATAGGTGGTTTATTTAATTTGACTTATTGTTTTTATTTTTTGTTGAACATTTTTTCTTTATTTTTGTATATTGGTGATTTATTTAATATGTTTTATCGTTTTTATTTTTTGTTGAGAATTTTTTGCTTTATTTTTGTATATACAGTTCATTCAATATGTATGTATAGTTAACTGACCCCATATAAGATACCGCGCAGTTGCCACATGTAATTATCAATTTTCTCAGTATTCAATTAAAATATCAAATTCCACAATACTATATTAAAGTTGTATATATTATTTATGAATGTTATTAAATAATAATTATGCACACAATAATATATTATAGGCCAAAATGTTACGTTTTTACATTTATTTTCATCTACTTTAAATATGACAATTACGTAAACATCTATTTTTATAGTTAAAAGCGGCAACGCCGATCCATGACCTTTCCAATAACGAATATTCCAGCAGTATATCTCTTTTTAACTTATTGGAATCGTATCTCTCGGATCAGGATCGGATAGGATCAGGTTCGCATATCTTACAGTGGCGTGTTCGCGGGAATTGCTAATATATTATTTATATACCTACATATGTAGGTATACATCGCTACGAGAGTTGAAATAAAAGAGTATGGCGGTTAGCAAACATGTTTGTTCGTTTCGTATGAAACCTGAAAAACGTAGATTTCCACCAGACCTCGCTTTATTTACGAGATAGGATAGGCATGTTAAAAAAATTTAAGGAAAATATTATTTGACGGCAAAAATGGATAGTGGGTGTTAGAGCAGAGCCGACTTTAACAAAAAAAAAGTTGATTTATGGGCTGCTCGAAGTAGGTACTGACGTGTACTGAGGTAGGTAGGTACCTATTACATCCTCCACTTAAGACATTTCTCAAACATTGGCAGCTTCTCCTTATGTGCTGCTGAGCTGCTGTGCAGAACTACCAAACCATTTGTCTAAGTATTGCTTTTCTACTACAAGCACGATACATTCAAATTCAAAATAAATTTATTTACAATATGTCCATTTAAATATAATCAGATTTGTAGTTTGTTGGAGCCTTACAGTGCGGCAGTAAGTTTTAGACACATATTAAATACGATTTAATTGTAAGTAGCTGCTTTTCAACCAGTTGTTTTCGCTTATGCCTTCTGCGGTTTATATTCTCCTGATAGCTATGGTACTCAACCTGCCGGCATGCTCGCCCCCTCCGCTTCTCGCTCATAAGGACCGAAGCACTGGCAGTTCTAAAATGCGTACTAGGCAAACGGCGAACGTAGCCGATATGCTTCGGGTGCACCATTTTTTAACGGCCTCGGGAACATCTCTTCGAGCTGCAGGACACTACAGATATTCGGTAATTGGCATCGTGGGATAGCTGTTGGCGCGTGCATACGATGTGATTTTAGTGTTAAAGAAATTTTAGCGCTCATCAATTGAATCTAATAATGTCATGAGCATGTTCTATTAATTACAAAGTACGCATATTTTTTGGAGATTTACATGATATACCTGGATTTTTTAGTCATTCACCTCAACGAATAGCTGTCTTAAACCAAATAGTTGGGAAAAATATTCCACGGTTAATTCCTACACGCTGGAATTTCAATATTCGCACAGTAAATGTTGTTTACGAACATAGAGACTATTAATTTAGGAAAATGCAAAATGTACGTTGCTCAGATTTTTATATTATGCCATTATTAGTAATTAGCTACTACTAGAGCTAATTTAATTGTTTTTGGTTTTCCTCTGTTATATTATTTTATATATTGGTCGTAATTCATGCAGCACACCCAATAACAATTGTCACGAGCCGCCACTCTTCTCAAATAATTTTATCCAAAAAATATTCCAGTGCTTCAGGCCGCTAGGTTATAAATGCTAAATGCAACGATATAAGTTAGGTTATTTATTGGAATTTACAAAACTGAAAACGCTCTCTGGTTTATTACATAAGTAGGTACCTATTGTCCATTGACTTTATTTTTATGTAGGTACCTACCATCCTAGATCACAAATTAATAATTTACATCAGTGGGCAAAATTAAAAGTTCTATATACCCTGGTTCCGAAATAGTGTGGAGTGACTCATACATAACATCCAACTGTGCAACTACAATATGTAACCATAACATGAACAATGACAGTTCATGTTATAGTTACACATTACAGTCACACAGCTAGATATTACGTATGAGACACTCCACACTATTTCCGAACCAGGGTATAGACTGTTTATAAAATTATAACCGTGTTATATATATCTATACCTAGCCACAAAAGAAAGGAACATTTTCAATGACTGTAAAATACCTCAAGGTCAGTTCCTAATTTTGATTGGCTGTAAAAAGTGTGTGTATTGGAAATCGCTTTGCAATGAGAAGCTGGTAGGTAGGTAAGTATTGCATTTGTAATGATTTTTAAAAATGTGTTGAATTTAGTCTCGGTATAGTTATGAGGTACCTATTAACAAACAAGCTCTGATCTTTGTCAAAGCTTGTCTGTTAATAATCTTTGTCTTTGTTGAGTGTTAACGATTTGGTACCTACTTACACAATAAATATGATTGTATTTCAATCGCAAATATATTTATTTTATTTTTCCGTTTTAAAGTTTATTTTTCTCGACTACTTAGCTGTTTTGTACATATTTATTTTTGTTACTTGTGGGAAATATGGCTAGTGGCAAACCACCCACTAAAAAATGGTAACGTGCTGAAAGCAATACTTCATGAGTGGTGTGGAAACTTGCATTCAATATCAGCTGTGGTGTTGAAAATATGCATATAAAAACCTTCTACTTTCACCCCCCTAAGAAAAAAAAATGTCTATGCCAATGAAAAACATTGTGTAGGTCAGGGTTCCCAGTCGTTCAACTATACATACATATTGTACGAACTGTAGGTGATTTATTTAATTTTTTGTTGAGAATTTTTTCTTTATTTTTGTATATAGGTAATTTATTTGTCTTATTGTTTTTATTTTTTGTTGAGAATTTTTTGTTTTATTATGTTATGTTTTTGTATATACCTAGGTGATTTATTTAATTTGTCTTAGTTTTTATTTTTTATTGAGAATTTTTTCTTTATTTTTGTAGGTATATAGGTAATTTATTTAATTTGTCTGATTGTTTTTATTTTTTGTTGAGAATTTTTTGCTTTATTTTTGTATATACTAGGTGATTTATTTAATTTCTTAGTTTTTATTTTTTGTTGAGAATTTTTTCTTTATTTTTGTATATAGGTGATTTATTTAATTTATCTTATTGCTTTTTTTTGTTGAGAATTTTTTGCTTTATTTTTGTATATAGGTGATTTATTTTTCTACTTTCAACCCCCTAAGAAAAAAATTAGACTACGCCCATGAGAAACATTGTGTAGGTCAGTGTTGCAGGTTGTTGAACTACACATACTTATTAAAAAGACTTTAGTTAATACACAAATAAATAATAAAAACATGACAAAAGACAGGTACACAAAGGAAAAGACATTAATAATGACTTATAACAAAAAAAATATGTTATACAATATTTTATTGGAAATATTTTTTTATTTATAAACATTTATTGTATTGGAAATGTTGGTTGACCACACTTGATTACATAATCAAACTATACGCTTTGGAAATGAAAAAGGAAGACGAAACAAAATGCATTCTAACAACTCACCGTTTTGTAATTTTGCTGCCGCAATTTCGTTGGTCTTCTTAAGTGACTTGGCGCTTGTAGGTGGGGGCGCTAGCGCAGGAATGTCACAATTTTTATCTTTTCCAGTCAAATATTTCTCTAGGCCGTCCAAAAATGTTCCATCAAGGGGCTTGCTTGAAAGAGACTCGTCTATTTTCATCGATGCCATATCACTTGTCACACTCTTTTCACCGTCATTACTAGCCCTCGCTATAAACGGCAATGCAATGTCTTTCTGCACCGCTGACACAGACTTTGAAACGGCAAGGCTGTGTTCCATATCGAAACCCGATTTTACATAATTCATTCCGCGATTGCCGATATCACTCTGAACATACGTACTGTGCAGATTACCGTTTACCTTACACTTACTGGAAGGCGAGTTATTAATCTTCTTACATAACTCGCTGACAAAATTGGGAGGAAGTAAGTTGGCAAGAGCATCTGCCGAGGCCGAAGTGCTTGCAGTTAGGATTGTCGGCGATGTTGGAATGGTATATGGTAAAGGGGTGGTGTAAATACCGGACGTGTCAAATGGATCGACTACGGAAGCATCTTGCACGAAGGCCGAAGAATTGTAGTAGGCAGGAGGTGCATAGTATGGCGGAGGGCCAGTGTCAGATCGAGGGTCGGATGTGTCGGACGTCCAACTACCATTTTCTGAAAGAGATAGCCATGATAAAAGACACATGGGACACACTTGCACAAGCACAAGCAAACACAAATAATTGTAACCTCCTTTTTTTAGGAAAACATTTTTTTAGAAAAAATTTTTTATTTGAAAATTTTTTTATTTTTGGGTTTTTTTTAAATTTGAAAAAAAAATTTTTTTGAACAAAATTTTTGTTGGAAAAAATTTTTGGTAATTTTTTTTGGAATTTTTTTTTTAATTTTAGAAATTTTTTTGAGAAAAATTTTTTTTAAGAAAAATTTTTTTTTGGAAATTTTTTTTAAAGAAAGAAAATGTTCTGATATACCCTTCTGGGGAACGTCAATAGGCTCATCAAGCAGCGAGAGTGCCCGCGATTCGGGCCTGGATGGCGGGTGCTTCCTCAAAATCAACTCTTCTTCTGGCGATATATCGATCAGCATACCTTCCCTGGAAGTATCCACGTTCGGCTGAGGCGGTCTTTGTGGTTTGGGTTTGGCGCATTCCTGATTAACTAATTTCTTATAATGAAACTGCTTTTCCAGGGGCTTACGGACAGAGCCGTTGGCTGAAAAGGGGTTTTAAACAAATTATTCGAATACTGAAAGGCAATGAAATAAAAAAATAACTCACTACTTCTACGAGTTGACTTCCGCCTATCACAGAGTTGCGGCGACGGCTTGGTCTGTCGATCTAAACCAATGATGTCCGGGGGATCCATGGGATTTTTCAGGTACATTTCATCTATATGAGAGGGGCTTCCCCAAGAGTCCCCGAATGCGGATCCATGACCGGTATGGATGAAGGAATTCTGAAGCGGTTTACTAATATCGCCCGACTGTTTCGGCCTCATAGGGTCCACCAGGCATCTGGGGAATATTCCGATATCAAAGGTTCTCTGATGCTGTCCCTTCCACCAGTACAGTTCCGCGCTGCCGTCTATAATTGCAATTTCATCGCCCTCACTTATTTTTAGCTTATCTGCCTCGTCCTGTTTGAACAGCGCTTTCATTACAGGCGTCAGGTTTTTACGGAAGAACTCCTTCAGGGCAGCAAAGGTAGGTCGCTCTTGCGGGGTCTTCGACCAGCACTGGAGAAGGGTATGGTAAATCGCCGGAGGGCACGCATCTGGCGCAGCCAACCTTTCTCCCTCTTTCTCAATTTTACGCAGAATTTCCGAGCCTTCAAACATTTTACAGTCACAGTATACAACAAATTCATTAAACAATAGAAAACAAAAAAATATAAAATATTAAATAATATTTTAAGAAAATTTTTTTTTAATACTTTTCTTACAATTTTTTTTTGAAAAAATATTTTCTTGGAAATATTTTTTTGAAAAAAATTCGTGAAAATAAATTTTTCAAAAAATGTGAATCCATTTTTAACATATTTACTTTTTGCTTCATATGTAATTGAGACTACCTACCTAGACTGTAAATTCGCAATAAATTAAAAAAGAAATAAGATAACAGATTTACAGTAAATAGTTATCCAATCATTAGTGATGAATCTTACGACATTATTTAAAAAGCCCGAGAGCAATAGGTATGTGACAGAAGTCTGGAAAAGTTTGTAGTGATGGAAAATAAAACAGAAGATAATCCAAGCATTCTAGACAAGTGGTGACAAATTCCTACCTGGATAAAAAAAAATTGTGTTTGTAAATTTTTGAAAAAAAAAATTGTCGGATTTTTTAAAAAATTTTTTGGAAAAAAATGTTCTTTTGGAATTTTTTTTTTTAAAATTCCTGAAAAAAAATTCTACATTGTTTACTGTGCCCTCCAGATTTTCTTTTTTAAAATGACTCCTACCTATCAGGCCCATCCAAGGATCCTCGCCAAAAGTGAACATTTCCCACACCGTCACCCCAAACATCCAGGTATCGGACGCATGGCTGAACTGTCTGTATCTCAATGATTCCGGAGCACACCACGGAAATGGAACTTTCTTATGTTCCGTCATCACATAACAGTCCTCCTCCTGCGGTAACGCCCTCATCAGCCCGAAATCTCCAATTTTGACCTACAAAAATGAGCGTCTCGGTACTTAAGAAAAAAAAAAAAATGCAGTACCTTATCGACTGTCGACAATAAAACATTCCTGCATGCCAGGTCTCTGTGTAGGAACCGCTTGCATTCCAAATAAGCCATACCATTTGCGACTTGCGTCGCGTATTCGCACAACATCGGCACCGGGGTGTGTTGACACTGCTTTCGTAGAAAATCCAACAATGACCCGAGCGGCGCCAATTCCGTGACCATCATCATAGGCTGAGATAGCACCACCCCATACAACCTTGACAAGAATTATTTATCATATCTAAATAATTGTTATATGACATCCATCCTCCTCAAAACGCTTTAATAATATTATTTGAATTATTATTTACCTTATTAAATTCGAGTGGTTTAAAACATGCATAGCTTGCACTTCTTTAATAAAATCCTCAAAAACACCCGGTTGATTCAGAGCGTCCGCTTTTAATACCTTCACAGCTACTTGAATGGATTTGCCACTCGGATTTATCCACTCACCTAAAATGGTCTGACATCTGACAATCACTGTTCAATAATGACATCTACTTACCCCTCCGAACCACTCCAAAACTACCATCTCCTAATTTAATGGACAAAGTAATATTACTTTCCTGTATAAGACACGAGGTAAAGTCACTGATTGATAAATTTTCGTCATTTTTCTTTATCGTGGCCGTTTTGTTTGTCACTGGTATCAACTTGTTGATCAGATTCCTCTTCCTTTGCTGAGCGCGTTTTTTCTTTATGGCTTCTAACAATCTTCTAGCACCTACAAGTAAGTATAATATCATTTATTTGCATTTGCCTACCTAATGTTGATTGTTAGGGCGCACCTGGTTTACTTAATCCTATATTCTCTAAGTCTTCCGCCTTAACATAATCAAAATGTTCCAATCTTGTCACTTGCAAATCATCTCGTATCGGTACTAAGAACTGGCTCAGCTGAACATCTACCAAAATCAGTCCTAGCCATTCTATACCTTCATCAGCCATTTGTTCTGTAATTACATCTCCAATGACAAATCAAATAATAAACAATATCAAATGAGATACCAATGAGAAATAATGAATTAATTTCAAAAAAGATTTGGGTATAAAATATATAATAAAAAGTATAAACAAGGGTATGAGTTAGTGTAGATACCTGCTTATATTAAGATGATCTTTAAAACAGTAAAACCATCAATAACAAAGTATACTGGATAGTTGGATACTTTACATCCATAATTATTGCATTATGTATGTAAACCCATATGAAAATGTTTAAAATTTTTAAAACCATATCCAATTAGATACTTTCTGAAACGATAATGTTGTCTGGGAAACAGCACAGAAAGATTATGGAACAAAACATACAAAAGTAATCTACAGAATTGTTCAAATTAATAATAGTTGCGAAAAATAAATATTTTAAATTACTGTTAACACCTATAAACACAGAAATACGATGTGGAATATGAATACCTGGTAGAAATATCCTTGGCTATAAACATTTAGAATGGGGGTGGGATCAGGTGGAATCTTTCCCATTAAACATAAATAACTGGTAAACAAATAAAAACACTAGCATTACCATTAGCACAAATAAAATACCTATTCGCCACTAGAACAAATGATTCCGAGTCCCGAGTGCTATCGGTTATTTTCGTGTATAGCCTCCAGCTCTAGCCGGTAGATGAATTCCGATTTTTAAATATTTAGCTCACAGAGTTACACCTACACTCATAGATTGGCATAGAGAGCACACTGTGTGAGATCATCAAACGTTTGCCCATAGAGTTTAGTACTATCACCACCTATATTTTCTATGACGTTTGCCGCAGTAAGGTTAGTTAAGCGCACAGAGATATATTGTATATGTTACATATACAATATATATATTATATCTGTACTAGATATTATGCATATAATATGTATAATATCTCGGCAGTAATAAAAACAGGGCGTAATGCAGAGATATGGAGCTCCATATCTCTGGCGTGATGTAAGTAAATCACAGAAAGTAAATAGGATGACAGAGAATGTAAATAGGATGACAGAGGCCACAGAACATCAACAGAGGAACAGATGGAAACGCGCGTTCTTTCGTATCATGACCATTATTAGTTTCTGAATATGTGCTAGTAGGACGCCGCATAAGTAGAACGAACAATGCCTTTATGATATATTATGCAGAATGACGTCACGCAATATCCTATAGCCACACCTAGAGCGTTGACTTACCGTAGTAAGGCACTATCAGCGTCAAAGGAATATTACTGTTTGATCGCCCAAGTCAGATTTTGTAATTAATCATTTTTCAAATCGAAAACAAAGAACCACAAAAAGCAAAAGCAGCTGACACAGCGCCACAGAACGCGTGTGTGATATGTGCAGAGTGCCAAATGACAGATAACAGCTGGGCATATCCGCCTACATGAAATAACGTGATTGGTGGAACTTATTCCCTATGCTGTAAAAATTAAAAATATCGACGTCTAATTCTCTGTATCGCGAACCGACGTATTGATTTGCATTGGCCCAATTTTAGCGGTTACAGCATAAGTTTAAGTTAACATCCATCATGAATCAGCCTCAGAGATCTATCGTTCTTGGCCTACTGCTTATTATAAAAGTATGGCACTTAACTTAAAAATATGTGTACATGGCATGAGGTCTGCCAAGGAGGACCAGTTTTGTCACAGATCGTCTACTGACCAAATATTAAAAATACGTGTACAGTACATGGCATTAGGTCAGCCCTGGTCTTCCTGACCAGTTGGTTTCCCAAGAATATTTTTAGATACAGGGTCAACCACTGGTAATATAGATACAGTGTACATGACAAAAGGTCATAATTATTAACGTCATTTTACAAAACTGTTTAACAGTAGTTTTCTTTCAGTGAAACTTAATAGCAATAGTTTGTATCTTGGTTTATTGAATTCTACGGAAAATTTCAGATTTTTTACATATTTTTGTTTACTGTAACTCCAAAGTGAAAAATTAACATAGCACCAAAAATAGGCAAATTGTTATAGACAGAAGTTTATATTTTGAAAATTACCCTTTTCAGTTAGTAGAGAGCTACACTTTCATCAAGTTTCGTGAAAAAATGATTTCTTGTCACGAAGATATGAGCGTTTCAAAAAAACGCGATTTTTTGCAAATAAATAATTTATTTTTGAATTTTTTGACATCGGATTTCCACAGCTCGATCCGTATTTCCACAACTTTGGTATAAAACTTTTTTTAATTTTATGGCACCATGACAGAGTAAAATGGATAAACCCGTTTTTGGCCAACTTTGGGCCCCATTTACTATGGGGCCTGGAGGTGCCCGTTGTTAGTATTTTGGTTTATTGAATTCTACGGAAAATTTCAGCTGTTTTATATATTTTTGTTTATTGTATCTCCACTTAAGAGTCCAAATCCCTAGCCAGACTGCACTATTTGTAGTGTATTTCGATCCCTGTTAAATAAATAACAATTTTTTTTATTTTCCCGAGAATGTATTATTGTCCCTCAAAAAATATTAGTTTTGTGATATTCGGTACTTATTTACCATATTTTTTATAGTCAGTTCAACAGCACTTACGACTATTAATTTCTTAATAAATGTATCATTTTAAATATTTTAATTGTTTACTTTGTCATAAAATAAATTTCCAGTATTACAGATTTGACGATATCAATCAAAAAGTAAAAACGCTAGTAATATAAATATATAAACAACAAATTGGTTATACTAACTTACATGTATTTATTCTAGTAATAAAATTTACATTTAACATATAAATCATCAAATTTCCCGCACACATATAAAAGGTTAATTTAATAGTTTATATTTAAGGCTTCAGTTAAACAAAACGATTCTTCCAAATATGACAATGTTCACAAACTAAAAAGAGAAGACATAAGAGAAGGAGGTCTTCACATAACTTAACCGTCACGCAATGTCTGTCAAAAAATTAACGATATGCACTTCCTCATTTCATTTCCTTCGTGTAGGCGTCTAATTCCGCATCTAATTCCTCAGCTGTCGGCTGCTGCTTCCGCTGGTTCCTGGGGTTGGGGGTACGTCCGCCACGACCACCTTAAAACAAGAACAAATGCTTATAGAGGTTGAAGTTTGACCTAACAGCAGGTGATTTTTTCGTGTGGGTATTATCGCCGTACCGCTGTGCGGTAAAACAAAATCATATTCAACTTGACCAGGGCTGATTCCTTTGAAAATGGTAAAAAGTGAAAAAAAATAATAGTAGGATATAACCCATTGGAAAACAAGAGAATATAACAAAAAGGAAAGGAAGAATATTTTACGGGCGATCTGAGGTCGGCAAGTGGAGGGGGTAAGTTTTTAAGGGTTAAAAAGTTAAATGGCAAAGTTGTAGGTAATAAAAAGATCTACAACTTTTGTATTTACACTTTTTTCACATCACCTCAAAGTGTATGTGAAAAATTCAAATAACCAAGGTTTTAGTATTTTAATTTTCTTTTAAAAAAATTTGGTGAAATCTTACCTTTTTATGTCTCAGACACTGTAATTTTTTTGATTAAAAATATTTATTTTTCACCTTATTTTGACTTGATATCGAAAAAGCACCCTATTTTTCAATAGGAAATTCTGGCGACAAAATACGTTTTTTTAAATTAAAAAAAAAAATTAAATTCAATAATTTTTTTTTAAATGGGCTTTTTGTTCGTTGAAATCTCTACTTTCTGATGGTGTAAAAAAAAAATACATTACTAAGTATCGTAAATGTTCAGAAAATGCTCAGAAAATGCAAAAAACCGAAAAAAACGGGATTTTTTTTTAATCATTATGTAAAATTTTGAGCTATTTATTAAAATTTACACTTTAATTACTTTAAAACCTTAAGATTCCATGTTACATTAAAAAAAAAATTACAAATCCATAAAAGATTGCAAAAAATATGCGAAAATAGTTGTTCTAAATATTAATGATAGGATTTAAATATACAAAATTTCATCTAAAAAATATGACTGCTGCATTTTAAATCAAAAAAAATTACAGCATGTTTGGGGCATAAAATGGTGTTTTCACCAAATTTCTTTAAAAAAAAAATTCTTTGTAAAAAATAAAAAACCAAAAATTTAGTTATATGAATTTTTCACATAAATATTTTTTCGGGTGATCTAATAAATGACAGCCCAATGACAATGGTGGTTTTCAAAACTTAAAACATTTTTTTGAGGTCTTTTTCACATATGGCGTCAAACGCCCTTAAATATTTTTTCCGGTGATCTAATAAATGACAGACCATTGACAATGGTGGTTTTTAAAACTTAAAACATTTTTTTGTTGCACTTAGAACCATTTGCCCATCAAATGGTTTCCGGAATATTGTTACTGACGTCATAAATAAAATCATAAATACTGACGTCATAAATAATGACCATTTTTTCGCGACGTAATGTTGCATTCAACGTCGTTGACCGGCGATGCATTCTGTCCTGCGCTTATTGTGTCTGGCAATGGATGACGCGATTTCTAGTATTATCCCGAACGAAACATAAAAAAGTTACGGTTTACACTTTGACGATTTTTGGCAGCAATTTTATCCACCTTTGCTACCCGTTACGTGCAAAGCCACGATAATCAAAACTTCAGTCGGCAATCGTTCCTACCTCTGATAGGGACATGCGCAGAGAAACTTTCAGCTTTTACAGATCACAGGCTTTGGCTCTATGACATTCCGATTTATGTACACTACGATTTACCACCTGTTAATTTCCGTTTGTTTGTCAAAGGCGAGAGTACTCTCCATTCGATTTTAAATGGTTTTTAAAACATAAAGTTATCTTAGTGCCGACGTAATTAACTCACAACAATCGCAATAAATGAAAAAGTATTTCGTAAAGAAAATATACACTAACCTCTAACAGGTCGGCTCCTTCCTCCCCTCGGGCTTCGCTGGCTGTTTTGAAATTTTCTATCTCCACCAACTCTCCTAATCGGACTAGGTATTTCGGATGTGGTAAGCTGAATATTCATTGCCCGTCCATCCAAAGGCACTCCATTGTATTGTTTCATGGCCTTAATAGCGTCACTTCTTCTCTCAAAAATAACATCGGCAGTACCCAATGATCTGCCCGATCTGTCGTAATGTACAGCAGCACTTTTAAGGGGCCCGAATTCGGCAAAAAGCTCTTGAATGTCAGAATCGGACACCCCGAAATCTAAATTTGATACCATGAGTTTCGTGGGCCCCATGTTAGCCTGTACGGCCGCCCGTGCTGCTGCCACTTTGCGTGGCCCATACCCCTCGAAAAGATCATGCTTCCATGCACTGTTAACGTCTCCCTAAAGAAACAATTGGTTGTTGTCAAAACCCAAAGCTTCGGGGGCATTTTTTAGGCAGAACCCATTACATTCCAGCCTGTCCTCATAAAAAAAACAATTCATTAAATAAAGTAGTAAATGTAATTACCCGGGTATAGTTTCGTGATATTCCACCGCGGCCGCGACCTCTTTGAATACTTCCTCCGGGTCGTCCAGTTACGGCATTATTTCTGAAATTTCCTCGACGCTGACCGCCACCTCCTCTACTAACTCTACCAGCACCACGGCGGCCTCCACCGCGTCCCCGTTGCGGCTTATTGGATTTTATAATATCGTCTAAACTCATCTCAATCTTATCAACCATTTTGACCTGCCTATTTAAAAAGAAGCTACAAATTTAAACGACTTGAATACGGTGAAACGCTAACATAACAAAATGGCGCATATAACAGGAATGCAAGAAAGCGGCAGAAATTGGAAAACGCATGTACAAACCGATCTCACACGAGAGTAAGCGACGTCGACATAAATTCGCCCTCTACCATCGATGATGGGCAACAAATCGAGTTTCGCGGCTAATACAAAAGCACAGCATATAATATTCGTATGCCGTGACAAAAGATTCGCTAATAATTATTTGTACGAATTATTGGGAAACAAATATGCGCTGATTTGTTTAATACCTAAATATCCCAGAAACAAGTAACCATCAGAATGATATACAAAAACTTCAATTGAAATATAAAAAGAACCACAATTTGATGAAAAAGCAGGAGACTTAGAAGCAATCATCCATTTTTGTGAAAGTATCAGTAACTATAGAACCATCATCTCTCAATAACACTAATATCGATAGTGCGAACGGCCAATCGTTGAATAATCTAGTGAATAACCAAAAAGGAGTTGCAGAGTGCACGGAATTGGAGGGAAACTTTTCGCTCAAGGATTGTGTTGGGGGTAGCTAGAATATCACTGCTAGAACGTAAAATCAGGGACAACCTTCTCTGATAAAATTAAAAGACCCTGACTCACCCTAGCCCATCTGCGTCAAAAAAGCGGGGAAAGTTTCTTAGAAGCTACGGGAAATTTCTTAGAAGCTACAAGCTACGGGTATCACTACATTACAATGGCCTGCGAGAAGCCCCGATATGAACCCTATAGAACATTTGTGGGATGAATTAGGGAAAAGCGTACGTCCCACACGGCACTAAGCAGTTAACCCAGTTTATAATTTTGTGTTTAATAAAAATGTTTTTCTTAAAATTTATATTCATTGCACCAGCAAATTGTTTTTGGATGAGTTCAGAAATTTGGTAATTATGCAAGGTTTCGGCAAAAAAAGCTGTAATTTGGACAATTTTAGAGATAGATTTGTGAATAAAAAACAAAATGCTCGTAAAAGAAGCACCTTTCATATAGTGTAACCATTTCCGATACCATTACTTGATTAACACACAGGGTGAGTTATAAACTAAGAAAAAAACATGGTCGAGGTTTTCCACTACCATCTATATATATAGGAGGCTTTGAAAAAATTTTCACCTCTACTGTAAATGAAATTTATTAAATTGCTAAAACAATATACTTAGAAAATAGAAAAATATACATAATTTGATAAAAAAAATACTACTTTAACTACAACTCAATTAACAATTATTATCTAGAAACTTGCAGCTTAAATTTTTGTTCTCTAGCTTAATGTTGGCAAGTTGTTGCGCCGCCTCTTTGATGTCCGGCTTCAAGTCCTGATATATGCTCAGTCCTTTTAATAGCTTGTCTTTCTCTTCTTTCAAACTCCGCAACATGTCGATCTCTTTCGATATATTTGGCAGGTCGAATTCAGGGTCCTTCAACCACGGATACTTTTTCTCGAACTTCAACAACTCGTTCTCATATTTCTTGGCCCTCTCCTCCAGCTGATGCAGTTCTTTTGCGGAAAAATTTAATAGGCCTCCCAGTTTGGCGCCTCCCTGTTCCAATTCCCTAAAAAAATCGACACACTAAGGCTGAATGCAACAAAAGGAATGCTTTTTTACTTACCATTTAGTGGCCTTTAATTCTTTCGATAACCTTTCATTGAAGTTCATGTAAAACTTAATACAAATCTTCAATTTTGATACATAGTTGTTGTGTTTTCTAAGCCTCTCGGCATGAGATAATGTTATGGAGTTGTTGTTTAACGATTTGGTGATGGCTTTCTGCATTACGTTGTTTAATTTAGAGAGCGTGTCAGATACTTCATGAACCAATTTCAGTTCGTCATTCAACAACTTCAATTTTTTAAACATTGCCTCAAATTTGGCATCTGTAAAGGAGGAACAGTTAACTCAAAGTATATTTTAAGCATTCAGATTTATTTATTTACTCTCTTCCTTGTAGTATTGTGTACGTTGTTTCATTACATTGGTAAATTCTTGCCATTGCTGTGAGGTCATGTTGTATTTAGCCAATTCCTCAGCGGGCGGTAGATCTAACCCTTCGTCTACCATTTTTCGAAAATTATCCATATTTTCCATCATTCACAACACGTGTGCCGTCTGTTAAGAAATCGCTTTTCAAAAGAAAAAACTCAAATGTCAACAAAAAATAGCTTTCTTCACAGGCGCCATCTACCACAAGGAGACCACGAAAATTAAGGAAGTGTTCTCTATTATTCTAGGTATAGTATACTGTTGTAGATGTATCTGTTTTCTGTGGTTGTAGAACAGCACAAGATTATTCTGTGGTCGCGTAGTGAGTAGTGACGCAGCGTTATGTAATACGATGATCCCAGCACGCGACCTCTTGATTTCATACTTCATTCGGCCGCTTTCCGGCGCAACGCCTACCGAATATTGTAGTGACGTCACAACTAGTTTCGAGCCGCTTCAATTTTATCGCTGTTTGGATCCTTCATACTGATCGCGCGGAATTAGAAATCTTGTTTTCTTTTGAAGTACACGTTTTATTACAACGTTAGGCTATGATTTTGGGTGTTGAATGAGACTGGGCCGTCACGCATCACGCGCCACGCATCACGCTCTGTTAAAGCGCGCTTTTAAACATTTCAAAGACTCTTATTGTGGTAGAAACAGTGTATACAACCTCCTTTGTCAGTGCGGCATCGAGTATACGCCCAAAACCCCGGCAAATCCATAAAATAAAGCAAATTCAAAAAATTTTGACGTACATGTCACTTTCTGACACGGGACCTACAAAAAAGGAAACAGGCCTTGAAATCAGCAACAAAATATTGAAGATGTATGCAAATTTGCAAAGAAGAGACGTATCACTGAGCAAGGTACGTCCTTCACACACCCTTCAACAACCAAGAAACCAAACATCACAGCTATAAAATCCGCTGCGGAAATAAAAACGCAAAACAAGTTGCAAAGCCTGAACACGGCAGGCAAATGCGGGTAAAGTCGGATAAAGCGTGCTTTTAAAGCATTTTAAAGACCCTTATTCGAAAATTAGAAGTTTTCACTTATATCGTGTGGTCATAAGCACACACCAATTTTTTTTAGTATTATTTTTACATTTAAAATTTTAGTCATGTTCCCTATTAGGCAATCCAAACACCTGACCGATTCAATATGGCGTGGAGGCACGGAAGAGAGAGCTTACAGCTTATACAAACATTTATTTAATTCATATAACGTCGTGTGTGCTGTCAATATGGCGTCTAAGCTGGACTGATTTCCATATATTTAGTAATACATAATTATATATGCTTATTTCAATGTATTCTCAATGTAAACATTTGTATGCCCTCCGCTCTTAAAAAAATTGACAGGTCGTTAATATCCAACGATTATAGACTAAACAGGATTGCTTATCCCCATAAGCGCCAACGATTATAGACTAAACAGGTTGCTTATCCCCATAAGCGCAACGTTAGACAAATCTCGTAGCCCCCAACACGCTTTTGACGTCAGCGGATACGTACGGCGTAGGTTCATTGCCCCACCTGTGTATTTCCCGACGTTTGTGTAGTGTGTCATTTGTACATTAACATCGTGCCTAGAGAAGTGTTTGTTATCTGACCATGCATCAATTTGGAATCGACCGTTGGCGCAAAAGGATGCCGGCCGAACTTAACCGCTGACGTCAGATCTTGACTAACAACACGTGGCCGATAAGCAATCCTGTTAGTCTATAATCCTTGCATAAGCGCAACGTTAGACAAATCTCGTGGCCCCCACCACGCTTTTGACGTCAGCGGATACGTACGGCGTAGGTTCATTGCCCCACCGGTGTATTTCCCGGCGTTTGTGTAGTGTGTTATTTGTACATTAACATCGTGCATAGAGAAGTGTTATCTGACCAAGCATCAATTTGGAATCGACCGTTGGCGCAAAAGGATGCCGGCCGAACTTAACCGCTGACGTCAGATCTTGACTAACAACACGTGGCCGATAAGCAATCCTGTTAGTCTATAATCTTGGTTAATATCAGAGTTTACAATCCTTGGATGAGTACCACATACATCATACATTTTACGTCACATACATATTTTATGTCATGACAACAATGACAACACTGCCTTTGCAAAATGTCAACACCCAAAACTCAACCACGTGACTGAACAATGAAAAATAAAAATGGCGGAGGAAGACGAGGTGGATGTTTTGGGAGACTTTAATTTAAACAATTTTCTTGAAAAGAACGACTCTAGCATGTACGTGTCCTTTTAGTTCAATTCTACATTGTAATACCATATTGAAATTGTTCTTGTAGATACGGTAGCGCACCACTGGTGTCCCAGAACACCGAGTTGTTGAATTGCGATTATACCATACACCCCCAATGGCTTTTGGATAAACCAAGCGCGAACCCTGATAACTGGTACGATACGGATTTAAGGGAAAAGGTGCAAGTGGACAGTGATGCTTTAGGACATGTTTCAACTGAAAATTGTATTACGGATGAAAGTGGGTGGACGGAAAAGGAAAAAAATCTGTTAGAGAGAGGAATCGAGATATTTGGTAAAAGCAACATAAGACTGTCGCAGTTTATCGGTTCTAAAGCAGCGTCCGAAGTGAAGTATTACCTGAAAAACTTCTACCAGGAGAATCAGAATATTTATGACATAACCAACGGTGGTGCGGAGGAAGTCAGTGGTAGCAATTTAGTTGCCGATGTTTTAGACGATACGCAAGTACGAAGTAAGTACTTGTGTATTGCCTGTATAATATTAAATTCTTTCAGATACCCGCTAGTATTGAAGAAGTTATAGCAGCTGTTAGTACAGCAAAGTTGACCATACAATCACATAAACGTGCAAGAAAGAAAAGCTGCTCTTTCAGCAGTGACGTTTACGAAATAAACTTGAGTGATATCCCCAGTGGTCAATCCCTCTTAAAATCGAATTATTTAAAGCCGGACACTCAGCGAGTGAAAGAATCAACGACTAAGAGGTTAAATTTGTGCACTAAAAGGAAAACCAAGGCGAAACTAGTTAAATTTAAATTCAAGGCACGTATACAAATGTCTAGGAAGGAAAATGAAGTCAAGCAGAAAATTGTGAGAGTTATGAACCGTGACAGCCGAAAAGCGAAATTTAGGAAGGTCGAGATCACAACCGGGAAAGGGCTTGCCGTGCCGATTTGTGAAGGAGAAGAAATAGTAGGTGTAAATTTAACAATAGAAAATCTATTTTGATATTTGACATTCTATTTTTGGTAACCTATTTTTTCTGCAAAATGATGTTGGCAATGAATAGACTAATAGATTCTCTTGAAAAATGATGCATTTTAGTTTATTAATTTTTATGGGTTGGTGTTGATGTCAAAAATATTGCTGTCAAATCAGATTTCCTATTGTTAAATCAAGTATACACATAATAATGGTTGTTTTACGTGGAGAAACTTCTCTTTCACTCCATTTAGGTAAGAATTAAAAAGGCGGATGACGAATCCGACTTGGACATAGACATTGACGTGGAGGATTCGGATGACGACGTGGGAACAAGTACACAAGATTTACCGGGAACGACACCCAAGGACGATGTAGTGCGGGCATCAAACAATGAAGAAGATTCATACGTGGACCAATGTGAGAGTGAGACGAGGCTGTCAGTGGATTTGTCTGCGATGGATCCGTCAACAGTTAAGGAGTTGCAGAGCTTAGAAGTGCCAAAGTCCGAGGTTGTTCTAAGTGAAAAAAATGTGACAGAACTGGAGAAAGTGATTCATTCCGAGTATTTTGAGGGACGTTCTACTAAAACTCCTGTGAGGTACTTAAAGGTAAGTGAGCGGCATTTCCAAAGAGAAGCGGATAATCTTGTAGTGCACGTATCTCCTAAAGCGTATGCTCCGCCAAAACGCTTTACAAGCGTTGCTAAATTCCCTAGTAAATAAAGTTTCAATTTTTTTTTTCTGAAAAAAAATGTAGGAACTTGTAGGAGAAGGAAAAATAAGGAATTTGTGAAATACTTAAAATAACAAAGAAACAAAAAACATTCTAAAATAAAATAAGGAAACTTAGGACTCAGGATTTAAATTCAGGATTTAAAAAAAGTTAATTTTGTCCTGATGATTTTAATTAGTGATCATTCAAGTGCATACTTATGGGTATTTCAGATTCGAAACCATATAATAAACAGTTGGGTTGCTCAGAAACCGGTGTATGTCACCAAGACATCAATCCGTCAGGGGCTGAAAAATTGCGGTGACGTCAATTCTATTGGCAGGATTCACTATTTTTTAGAACAAGTAGGCGCTATCAATTTTGGATGCTGTAAGTGATGTCAACCAACATAACCTCGCTTTTACCAAGTGTACCTATAATTATTTCAGCTCAAATACAATATGTACGGCCCTTGTACGATATGCTTCAAATGGCTCCGGTCAGTAGGGAGAAACCTGCGAAGGACGTTAAGACTCAGCTGAGGCCTGTCAATAATTTTAGCAGTATTCCGAGGAATAAGAAGAAATTTATCAATGTAAGTTATGCCTAATGATCCTTTTTACTACTTATTTTACCTGGTAATTATTTGTCCTCCTCCAGGAATCACTTGCGGTTATTGCGGTCGCGGCTGTGGTTATTTCCACTTGGTAATTACGATAATTGCGTTAGAATTCGTTTAGGTATTGTAATTTATAAAAGTTAGAGCCTAAGCCTGTGGTTATTTCCACTTGGAAATTACGTTAATTATCGAAAATTATTCGGTTTTTGGGCGTCCTGATGCGTCCTGGGCGTCCTGACAAATGATAAAGTAGTAATCAGTAGTAATCAAGTAATACTGCTTACTACTAGCAGTAATTAAATACATATATTTAATCCTGAAGGTAAAGAAACATTATATTATACCAAGATACATATTTATAAACCTAGCCCAGGCCCCTGTGTACCCCAAAAACTGTGTATTATGACTATAAGATTCTAGTGTAGCTTAAAGACTGGCTTTAAGGCCAATAATCAAGCAAAAAAGGTTGTTAAAAATCGATATACTCCCTTTATGGATATAATAATAATTATTAAATTTGAATATCAAAAACTTAGGCAGGATATAGTACTAAATAGAAATGATTACAGTACCTTAACCAAAGTTAACAGAATAAATAAGAGTGAGGAAATAACAGAAATGCCGTAACAAAGTACGCCATTTCCGATGATGACATAATTGTCGCTTTAAAGCGGCAATAGTGTAATTCCCCGCTCGCTTCTTTATTATAAATTCCTTAGCAGGCGCTTGTCAGTCAAAAATGACACATGAGAAATGTAGCTAACAAAAAAAACTTCACACTAACTAACATAAAAATCGGTTCATATATAAACATATGTCAAATACATACAAGAACATACTGTATTAAGCGATTGTAGAAAAAAATGTTGTATGTATTACGAGCACAAACTGCCATTGCCGCTTTTGTAAGAATACCGCGCGACGCGAAGCGGTATACTGCATTCTTTCGCAAGCGGCAATGCAGTACTTTGCGCTCTTAACACACAAATAACTATTGTAGTCCCTTTGAACTTCGCAGGTCTAAGCGATGCTCATAAATCATCGCGCGCGGACATTTGGTGACATTGAAGGGCCCAATCTCAGTTTTCCACCAGGTGTAACCTTCGGTTTCAATGTCAAGGTTGTTCCGAATGCTCACAAGAAAAGGGGATTTTATGAAAGTTATAACAAATTTTGTTTTTCGTCCGGACTTTGTTAAAACGTTTTGTTTAGCCCCCGACTATGTACACGCTGGAATCCTCACTCTCCACCGGCATGCAATGCCCGTGACACAACTGTTATTTATTCTGTAAACTTTGACCTTAACAAACTACAGCAGGCACGCGCTAAAATTGAAATTTTTTCCCCAAGTGAAACATTTATTTTTTAAGTCTTTTTGTTTTTTCAATCAATAGGACGGTGAGGGTGGACTTACCTTAACCCACGATGAGCGTGGCCACGTCATAAATACCACGGTAATTAACGAGGATCCTCCGCCCAAACAGAGACCATACACAAAAAGGCCAACGGTGCGTCTTATATATTGCAGACCCTTTACCGACGAAAACCCAGTAAGTGCCTTAAGCAACATGTTGACTCTTCTAACTTTTTTTATTTCTTAGCAACCGTACGCTATTAGAATTCACCTTTCGGCCCTTTTAACCATGGATTTTCACGCGCACGTCTCCTTAACAGAAGTAATGGGGCTCGTGGCGGGTTATTGGATTCCGCAGGGCAAAACGCTCACCCTCTCCCACTACGAGCCCTGTCTCAACATCGCATCATCGGCTACACACTGTGATATGTGCCCCATATCGCAGGCCAAGTCGGCCGACATAATCCACGGCAAAGGCATGGACATTTTAGGGTGGTTCCACTCCCATCCGACCTTCGCTCCAGAACCTTCGCACCAGGACATGGAAACGCAGCAGACGCTGCAGCAGTGGATCGGACACGATAAGCCGTGTATCGGGGTGATCTTGTCCCCATTCAGTTTAGGTGGCGCCTTGATCGCCTCGCCGTTCCGGTGTATGGTTGTCGGTAAGAAAGTGAACTTCGAAGATCAGCACGTGCCTTACAAGTTTAAGGTGGAGCTTGTTACGGAGGCCTTCGATGTCGAGCAGTTTCTGGAGAATCTCCGGGACGTCCTGAGGGCCAGTGTCGACGGTGACGTGAAGTTTGACAAGCCTTACTTTCTCAACACCAATATAAGTCATTTGGAAAAGGTGAGATTTTAATATTTCCCCTTGTAGCGTTTGCTGTAAAAATTTATTTGACGCCACCAACATTTGACAGACGGGTAGCTCGCAATCAACGTGTTCTATGGGCGGTGCGGACACTTTTTACTTGAAAACGGTGCATGGTACAAAAAAATCCCTAGAGGTGCTTTTTCTTTCAAATATTCTTCATATAATCATTCCAACTAATTTTTATTTTCTGAAAAAAAAATAACACTTTTCTTTATTACCCCTTGGAGTACTTTCAATGGCGATTTAAAGTGGGCAATAAAAAGTTTGCCTAAGCTAACTCAGCTCTTAATAAAAATAAAATTCCCGCGGGCGCCACTTACCATGTGCAACTCAGTCAGTTAGTCCTCAAATTGTTCTGGGTATCGAATACACTTCCTGTAATTCTTGGGGGAAAGAAAAATAACACACACAGTAGACTTATTACTAGGTTTAATGTTCAAATTGTAAATTTGGAAACTGATACACAAAAAAATGGATTCAAAATTACATACAAAACAAATTTACCAAAAATGTGGTGGGTATTGTACCTGGAAACGCAGCAAAAAAAATATATAAGCAGCTTATACAAAGAAACGGTTTTGTCAAAGTGGACGATGAAATAGTGAGGAGATGCCTACCCAAATATGTTGCTTAACCAGCGAGGGATACAAGGCGAATACCTATAAACACCTTGTCAAAGGTCCCCTTTTAAAATATTCTTAAAACCGGCTTATCTGTGGTATGTAATCCTGTACCAGTGTACTCACAGGAGAGACCCACCTCACTAGCCTTCCAGTGAGGTGGGTCTCTCTTGTGAGTACACTGGTACAGGGGTCGATGGACTTCAGAAACGTGGTCCTAACGGTGGTTCAAAAGATGGTGAGCAGGTGACAAAAAGGTGGTGTGGCTTACACTCGCCGAAAGACAATGAAGCCCTGTAACACAGACCAGTAAGTTAGACTCGTTACAAGTAAAAAAAAGTTAGGTCAAGTGACTCTATATCTGATAAAACTTACTTAATCAGTTGGAAAACGGCAACGAAAATATATTCATCCAGAATATCAACACATAATTAATGATTTCCTTGTATTATCCCGTTATATCGGAACGAACATACTACGTTATTTAATCAGGAAATTCACTTTTGAACACATTGAAAACACTAGTGCCTATGCACGCGTTCAGCAATGAAAGGGAATGCCACGTCCTACGAAGTTAGGCCATAGATCTGCGGACCTAGACTAGCGTCACAGATCTGCCAACGTTCAACTCACAAAACAATAAAGCGACACAGATCTACACTATGATATTTGTGGTAAAGATCTATGACAAAGAATTTATAAAATCCGCTCTGGCAATATTGATGTACGCGCCTAATAAAAGTAATATGCCTGAATTTCGAAACATGCAAACAATATGCCTGAATTTCGAAACATGCATGCAAAAGGGAACGAGGAATCACTGTTTCAACAAACAATTTTTTTCCGTCAAATAGACCTAGAATAAATTTAGGAGTCAAAAAACGAGTATTTTACAATTCTCTGAACCTCCATCAATTTTCGTGAAAATTTGGAATTAAGCTCATCTTACCCTTGGCCTCAAAAGTGAGATATTCCCGAATTGTGCTTTTTGCTTTTAAGGGGTAAAAACTACCCCTTCGTTAGAAAAAATGCAAAAAAATACGCATTCTAACCCTGCCAAACTTTTGGATTAGGCGAGTAATACTAAAATAAAGTAATTTGTAAAGGGATACCGGTCAATATCCATTCTGGTGGGAATGGCGGGGGTTTTAACGCTCATTTTTTTCTCAAAAATGTGAGCGGCCCACCGTTTTTGCATCGTATCTCGGTTAGTTATAGCGCAATATTAAAGTAACGGTGCTCATTTTAAAGGTCTTTAGTACTACAAAAAATGTTCTATGAATTTTTCCCAAAAAATACATCAGTTTTCCGCTATTTCACGTTGAAACTTTGAACAAAGTTGTTGCAAAAAAAAACCCTTTTTCAACGAGCCATAACCCTTTATTCTGGACCTAACGCATTCATAAAAAAAACAACTCTTTGGTTTCTTACAAGCTACATTTATGGTCTTTACAACTTTTTGGAGACAACGCGAAGTCATCAAGATCATCAAAAACCGGGATATTAAATAATAAGTCTCACATTAACGCATTCGTCACAATATAGATTTTATTGAAAGTTATACATTCATTAAATCTGGGATCACACAGCACAAAAATTACTCGTTAAACGCTGCTATAAAACCCAAAATGTCAGATGAAATGACAGTAAAGACCGCAAAGGTAATATCAGATAGGGATTTTTTAACAAAATTTGGCCTGCTTTAAAATTGCGATATTGTCTGTCAAAATCGGTTTCAAATAAAGAATAATATATACTTATATAAGTTAAAATGTCTAACTAACACTTAATATCATAGGATATTAAGTTTAATATCCTATATATCATGTTTAGGATAATATTTAAATGTTGGTTCTCTCAGTCAGTGGCGTTTTGTTTTTCAGTACATAACGAGTGTTCGCATGCATTTGGCGAAATGCGGGACATTGAACAAAATGACCTGCGACGCCATCATCGAGGGCATTACTCACATTTGTATGGACAGCGAGGCTGCCTGATACTATTTCGGCATTAATTTATAATATCCATTTATATTGTGTACCGTTGTATTTATTTTTTTATCTTTTATCAGTAACTTGTTCAAAATAAAGTTGTTTTTTAAACATTGCTGTTTGATTAAACATCATATGGTATTCCTATGATGCCCTTTTGAACATGCTTTTTTAGCTTCACCTGTATGTTTGTATGTATCTCGTAACGGAATCTTTGAATGAGATTTTCACCCACTTCGAAACATCATTTTGAACTGAATCTTTCCACACTTATCACGGCCCAATGACAATACAATAATTTGACCTCGCCAAGATCATCAAAACCGGGATATTAAAAAAAAATGTGTCGCATTGGCGCATTCGCCACAATATAGATTTTACTGAAAGTTATACAATCATTAAATCTAGGCCCACACAGCACATAAATTACTCTTTCATAGCAGGAAGTAAGACAATCAATCACAGTAATCAATTTTAAGTCAAAATGCTAAGTTTAAACTAAGTTTAAAATAAGAGTAAAGTGATTGACAAAAAATGTTTTACTGTGAAGCAGCGTAGGGTGCGTGATATCAATGAAATATTTATAACAATTGATATCATGCATCCCACACTTTTTTACAATAAAATAAGATGTTTTTATACAATAAAAACATAATCGATAATATATCGTGCAATTGTTGTAAAAATGCGTTATAACGGATTGTATGCATTTTAGGTAATCGTTTCCTTCATTCGCGTTATTTTAGATATTTAAGTTAATATACAAGTTTTATTAAGAATATAAGTAGGTAAGTGACCTTTTTTATAATTATTTAGTTATTAAATATATTATAAAATATACCAAGACAGGTACGGTACATATTTACACGTCATTCAAAGTGTTCCCTAGGTGTTCCCTAGTGTTCATTCAAATAATGTTCCCTAGGATATATTCACCCGCAATTTCAGAAATATTATAAAAATGTCGATAAATATTATTATCATTCATAAAAAACGGGTGATATTGTTTGCAATAATCAAATAATATTGACTTAAAAATACGAAAAATCCCATTTAAACACACAATGTCAAATTTAGAGGCATACTAAATTAGTTCTCAATTTTTCCGCTAGGTGCGTATCGCTTATATCCATTCCGATATACGTAATAAAATTTTAATTCATACGTGATATCCATGGTATACCTATAAAGTTATAGAATATGTCTGGTGATATCATTCATTACATATTCAGAAAGAAAGAATACATATATTACATATCTATAAGGTCTCATACAGAGCAGACAATGTAATTCTTTAGTTGTACGTATTGTATTAAGAAATATGAAATTATTATCCAAACCGGTTAACAATTCTGTTGGATAAAAACGGCCTGCTGACATGCTGATTACCGGCAACTGTTTTGTGCCGCCAAGCTCATTGACCTTCGGCCACAGCGTAAATAACGTTTGCTGTACCTCGGCTTACTCGGCTAACATATTCTTGGTGGCACTCTTCTGGCTAAAATGACGTCTACCAATGGTAGGGCAATATTTTTTAATTAATATGGCTCATAAATAGCGAGAAGCAGCTGTCAATCATGAAATAGTAGCCTTCGCGATAGATATAGAATAGAAGTTTTCCGTGATATAGATAGGTGATTTTTAACAACCGTCCCGGTTATCTCCTTAACTTTTTTACGTCCTTTATTACAAATGAACAAATTAGACGGTAATTTGCATAGGCATACGGCATACCCACTCATGCGGATTTTGCGTGAGTAGCCGTGATCGATAATTACACATTTCAAATGAAAAATAGTTTCCCCTATAGATAATTCTCAAAATGCCAAGAGTTTCTAGCCAGCCAGAAGGAAATATTCCCACGTCACAATTTTTTAAAGATAGCATTTTGCGTTGTAAGTTTCAACGGTCGGTTAGGTCGCGTGGCGAACAATAAATGACGTCTCGCGTTGTGTCTTTTGACACCATATATTTTTTGTATATCATCTCCGCTCCGCTATGTCATTTGTGATGACAGTGCTTTTCTAGATAGGTAACTAACAATATGGCGGGTGCAATGTTGTTTGAAAGAGCGCAATCTGTGTCTTCGCAACACGAAAAATTATTAAATTTAAAGAGAAACGACGAAGATCAAGATAACGATGAGGAGAATATTAAAAATAAGGAGCAGGACATCCTTAATCTGGGCGAAAAATACAAGAAGGAAGGTAAGGCCAAAGAACTTGCGGAATTGATCAAAGCCACTAGACCCTTCTTAAGCATGATAAGTAAGGCCAAAGCGGCAAAGTTGGTGAGGTCTCTGGTGGATTATTTCCTCGACTTGGAGGCTGGCATTGGAATAGAAGTTCAACTCTGTAAGGAATGTATAGAATGGGCAAAGGAAGAAAGAAGAACCTTTTTACGCCAGTCTTTAGAAGCCCGATTAGTAGCTCTATACTTCGATACCGGTATGTTCGCCGAGGCTTTACTTTTAGGGTCTAAATTACTTAAAGAATTAAAGAAGTTAGACGACAAAAATTTACTAGTGGAGGTGCAATTACTCGAGAGCAAGACGTATCATGCCTTGAGCAATTTGCCCAAAGCCCGCGCTGCCCTCACCTCGGCACGTACCACAGCCAATGCCATCTACTGCCCGCCAAAAATGCAAGCCGCCCTGGATCTGCAGTCGGGCATATTACACGCGGCAGACGAGAAGGATTTTAAGACTGCGTACTCGTATTTCTACGAAGCATTTGAAGGCTTCGACAGCGTGGAATCTCCCAAGGCACTTACGGCTCTCAAATACATGTTGCTATCCAAAATAATGATCAATAGTCCTGAGGACGTGCAACAAATTGTCAGTGGAAAATTAGCTATCAAGTATGCCGGTCAAGATATCGACGCCATGAAAGCGGTTGCGCAGGCATCCCATAAGAGGTCGCTAGCGGACTTTCAACAGGCCGTAAAACAGTTCAAACACGAATTGGAAGACGATGTCATCGTCAGGGCACATCTAGGCACTTTATATGACAACATGCTCGAGCAGAATTTGTGTCGGATTATCGAACCATACTCGAGGGTCCAAGTGGACTATGTAGCGAAGACGATAAAGCTTCCTATGCCGCAGGTGGAGAAAAAGCTTTCACAGATGATCTTGGACGCCAAGTTCCACGGCATTCTGGATCAAGGGGAAGGTCTGTACCTTATTATTATTTATTTATTTATTTTACTTTCTAACAAGGTCAATTGAAAGGTTAAGTTTGTTTACGAGAGACGGTGACCGTAGTTAATGTTAACGGATGGATGAATAATAAAGAACTATTTTGAGAAAATGTTTTTTGTGTGATATTTATAGAATATGTTGTGTTGGAATCAACATGACTTGACAGAAATAAAAACTGACAAAAGAAGTGAAGTTCTTTTGTTTATCTGGATTGCTTGAAGGATGATAAGAGTTTTTTTTCTTGTTTTCAGGAGTCCTTATTGTTTTTGAAGATACACCAGTAGACAAAACATACGAAATGGCGCTAGAGACTATCCAAAGTATGAGTAAAGTAGTAGATACACTTTATCAAAAAGCCAAGAAACTGTCATAGGTCAACAATGTAGTTACAAATTAATACAAAAAAAAATGACTGTATTTTTCCTAATAATACACAATCCACTAACAGTTAAATTTCCCATTCTCCTTTAGTTATTGTATAAAATTAGATGTTATACACTTTGGAAATAACAATTTAACTAAAATTAGAGTTGTTTTCCATTTATTTTGTTTACTGTTTTAATAAATGTAATATTATAGTACTTGGTCGGAAAATTTCAGCATTTTCATCTGCATTGCCTCAAATTCTTTTGTTTTAAATTATTATATTTTCTCAAAAAATGATTTCTTGTGATTTTTAAATTTTAAAATGCTGAAAGATACTGATGATAAAATAATTATTAACTTTTCAAGTTGTATTTATTTAAAATATACTGATTATAAAAAACAATAAAATTCTTTATAAATTTACTGTGTGGCATTCTTTATCACCCGTCTCAGAATGAAAACCCATTTTATTTTAGTTTTTTATGCGTGGTGATCAAAAAGTACAAACTTTACTGTCACCGAATTTTAAGATTTTGTAATTTTTGACCACCCCGTTTAATAAACATAATTTTTGTCGACATTACTTTAGCCAAGCAAAATTTTTTATAAATAATAGCGTCTTCCCGAAAACTAAAAATTTTTGAGATTTTGGAATTTGTGACAACCCGGTATAAAAAATATGATTTTTATCGATGTCATTAGCATTTTTTGGGCAAGTAAAAACTCTTATAAATAATAACATTTTCTTTTTGTAATTTTTGATGCAATGAATGCTGAGACGGCGGCTCGGTGACACAGTCCCTAAATGTTTATAAACATTAACGCCAGCCGATATAATTTATATTTTCATACTAACATTTTCTGTAAAATATAATTTTAAAAATGCTGAAAAATGTATTTTTTGCCAACATTTAACTTGGTAGTAGGCTGTTTTGAAGTATTTGTTGATATTTTGCTGCATTCTACCTACCGTGAATCTACCCCAATAAATTCAAAGCATCCTAATGCTAAATAAATCCCAAATTATCACTCATTTAGGAATTTTAACAATATAATCATCATTATCACCAACACATACTTCGAATTTCGAATCGTCGCTAAAAATTACTCGAGACCCAGGGTTGCCAGATCGTGCGGCTTAATTTCCCCAGTTGAAATTTTAAAATCGCTCAAATTCAGGACTTTTCGAAAAAAAAATCCCCAAAAAATGCATTTTTTATTTTCGTAGATTATGATTTGTTATTCCTGGATTTTAATAAATTTTCATGACTGAAATAAGTTCAGCATATATCTAAAATACTCCAAAATAAGCTGTTACGAATAAATCCCCAAGATCTACAAAATATTTAGGGCAAATAAAAGTAACTTTGTCGAGGAAATTTTTTATTTTTTAGATGAAAGAAAGAACTTAAGTATAACTAACAGTAAAAACAAGATTAAAAATATAATGTTTCTTGAAATGATTAGTATATTTAACCTAAATGTCAGACATGAAATTCCCTGTAGTAAATATTGTTCCCCAGAATAAAATCCCCAGGAAAAAATAACCCCAAAGAAAATAAAATCTCCTAATCTGGCAACCCTGTCGAGACCAATCTTCTACCGGTCCGTGTTAACGGCTTTTGTTTTGCCGTTAACAGTGGCTTTTCCTTTGCCTATACAAATTTTTAAAATACACTTAAATTGATACCTTTTACCTCTTTCTCTTCCGGTTTCTCCATAATGTGTAGAACATAGAACAAAACTCAAAATTGATCAGGACCAGGCAGAATCATATTGGTTGCAAATGTGGGCAATCAGGGCATCTTATAGTGTCTGCTTAGACACTTTGAATATATTACACCTATCTTTATGCAAAAAAATATGCATAAATTTATAATATCAATAGAGCAATAAGTATGTGACATAATTCTCGTGACGTAAAAATCGAAAAATATTGTTGGAAATTTAACTGGTGCTCTTTGGCAGACCTTATCGCATGTACACGTATCTTTAATATCTGGTCAGTTGTCGCGCCTGTCACAAAACTGGTTCTTCTACGTATATTTAGGTATATAAAAATAGTAGACGCCGTGGGATTCGAGCTAAAAACTAAAATTTACCAAATATTTTAGGCCGTCGAACGAAAATTGGTCCGGCTTGCGCATAACGTGTCTGCGAGACTTTAGGCGCGGTTATCGGTGCATCGAATCTCGCATACCTAGTTGCATGTTAATACCACCCAGTTAGTTCTAATAAATATATATGTCGATTGTTAATACTGTTAAGTTTTAAAAAGGTTTCATGATCGCAAATTGAAATTTGTGAATTCACCATAGAAAACTGAGTACAAACGATATATATTTTCTATGGTGATCACAAAAGTGCGCTTCGTGTGGTGTAAATATTGCTAATAGATCTTTGATAGTCCGCGAACGTTTTATGAACCTGTTCCCTGTTCAGTTCTCTTGGTGTTCTGTGTCATTCCATAGTTAGGATTTTAGTCGTTTTGGTAGTGATCTGTGGCGATTTTATTTTATTCTCAACCGCGATCGGTAAATAAGAATAAGAGTACACTTCATCTTATCTATGCACTTCATATTTACATCAGATACAACAATGGGAGACTGTGTGGACGTAGAGGCCAACGATTATAGACTAAACAGGATTGCTTATCTCCATAAGCGCACCACGCTTTTGACGTCAGCGGATACGTACGGCGTAGGTTCATTGCCCCACCTGTGTATTTCCCGGCGTTTGTGTAGTGTCATTATAATCGTGCCTAGAGAAGTGTTATCTGACCAAGCATCAATTTAGAATCGACCGTTGGCGCAAAAGGATGCCGGCCGAACTTAACCGCTGACGTGACGTCAGATCTTGTCTAACAACACGTGGCCGATAAACAATCCTGTTAGTCTATAATCCTTGGTGGAGACTTGTGTATCAATCTCATTTCTATGATCTCATTGCTTGTGTATAATCACAAGCACACAAGTCACAACACAATTACTCTGATATCTGATAACAGATCGCTAAAAATCAACCAAGCTTTGTTTGTTTTTTTTAAAATGAAATATCTGACATTTACCAATCATATATTAAAACTAGGTATGGGTTGTCATAATTATTAATATTATATACCTAATACGATATTAAAATACGTGTTGCAGGAACATAAATGACTAAAGGAGAATATAACCGCAAAACTACGTTGCGTCTACCTATTATTGCACTGGCCCGTTTTTGATAAGCTGTAACTTTAGACATGGGGGATCCAGATAATATGGATACAGCGTCTATAGCGAGCAGTCTGATGAATGATTTAGATAGCAACAAGTCAATATATTCTGTGAAAGGGGCCGAACCTATAGATCCTCTATTAAAAAAATGTTGCCGTAAAGGTGACAAAATCTATTATAGTAATTCAGAACATATAAGAATGATGCAAGAGAGAAAAAACAGTGGCGATAAAACGAAATCAAGTTTCGATGCTACAAATCAAGTTGACAAGGTATTGTCCGGGGAGTCCCTATATAAGGTATATATGTATATATTATATACTTGTCAATTTCTCATTATATCTTTGGTGAAAACCGATACGGTATGCTAGAAATTCTCGTTTGAACAAGGATCCAACGATGAAGACACGGAAAAGTGTATTGCTTTCTGGAAAACCGTAATGGAGAAAAATTTAGTGCCCATAAAGTGTACTATTATGGAAAATATTGATGACGATGTGGTGCAAGAGATTGCCGATAAAGATTCTGTTATTTCAAAGAACGACGTGACTGCTGGTAAGATCAGAGAATCGAAAATTCACGAACATTATAAGACTACATGGCAGACAGCTTTGAGGGAGCTACAGAGAAGAAGACTTCATGAAATTAAGGTAGGTACTACTATGTTTATCTATCGGATTAATAACCCTTGCAATGTGATTTTTGTCAGACAAATACTCTCGCTAAATTGACTTTTACGGTGTGTTAAAAGTTATTTGATTGTTGACAAATGTTTAACAAAATGATCGGTTCTTTCGGTATAATTTAGAATTTTGTACTAGAATTATATTAATAAACATACCGGCACAAAACAAATAATATGTATCCACTTCCTTAGAATAATATAAAACCAGGTCAGGTACCACCTTCCGTGAAAATGTTGCCACTGAAAACCTAGACGGATGGGTTTTTCGAATAAATTTACTGCTCAATAATCACAATAGAATTTGTGCATTTCTTGAAACTTATAAGCTCGTTCGATAGATGCTTTCTCGCCGCCATAGACAATGAAAAAAAAACTAACACGTCATCGTCAACAAACAACAAAAGCCACAGATCACACACACAAAATCTCCGTGACATGCGCATGAAACAACTAACAAAGATCTGATAGATCGCCGTTCCGAATGCGGTCAGTTCGCGCATGACGTCACGCGGAGGTTAACATTTGAATTTAAGGCAGTATTACTATAGAATATGTTTATTTATCGTATTTCAACTGATACTATTTTAGTAATTATAATTTTACGATGCTTTAGGAAAAATAAGTAACTTTAAATATATTTATATTAGATGCATAAGAAGAATTTCAATGATATTTAAAATAATGAAATAGAATGGAATTTTGAAAACAAAAACATATTACATTATAATATACAGGGTGGTCCACGTAAGACTGACCCCCATCTTATCTTGTTATTTCTCGACATATTTGAATTTTTCAAAAAAATAATCATATAATTTTTTCTTGTAATTTTGCTGTCAAAATAAAAGTATACGACGCGAAAAAAATATACCGTTGTATTCAGAATTTTGTCTCCATTATTTTAAATGGAAATTAAAAGTTTTATTATTCGGAATGATTATTCGTTTTATTCGGAATGATGAGTAATATCCAAGAGTATACAGGGCGTTTCAAGTGATGAAAATATAGTGATTCAAGTGATGAGTTACTCGAAATACTCCATTTGATATTTTGGAAGAAGCGAATGTTATAATTAAAAGTCGTTTTAAAAGTAAGACAGAATAAATCAAAAGTTCAAATTTTAAATTACGTTCATAGCTATTTTCATCAAAATGGAAAATTTTTATGGTCTTGGCAGAATTTCAATAAATCCATTTATACAAAAATACCGACTTTCAGAAGAAATAGGTTTAGAAATAGGAAATTGCATACCTTTTCCAAATAAAAAAATAAGTTAATACGAATAAGTTAATTGAAATAAAAGAAAATGTGTATATATATTTTTTATAAACATTACAAACAAAAAGAAATAAAATGAAAACAAAAACAACTTAGAAATAAAATGAAAATAAAAACATATTAGAGTAATCGCCAGAATTGTGCGTTTAATCTGCATAATTCGGTGTAATAACAATAATTATAAAATTATTTGCAAGAAACCACGAATACTATATTTTGCACGTGACTGAGTGAAATCACGATATCTAATCAGCAATTTCTTAATATTCTTTTGAAATTTGTTCGCAAAATTACTTCTGTAATTAAAGGAAATAAACAAAAAAAATAAAATAATAACGACCGAAAATGAAATTGTCAATTAATCAATAACTTCGGGGGGGGGGGACCCCCTGGCTACGTCACTGCTAATACCACCATCGATGAAGGTACAATTACATAGCGATTACCATCCATGAAGGTACAATTACATAGCGATTACCGCCGATTAGGTACATCATGTATGTGAAGCGCACATGATGCAAACAAGAGAAGGTATGACACTGCGATTGCGCAACGAGAAGCTAGTCATCTCGTGACCCGAAACTTGAGCGTTACACAACAGTATCCGGTTTATTGTGTCTATTTTAATTTATTTTGCGTGAATATTTTTTTTATCTTATGCCTGAATTAGTTTTTTTAATAAATTTTATAAAGTACAGCGCGCGCTGGGTCGGGATCACCAGATTAGAGAGTTACTACGCAGCTCAGTAGGTCCTCAAGTACGTTACGCTTGCGACTGCCGCATAAAGATAAACGTAAATGCAATAAACAATAATAATAATCACTAATAAGATATTTCCATAAACTTAAATTTTCTCTTTCTGTTATTTATGGTTTTTTTTATTTTTTTTTTGTGAAGCGGACGAAGCTTTGAATTGCCCTAGTTACGCCGCTGGCTATTACCCACGTCTTTTGAATATTTTCGTCTGTTGGATAACGAATTAACATCAAATCACGTGTAAACCTATTCCATCCATTGTCCGTGTTACATTCTGCCACTGCACACCTCATTTCTTCAGAGCCTTTAAAACCGCAAAAATAATACACAAATCTCCTTAAAACACAATGTAAACAAACCCAAATAATGCAGTTATTTCCTCCGCGTGACGTAGAACTTTGGCCTATTGGCTCCTCCCACATGCGCATTGCGCACCTTTTCGCCTGCACCTGCGCGCTGTGTCAGTTCTTTACACCGTGGCCCAATTATAATGTACTGGGGGAGCCCAAGAAAACAAAAATCTTAAACAATTATTGCAATAGAGTATCTCATAAAAAATGTTTCCATTCTTCAAATGAATATTACAATAATGATTAGTTTAGTGTTGTTACATATTTTTTACGTTTTAACACTAATTTCCTTTCAATCATTTCGTGCCGATAAACAAACAAATTTTGAGAGTCTGTGTTGTTTGTAGCTGCTTGGGAAAACTCGCTGTAAAATGTGTGAGTCTGTTTCGTCATCCGTCAACGATAGTCAAGACATATCCAAGAGCATCAAGGAGGAAGTTGTGCAGTTAAACGAGTGGCAGCCTGTGGTAAAAGAGAAAGGTGATTTGAGTATTTTGAATTTGAAGGAGGCGTATGTTAAACTTTCTTCGTAATTATATTCAGACATTTCTCCATGCTCGCGCCGAAAAAAAAATTACATCTCTTTTATATCACAGGACCTCAAGGCTCGACTGGAGTGAATCGTCTGCAAATATCCGGGCAGAGAAGCGTCTGCAACTGTTGCGGATTCGCAAATTGCACGTGCAAGTCGGAGGAAATACCGTCGGTGGATACCTTACCGGACGGGATAGAAGGACAAGGCAACGGTAAAACGTACAGATTTGTGGACGTAATACAGCGGAAAAAGGGCAGTGGGGCGTACTGCGAATGGCGAAGTAATAAGGTCAGAGACCCATGCCCGTGTGATTATTCCGTCTGCGACTGCAACAGAAATCCGGCGATACTGTCCATTACGCCGGCTGCGGCGAGACCGCCCCCTAAAGGACCCTGTGTGTGCGGGGCGCCCGTCTGCGAATGTCAAGAGAATTTGTACGAGCTAGAGATAGCGGAAAGTAAATACAATGTGTCTGGTAAGTTTTATCTCTGTTACTATTTCGCTGATCGTGTATTTATTAAAAGTAAGAGTGTAGTGTTAAAAATGTATTTTTCACAACACAAATCTTTTTTTTTAAGGTATTTTTTGAGGTGATAACTTTTAACTTTCATATTATCATACACTACACTCACGATTTTTTTTGAGGTGTAGCTTTTTTACCTTTTAACTTTTATATTATTATGTACTACACCCACTACTTTTTTTTATTTTTTAAGGTTTTTTTTGAGGTGTTACCTTTGTTACCTTTTAACTTAATCTCAAAAAATGTTTAGTTTTCGGGAAAACGCTATTATTAAAAGTTTTTGCTTGCCTAAAGTAATGTCGACAAAAATTATGTTTATTATTTGGAGTAGTAAAAAATTACAAAATCTTAAAATTCGGAGAAGAGTAAAGTTTGTACTTTTTGATTACCACATATAAAAAACTAATGATGATTTTGCCACAATTATGTTTTTATACGGTGTGATTAAAAATCACAAACTATTCTCATTAACATCTTGTAAAATATACGAGTTTTATAATTTCAATTTCCACAAGACAAACCTAATTTCAGACAGATCCGTTCACGAAGACGACCCCGGGTTTACTACCGTTTCCCCACTTGTTTTATAATTTCAATTTCCACAAGACAAACCTAATTTCAGACAGATCCGTTCACGAAGACGACCCCGGGTTTACTACCGTTTCCCCACTTAAGTCAGGGGACTGGGAGAGCGTTTGCGATTGCGGCAATCCAAACTGCGATTGTCACAAGAATTCATCGGCTTCTCTGACGGTGCCAAGAACCGTATCCTCAGGTATGTTATTTCTTTCCGATCCCTGGATTGAGAAACAATAGGCATGCCACTGATTTTAGGAAAACACACCGCGGGCAATGTCGAGGAGGAGCAGGAACACGTCCCTACTACGACGCCCGAGCAAATCGAACAGGAGAGCCTTTGCGTGTGCGGGAATCTAGATTGCACATGCAATGACAATCGAATAGCGCCATCCGTGGACACTGTGATTCCAGAAGTCGGTAAGCATGTACTCCTTAGTAATTGCCGCTTCCTTAGTGTCTGTGGAATTGGTAAATTTTTTCATTGCGTCAGATGAGGTAGATCTGATTTTTCTATGTTTTGTACCTATATAGACCAGGGCCGATAATTTTTGAAATAAAAAAAATAGTAGGATGAAACTCATTGGAAAAGGAAGAGAATAAAAATGAAAGGAAAAACAATTTACGGGCGATCTGAGGTCGGGAAGTGGAAGAGTCCTATGGAAAAAAGTTAAATGGCAAAGTTGTAGGTAATAAAAAGTAGTTAAAGTTTTGTTTTGTGAAAAAAGTGTAAATTTTTCACATAACCTCAAAATTTATGTGAAAAATTCAAATAACCAAATTTTTGATATTTTATTTAAAAAAAATTTTTTGGTAACAAATTTGGTGAACACTTACCTTTTTATGTCCGAAGCACACTAATTTTTTTTTATTTAAAATATTTATTTTTTCACCTTATTTTGACTTAATATCGAATTTTAATCGAAAATTCTCGCGTCAAAATATCTGCTTTTTTAAAAAAGTCGATGGGCTTTTTGTTCGTTGAAATCTCTACTTTCTGATGGTGTAAAAAAATATACATTATTAGCTATTTATTAAAATTTACACTTTATTTACTAGAAAAACTTAAAGCTTCCATGTTACATTGATTAACAAAAAAGATTGCAAAAAACATGGGAAAATAGTTGTTTTAAATATTAAAGATAGGATTTAAAGGGGATTTCATCTAAAATTGTACATAATATCTAATAGAATCTAAAATTGTGCATAATGATTATAAAAAAATTCGGATTCTAGTATTTTTCGTTTCTCTGCATTTGAGCTGAGAACATTTACCATAGTATGGTATATTTTTAAATTTTTTTATTTTATTTATTTATTTTTTATATAATATATATTAGAGATGAAACGGATATCCGGAGACTATCCGGTATCCGGCCTATATTTTTACTGTCCGGCCGGATGCCGGATAGTAGCTGAATATCCGGCCGGATATTCAAAAATTGCGACACAATTCCCTAAAATCAACTTTAATACATAAATCTTTGTGTGGTAAATAATAATAAAACTGCTTATAATTATGACTGCTTTTATTTAAAGTAGAAAAAGTTACAAATAGTCACAAAGAAAATAAAAGAACCTTCTAAAAAACTAAAATGTTTTAAAACATGTTTTGTTTTAATTGTTTTTAGTTCTTACGACGCAAATCGTGCAGCAAGCAGCGAGTAAACAACTGATACTGATACCTGAAACCGCCCGAATCGATCCGATCGCGATCGGTGCGCCTCGCGTGTGCGACTGTGTTGGACGGATATCCGGCTACCCGGCCTCGCAGCTCGCCGGACATCCGGTATCCGGCAAAACAACTATCCGTTGCATCTCTAATTTATATTATTTTTTGTATTTTTTATATTTTTGTATATAGTATCTAATGTATATTTTTATATCTAAAATTGTACATAATATATAATAGTATCTAAAATTGTACATAATGATTAAAAAAGAATTCGGATTGGAGTATTTTTCGTTTCTTTGCATTTGAGCTGAAAACATTTACCATAGTATTGTATATTTTTGTATTTTAATTTTTTTAAATTTTATTTATATTATTTTTGTATATAGTAATGTATATTTTTATATCTAAAATTGTACATAATATCTAATAAATTGTACATAATGCTCGACAATGATTAAAACAAATTTCGGATTCGAGTTTTTTCGTGTCTGCATTTGAGCTAACATTTACCATAGTATTGTATTTTTTTTTATTTTATTTATTTTTTTAAATTTTATTTATATTATTTTTTATATTTTTGTATTTTTTATATAGTAATGTATAATATTTTTATAATGTATATTTTTACACCATCAGAAAGTAGAGATTTCAACGAACAAAGAGCCCACCGACTTTTTTAAAAAAGCAGATATTTGACGCGAGAATTTTCGATTGAAAATTAGGGTGCTTTTTCGATATTAAGTCAAAATAAGGTGAAAAAATTAATATTTTAAATAAAAAAAATACAGTGAGTTTGGGACATAAAAAGGAATGTTTTCACATAAATTTTGCGGTTATGTGAAAAAAGTGTAAATACGAAAGTTGTAGATCTTTTTGGTACATATAACTTTGCCATTTAACTTTTTTCCATAGGACTTGTCGAGATAAACCGTTTGTTACCCTTAAGAAATAATCGTGAGTAGAGATTACCGAGTAGGTAGTATATTTAATTGCTCTTACAGTGACGTCACATGTGACGTTGCAATCCCTTTAATGTTAATTGATCTCTCTCTATAATCGAGTTTTTCGTCTTAATGTCGGGTTTGTATTTTTTTGTCTGTGACATAGGCGCTTGGATGGAAAAATAGAGATAAAGGGTCCGAAATTTTTTTCATATACTTAACAATGATCCGGTGGGATTTCAAGGTGGAAAAATTGAATTTCTCATTACATACAACATATAAAAAGAGTAATCAGAAATACTTCATTTGGCGCAAGGCAACAAACACCGCTTGTTTGGTACTATTTTCATGTACTGTAAACTGTAAGGTTTTCATTTATTTTAGTGATCCGCTACGTCACTGAGACAAATGCTAATACCGCGTCGAATATAAACGCGGCTTTAAGTCACGGTGGTGTAGGACTCTTAGCAACGAACAGCAACAGAACTACGCAGTCTGAGGAAAAAATGGTGGAGGTTGTGGATTATGAGAAAAAGGGGGACTAGACTAGGTGCTTGTTTTTTCTCGAAACATCCTACTGAATATTAAAATTTAATACGCACCCTGTTTGTTTTTTTAACTGTTTTGATATATATATTTGCAACAAATTAGTTGTGATTTATCCTGACAGATGGTGTTGATTTAATAAAACCCTTGACCTATAAGCCAGCAAATTGGATTTCAAAATTAATGTGATAATATATTGTAATACTAACAATCTATTGCGAAAGGGAGAGTAACATTTAATATATCAGCTGGCGTTATTGTTTATAAACATTTAGGGACTGTGTCGCCGAGCTGTCGCGCGTCGCCTGTCAGCATTCATTGCATCATTCTCGATCGTGTAAGCTGCCTGGGTCACTTGGCCGCTAGTGTTTAATAATTATTATAATCTTATGAATATTAGATTTACCTGTAATATCAAAACTGTTCAAGTGTAAGTAGTAATTCCGTTCATTTTACTTGCTCAAAAAATAGTAATGACTTTGACAAAAATCATATTATTTTTTATACGGGGTGGTCACAAATTACAAAATCTCAAAAAAATTTTGGTTTTCGGCAAAACGCTATTACTTATAAAACTTTTTGCTTGCCTAAAGTAATGTCGACAAAAATTATGTTTATTATACGGGGTGGTCAAAGATTACAAAATCTTAAAATTCGGTAAGAGTAAAGTTTGTATTTTTGATCACCACGTATAAAAAATTAATTTTGCCACAATTATTTTATTATACGGGGTGATCAAAAGTCACAAAGTTTATTTTTCGAAAAAAATCATATTTTTTATACGAGATGGTCAAAAATTACAAAAAGAAAATGTTATTATTTATAAAAGTTTTTACTTACCCAAAAAATAGTAATGACGTCGACAAAAATCATATTTTTTATACGGAGTGGTCACAAATTCCAAAATCTCAAAAAAAAATTAGTATTTGGGAAAACGCTATTATTTATAAAAGTTTTTGGTTGCCTAAAGTAATATCGATAAAAATTATGTTTATTATACGGACAGGGTGGTCAAAAATTAGAAAATCTAAAAATTCGGTAAGAGTAAAGGTTGTACTTTTTGATCACCACGTATAAAAAACTAATGATGATTTTGCCACAATTATGTTTTTATATGGGGTGATCAAAAATCACAAAGTTTACTCTTACCAAATTTTTAGATTTTGTAATTCTTAACCACCCTGTATATACAACACAATTTTTAGGCAAACAAAAACTTTTTTAAAGAATAGCATTCATGCGAAAACAAAAAAAAACGAGATTTTGTAATATTTAAACACCCCGTGCAAGGTAACAAAAAATCGTTTCACACACAACCACGTTTTATTTTTATTTAATTCACTTGAGAAATTTTTATCAGTTGTGTCTGGTATTTTCAATACGCCTGCGATACTTGCGTTAAGATGCAAGATCTGTGAATTTTTTTTACTTTTGACACTTGATTTAATAAAAAAATACTAAAATCAATCAATGGTTTATACTCTGTTTACACGATCACATCAAATAGCAACTGCTTCACATATAGACGAACACTGACGTGGTTTTTCACAAACGCCAAAACACCGATAACTATACTCAACGCACGTTTCGCCAACCAAGAAAACATCATCGGGAGATGATTCAAACTAAACTAACACCAAGAGCGTACCCTTGCCGACATGCAACCCCACACCGATGCAGGCAACTTTACTTTTTTTACTAAACAGTCTATGATAAGCCTGAAGATGTACACAAAACTCGAATTCGCATATCACCTACGGAAACGTCACATTTAGTCTCATCTCTTCAAATTATGCTGTGCCACTGTCTTTGGTGTTCCGGAGCCCATTTTAGTCTGTTTCTTTTTTGTAATCTGGTCAAGAGAGGTTTCTCTTTTGCCTATTCGACAAAAGGAATAAGCAGTCAGAAATACTATTAAAAAGAAATAGATAAATTTTACACTTGTTTATAAAACTTGTATCCAATTTTTCAGATAGACATTGAAATTTCCTTTGCTATACTCTCTCTCTAGAGCCCTATTATCCCCTCAGTATTCGAGCATCAGTTTATTTTTATAATTCTGCGTAAAGCTCTTTTCTTTGCTTCAGTAATTGCAGATGGTCGACCAGTTTTGATTTTTTCCAACTCCACCCGTTCTTTGCTATAAATTAATGATATCTTGCACTGCGAAGCACGTGTCGAAATGCCCCTTTGATGGACTTGAAATGATAAATAACCGCAAATCTTTAATCATAAGTTTACCACGAGACATTTTGCTTGCAAACTCAAGCATAACTAATATTGACAGATATTTGTTGATTTATTCAGTATGTGTTTTGTTTCAACCAGGCGTGTCATCTCTCATGGCTATTTTGATAAGTAGCCGAACTATTATCACCTTTCAGCTGGATCACATTTTTTGTTACATATTGCTCAATAGCTATGTTTGATGAAATTCTCAGTTTCTGTAAGCTAAAAGCCTACATTTTAACATCATTTCTACAGGTTTCATAATTTATGAAAACTTTAATTGAAAATTTTAGCATGCCAAACTATTATGAGTCTGGGCTCGTATATGTAACAAGTAGGCATTGCATTTAAATGTATGAAATATGGATTAGCAAAATTTTACACAACTGGTTCGGTAAAGTTTATTTGACAGGTTATTTAGACAAATGAAACTAACAATGACAAGTTGTCACACCGTTGCAACCAACTGGATTGTTTTTAAACATATAAAATTCAGTTTTCTTCTCGTAAGTAAAATATGTATGTAAAACATTTTGCAACATTTTTCTCAACTGGTTACATGAAATTGACATGCATTTGTCAATTTACAGCTAAACACATAATTTAAAATTAAATGCACAGGTAGCACACCATGGAAACATCCGGTGGCAGTGATGTACCAATACAATAATGCATCAACAAAAACAATTTTATTGTAACCTCACAAAAAACATATTATAAAAAGCATTCACTGATTAGTAGAATATGTACAACAACGTAGTAAAGAGGAACCCATTTCGTAGGTAACTACTGGCTGTGATATAATATAAAACGACATATCACACCAGGAGTTCCTTCAAACCAGATTCCCTCATTTGACATCTTTCTTCTGACCCACCGACTACTCTGCCAATATAAGAAACTTCCCTCGATGCAGAGTCGAATGCATTGTGCTTTGCTGAACCAGCTTTATGAAATATATCATACTCATACAACTAGATCACCAAAGAACAATATATCCGACATCGGTAACCTGTTGATCAATAATTTACCTTCCTGATCGGGTAAGCGTATAAATAAGGCGAAAAACAAGGCACAGCACACAGAAGATCGTTCTCCCGTTACAGGCGAGTGTTCGATCTAGTCACAATTTAAAATGTAATCCCTGCAACATTAGACAGAACACAAGCCTACACCAGGAGAGCAAAAAGCAAGGTTATGTGGCATCATCTCATCCAGTAAAACTCGCAATAATCGTTTCTAAGTCATCCACACGGTAACTACCGCGGAATCCTAAAGTTTAACAGAACACAGACTAGCTGAAATAATTTTGTTTGCAAGAGAAATATAAGCAAAAACTTACCAACACGTGGCGGCGTCTACAGAGATTCGCGATGCAAATGGAAACGCAGCGGCAGGGCGAAGTCGGCGAATGGCGGGAAGTAACGCATTCCGTATTGAACGGTCATGCGCTGTGTGTTGCTTTGGCGGGAAATACACTATCCTTTGTTAAGATAGGTCAGTATTTCAGCTACCCCTACCCTCGCCCTTGAAATCTATTCGTAATCATGGTACATTCCCTATAAAATTTAATTATTATTTTTTATATTCTTGCCTTCCGCATCCTTCTTACTTGAGATACTTTAGATACCTATTTATAGAAATATAAATATACAAATATACCTACCTACCATAATACGAGAATACCTATGAGAAGAAGTCATTAATAGGTACCTACCTATTTATTTATACCTATAAAGTACCTAATCCAATAAGTAATTGTAGTGTGTTATGATATACCTAGACTATCTATACGTATGGATGAATTTATGCACATCTATTTTAAGAAATATATAGGTGCCTAGGTACCTAACCTATATACCTTTTGCTTTTAAGTACATATGGTGAACTTAAAAGAACTTACATACCTATAGTACGGTACATATGGTGAACTTAAACCAATATCTATGAAGATTATACCTACCTAGATACCTATACGTAGGTATAAAAGACACGGCATTTTAGACGCTTGAATACTTTTGACTGTGTTTATACTTTTAACGCCTTTTACCTGACGAGCAGGTACGTCCAGGTAACAAATAGGTAGGTATATTTTATTCTTTACTGTTCAATGGAACGCTGGAACTTGGGACACGTTATTTATTTGTTTGCCGATTCGATTACCTACCTAACCTAGTCATATCACGTCACAGGGTTGCCAACTACTTATACTAACCACTACTTAAATTTATGGTACCGAAAAAGTAAAATTATCGTTTTTTTCACCAAATTATGGTACGCCTGGATCTAATCGAAAATACTGCGAAATATGAATCACATGTAGGCATTTTAAGTAGTGTGTATACAAAATATTTTTGTAGGACTCAATATCCTTTCCTATAAAAATCAAGCTTTATTTATTCCATAACAGTTATAAACATATAAGCCAACTAAAAACATGAGAACAAATTCATAACATATTAATTTTATAACACTTTCTGAGTAACTAACACAAACACAAAATTACTATAAACTTATTATAAACAAATTAATTAACCTCCTTTAGAAAATTACTTTCTTAGAATCTTACAATCACAAACACAAGCTGTGCTTTATAGTAGAAGCAGAATCTGCTATCTTTCTTGCACACTATAAATTTAGCATTTTGTATTTCTCACAATTATTGCTAGGCGCCAAATTTGAAATCACCAAAAATTATAAATTATTGTAAAAAAGCGTACCATAACAAATTCATTATGGTACTCTGGCGGCCATTTGAAAGTGCACGACTCTTATATCAGATTTCGTTATATTTGATCTTTGTAAAACTGACTTTGAGGTTCATGTGATGTGTCATTATGACATTCACAATTGTCTAATTATTACTTATCAAAATTAAAAAGTGTATTATTATATCAAAAAATTCCAAATTAACAAAGAACGTCCCAAAAATGTTCAAAATAAACTAAATTATATAAATTAAGTAACTTAAAACTACAAAACTCCAACGCGAGTAGGTCTGTATAAAATTAATATTTCGTCCAGGCGCCATTTGAGTCTATTACACCTTGCAATCGACGTCTCATTGATGAAACAAGTGTCCTCGTGTAACGTTGATATTGTCCCAAGCAACGTTTATGTTGTGTTCATTAATCCAGTTAGTTACAATTCTTGTTGTATGAATTGAGCAATTATCTTGCTGGAAAATAAAATTCTGAGGATACAACATAGTGACGGACGGCAGCATAATATTGTCCAATATGCGTATGTAACTCTGTCCGGTAAGGCGCTCTCCTATCCTCCAGCAAACACCGGGACCTAGGGAACTTATCCATGCCCAAACATTGGTGGAAAAACGTCCACTCCGGTCGGTAGGTTTAATATACCTCTCTTCATACCTCGAATTCTGAGGTCGGTAGACGCGGATGGAACCATCATCATCATGACCTTTTCGTCGGAAAATATGACATTATTCCAAGTCGTCGGGTCTACCGACAAACTGGTGCGCAAAATTAAGACGTTGTTCTTTATGCCTTTGCTCCAAAAATACCTTCTTTGCTGCCGCATAATTTCGTAACTCTGAACCCTTCACCCGCCGCCTTGCAGACCTCACAGATCCAGGAAACTCCGTTTCGAAACAGGCCGTCACTGCTGTTTCAAAGATATTCGTTCTAAGATGGTCTAGGAAGAGGTTGTCTTGCTCCACAGTGCTTATTTTACGACGCCCTCCGCCGTGGACGTAGCGAACGTTTCCTACTGCATTCCATTTTTGTTTGAGTTTAAATATACAACTCTTACTCACATTTAGCTCATCTGCAACTGCCTGTAATGACCAATCATTTTCAAGCAATGTAACAGCTCGCATTTTTTCAGGTTCAGTTAACCGCGGCATTTTAAAACTTGAAAACTAATAAAGTGGTTTGTAAATTACGGACATTTTTCATTACGCACATTTCATTAATTACTGACATTTGTTAGAAGTTTCAAATAAGTGTCAAAATGAAATATAAAAAGATCACATTACAATATCAAAAAAAATCGTGCACTTTCAAATGGCTGCCAGTGTACCTACATGGTACAGCCATCCTAATTATGGTAGGTGTACCATAATTATGGTACGGTTGGCAACGCTGTCTCGTCATATGCACAATGCAGGGTTGTCAACCTTTTGTAATAAATTAAATTTTCACTGAAACCCCATGAAAAATTCCCTACATCCAGTAATATTTGCCTAGATTGCTCCATAAAAAATGTTATTTTCTATAGAGTGCCTTAACTAAATAAATAAAATACGGTTAGTGGTTTGATAACATAGGCACCTATATTAAAATTGTGTAAGAACCACTTAATTGTTAAAAGAAACACACATATTTTACAACAACAGAGATAAATATTTTTTCTACGTTCATGCAAAAAACAAAACTTTATTGAACTATATTTAATGCAAAAACTGGTTGTTTATTGCACTGCTGCAGTAAAATTTGTAATGCACTCATCATCTGTCATTCTACCACGGTGTTTTGATATAAAGATCATGACATGTCACCTAATGTCATGAAATTAATGCCACCTATACCTATATTCAAATTTTTTTGGTTTTTGCATGAACATGAACGTCGAAAAAATATTGTATGTATCTCGTACAAAAAGTGTTATTGCACGCGACGTGTTGGACAATTTCACGTCGCGTGCGATAAACATTTGCTTCATGCACTTGCTGACCTGTTTACTTGTTGCATAAATTCATAATTGTTTTTCGCAGTAGGTTCCTAGAAAATGTTGAAGTAGTGGCTAGGTGTCTTAGGTACCTACTTGGTTAGACATTAAACAGAATGTCATCAGAATGGTGCCGGTACTATCATATATTTTTTATAATATATACCGTTTTAGCGTTACCAGAGTAACTAGAGACTTATTCACACATATATATGTGGTCATATCACAGAGCATTTGTAAAATGGGCGACACCACAAAGTCACCGGTAAGTCGGATACTCTCTTTCTAAAACCACCATGTGGGGATAAATAAAATAGGAGAAATTCCCAGCTTGATTGCGAAATGGCTTGGAAAAGATATTTATAAGAGCTACACAGGTCACTGTTTCAGGAGAAGCTCTGTAACTCTTCTGGCCAATGCAGGGGTCAACATTACATCCATAAAACGTCAGGGTGGCTGGAAATCTGCCTCCGTAGCAGAAGCATATATAGAAGATAGTTTGAATAACAAAATTGAGATTTCTAACAAAATATTGAATTGTCCATCTTCTTCCAAACAAATTAAAATATCTGATAAAATTTTGGAATCAACTCTTCAAGAAATATCTAACGTTTCTGATCAGCAGCAACATGGAACATCTTTGGGATTTTATGTTGGAAGTAATTATTCAAACTTTACTATCAATTATTATTCTAATAAATGAAATTGTTTTATGATGAATAATCAATTAATAAAAAGTGAAAAAAAGTCGCATCTACGCATTTACGCATCAATAGAGATGCAGAAATGTCAAGTTTTTTTGACAGTTGTACAAAAACATGTTTTTTTCTAGTTTTTTTCGAAATAAAAAAAGTCCTGACCACCAAAAAATGTCGTAAACCGTGGTTTCGTGTACACAATCACCGAATTAATGAATCGCACCAAGTCCGGTTTGGTTCCACGCAAGATTTTTTTCTGGAAAACTAAGCGACTACTTCCCAATTTCGCTGTTCTATACTTGAAATGTTCGCACATCACTGGTAACCATACTTATAAGATTAGCCTCCTCGATTTAAAAGACCACTGGTAATCAGTACTTACATCAAAATTCGACAATGGTTTAGTATTTTTTTAAATCACACTTCTCATTATTCTCACTTTTCTTGGTATACTTCGACTGCAGCATATCTTGTATTTCGCTGAAACTCTTCCCTTTTGTTTCCGGAACAAAGCACACGCTAAACAAGGTGGCGGCCAAAGAGAATCCGGCAAACAGCCAAAAGATCCCGGCCATGTTCATGGCGTGTTTCATGTCGTTGAAAAACTTCGTCAGGAAAAAGGAAGTCCCCCAACACGTGCTGGACAAAACAGAAGACGTAAGTTGTTTGACGTTGTTTGGAAACAGCTCCGAAGACAGTGTCCACGGTATCGATCCGATTCCCAAGTTGAATGTTATTATAAAGAAAACTAATGAAAAAATTGGCATCCACGTGATGTGTTCGGTGCTTGCGCAACTACAGTCCTTGATATAAAAGAAAGCCCCGAGCATTGTTAGCGCTAGAGACATCCCTAATAGAGACATTATGGTTAGAATTCGCCTCCCTGCCCGTTCTATTAGAAATGGGACTATAAAACTGGAGAGAAGTATCGTGAGGCCTACAATGAGCGCCGATATATCGGAACTCAGCGAAGTGATGCCGGCCGCCTCGAAGATTGGCTGCAAGTAAATCGTGATTGCCACATACCCAGACATCTCTTGGGCTATTATCAGGAGGATGCAGATGATGAAGGCCTCCCTGAGGGCCCTGTTCATGAAGATATCCGAAAAGTGCCCATCCTCTTCCTGCTTAAAATGCGCCTTGATATACTCAAACTCTCCGCGCACGTCTTCTTTAGTACCGGACCTGAGCAACATCAAAGCTCGTTCCGCCTCATCTAGTTCATTTACTCCCACCAGGTAGTAAGGCGTTTCCGGTGCCACAAGCAAAAATATCACGAAGAACGCGATGGGAATACAAGCTAAGATGATATTAAACCACATAATCGACGTGAAAGGACCGACGGCGTAAGGCAGAAAGTTCCCGAACGCCCAGAACACGGCCAGGGTCTGCGACATCGCTCCTCTGTTTGAATCTTCGGAAACCTCAGCGATGTACATCGGCAACAGGGCGTAACCGCCTCCCATCGCCAGACCTCCCAGAAATCGGGCGAAGTAAAATAAATAAATATTCCTGGCGAACGCCAGGGTGATGTAGGATATGACGTGGGGTATCGCTATACTGAGCAGGCCAATCTTCCTTCCGAAGTGTTCGGAGACGAATCCGAAGGGTAGAGGTCCGAAAAAAGCTCCGACTGTCACGAGGGAGCCGATCCAAGCATCCTCACTCTCGGTGATCGCTCTTCCAAGCGGATTTAAGGAACTGTCGTTCGAATAGAGCTTTGGATACACTGGCGATGTCCACGACACCGTTATGTCCCCCGACGTAGCCAATAGGTCAACTGAAACCAAAATGCGTCTCAGTTTGGTGATAGAAATCGTCGAAAATTGCAACATCGAATCCAGGCAACATATAATTATAATTAAGTTAAGGTGCACTCACCCGCAAAGACCACAAGAATCGTGTAACTAAAAACTCCTTTCATTCTCGAAGTGACGCCAATTCCCTACTCGATTAAGCGTTCGTTATGGAGTGGATACGTGTAATAGGAAGAAGAGCACAAGTTCCAACGATTAGCCATCTAATAATGATAAAAAATATGTACAATATTCCCGATAAGTACATGCCGTCAGAACATCAGTTCTTCAAAAACAGAAGATAAACACTATCAATTAGAAGGTAGTAAGATAACATATTATGTTTATTGTTCATTGGGTTTCTATTCACAAAGGATTTTTCCCACTAGGGATACTCAGGTATTTATCATGATTTATACTGTTATGCAAATTTTAGAATTAATCTATCTATATGTATAAAAATAAGTTCCTATTTCCCTTGGTCACGCCATCACGCGTGAACGGTTTTCTCTAATTCTTTTTCGTTGTTGTCAGGAGAAGGTTCTTATGAAAGAAAGAAATAAGAAAATTGCGCCGAAAATTAGGAAATTTAAGAATACTTAACCACCATATAAAATTAAAAAACTGAATATCGTTTAAAACAGATGCTTCGGTCGGAGTTATTTTATTGATAAAAAGTACATGTAAAATAATTAATTTATTATTTCTTACAAAAAAGATGTAAGAAATCTGATTTTCTTAGTGCACATCACGGTTAGGTCAGAGCCATCACGCCTAATATTAAAAGTTCAATTTAATATGGAGTTTTGGTAAGTTTGGATAGACTAACATACACGTTACTAACATAACAAGTGATATACTTGGTTATAAAGAAGAATACAATACTTTTCTTTAATTTGCAGTTTAATTTTCGTTTTTGAAAATGTCAGCAATTAGACGTACAAAATTAAGTCGCAGAACTCGCAATACTGAGAGTCAAAGATATAGAAGAGCAAGTCGAGCAACGGGAACCGCGGAATGAAGTTGAACAGAATCGATGGAATCGAAATCAACAACATAGAAATGTTGCGTTTAACCCTTATCGAGCTGCATTCAATTATAACGTGGAAATCGATTACAGATCACAGCAAATCGTTGCTATTGGACCAATGAACGTTGTGTGCCAATATTGCAAGGCATTTATGTTTAAAAATGAAGCTCCTGGATTGTGTTGCGCGAGCGGTCAAGTCAAATTGACGCCATTGGTACCGCCACCAGAGCCACTACATTCATTGGTTTCTGGAAATGGGCCAGATTCTAAACATTTCTTGGCTCATATCCAGCAATACAATAATTGTTTTCAAATTACGTAATTTGGTGCAACAAAAGTTATTCAAGAAAATTGTATGCCAACTTTCAAGATTCAGGGTCAAATATATCATCTAACAGGTTCCTTATTGCCAACGCCGAATAGTGACTACAAATTTTTGCAAATTTATTTTATGGGCGATTCAGCAAGACAAGTCGATGAGCGTTGTGCACACAACAATTTGGTGAAAAGACCAATTGTGGAACAACTCCAAACGTTTTTTTATGAACATAACGAATTGGTTGCATTATTCACGACTGCTTTGGACCGCATGCCGTCTAATAATCACAAAATTATCATCAAAGCTGATAAGACGCCTGCAGGACAACACGCGAGACGTTTTAAGTCGCTATTGTCGTCGTGGGTGAAAATTTAGAAAACCGAGATATTGTTTTACATCGGCGTAGCAATCAACTGCAGCGTGTGTCCGAAAAACATCGATCATATGATGTGTTACAATATCCTACCTTATTTTGGCAAGGTGAAGATGGATAATATCATCTTTCAATGAAGTTGATAAATCCAGTTACAGGTTACGAGACTAATAAAAAAGTTAGTTCAATGAATTATTATTCGTACAGACTGATGGTTCGGGAAAATGAGGACAATCATATTATCTTAAAATGTCGGCGTCTCTTCCACCAATATGCTGTGGATATGTACGTGAAAGTTGAAACTGAGTGATTGACATTGAACCAGGCAAAACTGCGTTCTGAAGAATACATTTATCTACGGGATGCCATCAATGCTGATGGAAATGCACAGAATGTAGGTAGAACAACTATTCTCCCAGCAACATACGTCGGAAGTCCGCAACATATGAATACGTTCAGGATGCTATGTCGTATGCCACACCAGATTTGTTTATAACGTTTACATGCAATCCACAGTGGACAGAAATTCGACAAGAATTATTTCTTGGCCAATCACCCATTGATCGCCACGACATTACCGCAAGGGTGTTCAAAAGAAAGGAATATTAAATCCAATCCAATCCAATCCCCCTTGTGGAATATTAATTCCAAATTCCCCGTGTATGGTTGATGGAAAATGTTCAAAACGCTTTCCAAGACAATTAGTAGTAGAAACTATTAGTGGAAATGATGGTTATCCACTTTAGCGCCGGCGATTTTTTTGAAATATTTTTTAAATTAATTATACCAATTCGAATTCAATATTCATAATTAAGACAGGATAACGTCTGTCGGGTCAGCTAGTATATATATATATATATATATATATATATATATATATATATATATATATATATATATATATATATATATATATATATATATATATATATATATTTTGTGAAAAGTAATCTTGGGTTTGTAGCATTTCATTACATAGAAATAAGCAACTAGACGAATAAGAAAGAAAACACACTTACCAGTACTATATCTGGACACACATACGGAAATGAATCACTATGCATATGAAAACGAACTACTTAGAAGTTGTACAAGTTCTTTCACCTTTCTTGAGGATCTTCAGAGCAGTATACGATTTATTTCATTGATCATTCATACTTGAATTTAAATTACCAATACACCAACACTTGCAGTGACGTTTTATGACATTAGTTTTTGACGGAACTCATTCTTAGATTACACAAACCTAGTCTACTATTTATATTTGTTCTATTTGAACATATTATATATAAAAGCATTAGGCATACAGTTATCCAGAAGATGTTAAACTTTAAAATGCATAAAATCTTGTTGAACCTATTGAAAAACAACTACTTTTTCCAACTATATGCGGGAAAATATTGAATTATATATACAATAGAGTTATAATGTATATATAATTCAATATTTTCCCGCATATAGTTGGAAAAAGTAGTTGTTTTTCAATAGGTTCAACAAGATTTTATGCATTTTAAAGTTTAACATCTTCTGGATAACTGTATGCCTAATGCTTTTATATATAATATGTTCAAATAGAACAAATATAAATAGTAGACTAGGTTTGTGTAATCTAAGAATGAGTTCCGTCAAAAACTAATGTCATAAAACGTCACTGCAAGTGTTGGTGTATTGGTAATTTAAATTCAAGTATGAATGATCAATGAAATAAATCGTATACTGCTCTGAAGATCCTCAAGAAAGGTGAAAGAACTTGTACAACTTCTAAGTAGTTCGTTTTCATATGCATAGTGATTCATTTCCGTATGTGTGTCCAGATATAGTACTGGTAAGTGTGTTTTCTTTCTTATTCGTCTAGTTGCTTATTTCTATGTAATGAAATGCTACAAACCCAAGATTACTTTTCACAAAATAAATATGAATAGCAAAGAATTTCAAAGCTAATATATATATATATATATATATATATATACATATATATATATATATATATATATATATATATATATATATATATATATATATATATATATATATATATATATATATACATATATATATATATATATATATATATATATATATATATATATATATATATATATATATATATATATATATATATATATATATATATATATATATAATATATATATATATATATATATATATATATATATATATATATATATATATATATATATATATATATATATATATATATATATATATATATACATATATATATATATATATATATATATATATATATATATATATATATATATATATATATATATATATATATATATATATATATATACATATATATATATATATATATATATATATATATATATATATATATATATATATATAAATATATATATATATATATATATATATATATATATATATATATATATATATATATATATATATATATATATATATATATATATATATATATATATATATATATATATATATATATATATATATATATATATATATTATATATATATATATATATATATATATATATATATATATATACATATATATATATATATATATATATATATATATATATATATATATATATATATATATATATATATATATATATATATATATATATATATATATATATATATATATATATATATATATATATATATATATATATATATATATATATATATATATATATATATATATATATATATATATATATATATATATATATAAATATATATATATATATATATATATATATATATATATATATATATATATATATATATATATATATATATATATATATATATATATATATATATATATATATATATATATATATATATATATATATATATATATATATATATATATATATATATATATATATATATATATATATATATATATATATATATATATATATATATATGTGTACCTCTGCTTTATTATTCTCATCTCAAACTTTCATAATTTACTTTCTATAATTGACAAATATTATTAAATAGCAATCTCCTTCTTAACAAATGTTTTAGATCCACTTACCATTAAAAAATAATTTCAATTTTCAAGTCAAAACATTATACAATATACAGAGCCTAATTGAACCTCCTCTAACTGACCATGGAGGACTCATGCTCAGCAGTGAACTTTCTACAATAAAAAATGTAGGTGTTCTTAGAACTGGCGCCCAGCACTAGGGAAGAGACAAAGTAAGTATCCTGGAAACTTATCAGCTGTTTCTCCGCTGTGTAATCACTGCATTTTCTCAATTATCGATTCCATAAACAATACTTTAAACATATTTTGAGCATTAAATTTATTCATAACTACAACATATCAATTTGTCGTGTCGTTAATTTGTCGTTAATCTGATGTGTCGATCAAGAAAAAAATATTTTAACCCCCTTACAGACTCGGAGTACCCCTTTAATAAGGGTTGATGTAAATAAATGCGGGAAATTTATTGTTTAATCTTTAAAAGTATGTAATTACATTTTCTTATTCGCTTTATTTGTTGGATTTAATTTGTTATGTACTTAAAAAAAATGTTAACCCCTTAATATCTTGAAAACATCCCTAAGATAAGGGCTGATTGTAAATAAAATCCAAAAAAATTTCCTAATTTTACAAAAAACGTATTCTTAAACTTCTTATTGACTAAATTCATAAGGTACAAAGTGTCTAATACGATAAGAACTTTACAACCCCTTAATACTTTCGGATACCTTAAAATTATGGGTAGGTTGCAACAAAATGCGGAAAATTTAACTGTGTTTTTTTAAGTTTTTTCTTGATCGAAACATCAGATTAACTTTATTTTACCATAAAAAAATTTTGAAATATGCATTTTATAATTTTTGACAGATTTTTTGAATTTTTTTTAAATTTCAACCCCTATTTGAGGGATGTTAGCCTAGCCTTTTGGATGGTAAAATATATTTTTACGTTTCTGATACATCTTATGCAATATGTTAAGCAAATAAATTTCTAGAATACGTATTTTGTACAATATTTAGAATTTTATTATCATTAACCCCAAAATTATGTATGTTTGACGCCATTTTGGAGCCGCCATTTTGAAAATGGTACAAATGCCACTCGACTTCTGAAAGATTATATCAATACAAACATATTCTCTTCAAATTTAGGGTAGAAAGGTGGCCCCGTTGACGTGGAATGCCCTATATATATAATATAGCTGCTTTATTATTCTCATCTCATACTTTCATAATTCATAATTTTTCACATCAAGTGCCGTATGATCCTACATGATAACAATCACAAGGTATACACTAAGTAGTACCTACTACTAGGTTGATAATGATTCTCTCTACAGTGGCACTTTCCTGTTGCCTTGTCACAATCCGGATTATAACCGGCCTCCACATCGCACTGACATGGGCCACATACAGGATAACCCCACCAACTGGATGGGCAAGGCCACAATACAGGATGGGCAACTATTCACAATACTCGCCTGAAAAGTCAGTAGAGTTGCAACTGCATTGGTATTAAAGTTTGGTACTAAAGTTTCCTCGATGCATGTACCACCGTTTTCATAGGGGCCTACTGAATATACTGGAACACATAAAGGTCCTATATGGCCCTTGTTGCATTCGCAATGTGATCTTCCTCAATCTGTAACACACTGGGATGTAGAAGGACATTCATTCGGGGTCAACATATTTTGAGCATTAAATTTATTCGTAACTACAACATATCAATTTGTCGTAAAACGTGGACATTAAGTTTTTAAAACTGCTTCCACATGAAAAAAACCAAAAGGACAATTTATATATATATATATATATATATATATATATATATATATATATATATATATATATATATATATATATATATATATATATATATATATATATATATATATATATATATATATATATATATCTTTCCTTCCTTCCTTCCCTTTTCCTTCATTTGCTATCTAAAATTGTAAATACAGATATTTAGGATTTCATGGTAATCAAGCAAAAACATTATTTAAATTATTACACAAATAAAACAAAAGTAATTAAGCACCTAAAAAAGGTACAAATGTATTAAAATAAATTAGATACTTTATTTTCCAACTTATAAATTCTATTTTTTTTTTGCATACTCGTCAATCGTGGACCTACATAACCATATGGAGATACGTTCTAAAGATACTTGGAAGACCGAACGAACGGTGGCACGTTTTAATTTCATTTGCAGTTAGTCAACGAATCCGGATACGTCACTTCTTCAGGATCTCCTGCATCTCGCTAATATCCTTCTCACCAGGTATAACTCTATTACTCAGCATATCCTGTATCTCGATGAAACTTTTCCCCTTGGTTTCTGGAACGTATGCTATGCTAAAAAACGCGGTAGCTAAACAGGAGCTTGCGAAGATCCAGAAGGTCCCAGCCCTCCCCATCCAGTCATTCATGTCATTGAAAAATTTAGTTACTACGAAGGATGTCACCCAGCAAAGGCACGCTATACAGGACGCAGAAATCTGCTTAACGTTATTAGGAAATAACTCCGAAGTAAGAGTCCAAGGCACCGTGCATATTCCGAAGTTAAACGAGAATATGTATAAGATTAAACTGAAGATGGGTATCCAGAAAATCGGATCAGTATCTACCGTCGTGGAATCCTGCAGATAAAAAAACACGCCTAGCGTCGTCAAGGCGACGAACATCCCGAAGCAAGATAGCACAGTCAGTAATTTCCTGCCCACCCGATCCACCAAAAACGGGGAAAATAGACTGGAAAATAACATCGCCAAGCCGACTATAAGCGCGGAAATATCGGAAGCTATTCTAGTACCGGAAGCCTCGAAAATCGGCTGTAGGTAAAACGTGATAGCACAGAACCCAGAAAGCTCTTGAGCGGTTATCAGCACCACGCAGATAAGAAACGCCTTTCGGAGTCCTTTATTTTTAAGTATATCTAAAAAATGCCCGTTTTCATCATTCGTTAAATGGGCCTTGATCTGCTCCAGCTCCACCTTCACTCCTTTCTTGTCGAGCGACCTTAAGAGCATCAGCGACCTCTCGGCTTGGTCCAGTTTATTCACGCCTGCTAAATAGTATGGACTTTCAGGCCCGACGAACAAGAATATCAAGAAAAACGAAGTCGGAATGCATGCCAGTACAATATTAAACCACATGATTGACATGAACGGCCCGATCGCATACGGCAAAAAGTTTCCTATAGCCCAGAATACGTTCAATGTCTGCGACATGGCTCCCCTGCTACGGTCCCTGGATATCTCCGCGATGTACATCGGCAGCAAAGTGTAACCGCCTCCCATAGCGAGTCCCCCTAGAATTCTCCCAAAGTAGAACAGGTTGATATTCCTAGCAAAGGCCATCGTTAAATAGGACACGGTATGGGGCACGGCTATGCAAAGAAGGCCCACTTTTCTACCGAACCTTTGGGAGATCATGCCGAACGGTAGCGGTCCGACGATGGCTCCGATTGTCACGAGGGATCCGATCCACGCATCCTGCTGCTCGGTAATGGGTTTGCCCAGGGGGTTCACGGAGGAGTCGTTGGAGTACAGTTTGGGATACACCGGGGACGTCCATGAGAGGGTTATATCGCCAGAAGTGGCCAGGAGGTCAACTGAAAACGAAAATTTCGTTACGTCTCACATAGCGGCCAAAGACCTAAAAGCTGGCAATAAATCGGTGACTGTATATTGACGTAACTTTTAGTATCTGCTGATTTTGTTTTAATGTATAAAATATTCAAAAATTTCGATAGGGTTCAATCAAAAAATTATTGTTGAAAGAAAATACCCTCACTGTATACTATACCTATAATAATAATACTCACCAGCTAAAACAGTAAGAAGAGTATAACTGAACGGCTTCATCACACTACGATTGTTAAATCCGCGATTAAAAGATACAATAATAATTATTTACTATCGTACTGATAATTACGTCCTTCCAATTTTGTATCTTCCAATACAATTACTTAAGTATATTTAAACATTATATTATGTTTAAAACTATATTTCCATGTAATAGATAGTTATAAAGGTTTCAAAGGGACTGTCACGTAATATTCGTATCTGGTAAATTAACGTATTAATCTTCAACATTGTTGTGTTGAGATCAAATATTTATACCTAACGTTTTCGATAAAAATTAAAAATAATCTTCTCTTTTGATAACATTATGTTTCTTTAATCTTTAGCCTGCCTCACGCAGAGAAGTACATACACGGTGAGCGAACTATGACATGGCTAATAAGCTAATACTTAGATATTCTTTATAGCCCAGTCAGTAATTGCAGGTTTTCCGCTCCGAATTCTTTCATTTTTGGGCATTTTTCAAAAGAGGATTTTATTTACGACATATTTGACATAGGCAAAAATGACTGTTTTGATTATTTTTGAAGGTTACTAATCCACCACTGATCGAACTAATACTCATAAAACATATATTGCCTTGCCAAGTATCGAAAAATATTTGAAAACATTTTAAAAACATATGATATTCACACAGCACACTAAAATACAAACAACTTAAAATTCCTTTACACAACATTAAAAGACAAAATCCACTTGATAACACTACACACTGTATATACGAAATTCCATGTAAACAATATTACAAGTCTAAAAAAACATTCTAATGAAACAGGTCATCAATTTAACTACGAAAATATTAAAGTTATTAATAAGGAACAAAATTATAAAACACGGCTAATCATGGAATCAATTTATATTCAAAAAATCCTAATGCATGATGTAATAACAAAAAAGTTACAGAACATCTTTCTACAATCTACAATTTGTTAATATAAAAATATTAAATAAATTTAAAAAAAACATGGGTTTTCCGGTTTCTTTAGGTTAAATCAAGCGTTGAGCACTCGGTTTTCAATATCGCTGAATCCAAATATCATCAACCAAACCAAATATCAAAAATCGATTTTGACTAATGACAGCTGTCAAAAAAGCGGTCAAGAAAAATTAATTTTTTTTATTTAAAATTTTTAGGATTTTTTATATTTTAACACAAATCAAGTAGTTTCGTTGTAAAAAAATTGGTAACGTGTTTTTCGCTAAAAGACAAATGTCAATTAAGCTGTCAATAAATTTTTAGTTTTTTTCAATTTCTCAATTCGGAAAATAGTTAAGTGTTTCAATGCAGGTAAATCCGAATATGATGTCAAAAAGGAGTTGGGACTCATGACAGCTGCCATAAATATTAGTTATAAAACGACACTAATATATTGTTTTTAAATCAATATGTTTATTGACACCTGCCATTTATGTCGAAATTAATAATATCTCTCCTTGCAAAAATCGAAAAAAACATTTAAAGTTTAATTGATATTTAATTGAGATGTAATTGACAGTATTAAAGTATTTAAAAAAAAGAAAATTGACAGTTGTCATTTAGTATAAATGATATATAATTTTTTTACGACGAAACTATACTATATTTGTATTTAAATTTAAAAAACCCCAAATGTTTTATTTGTCAAAAAATTTATTTCTATTGACAGCTGTCAAGAGTCCAAACTCGTTCACATCATCCTCGGATTTCGCTGTATTGAAACACTTAATTAAGACTATTTTCCGAATTGAGAAATTGAAGAAAATATAAAAATTCGATTAAAAACTTCATTGGCAGCTTAATTGACTGTTGTCATTTAGCGACAAACACGTTAATAATTTTTTTGCGACTAAACTTTACTTGATTTCTGTTAAAATATAAAAAACCTTACCTTAAAATATTGCATAATCAAAAAGTGAATTTCTATTGACAGCTTTTTTGACAGCTGTCAAGAGTCCAATCTCGTTTTTGACATCATATTCGGATTTGGCTGTATTGAAACACTTAATTAAGAGTATTTTCCGAATTGAGAAATTGAAAAAAAAATAAAAATTCGATTAAAAATCTCATTGACAGCTTAATTGACATTGTTGCCATTTAGCAAAAAACACGTTAGTAATTTTTTTGCGACAAAAAATTTACTTGATTTGTGTTAAAATATAAAAAAAACCTTACAATTTTGAATAATCAAAAAATGAATTTCCATTGACAGCTTTTGTGACAGCTACCAAGAGTCCAAACTCGTTTTTGATATTATATTCGGATTTCGCTGTATTGAAACCCTTAATGAAGAGTATTTTCAGAATTGAGAAATTGAAAAAAACCTAAAAATTAGATTAAAAAATTCATTGACAGCTTAATTGACAGTTGTCATTTTGCGAAAAACACGTTACCATTTTTTTACAACGAAGCTCTGCTTAATTTGTGTTAAAAGATAAAAAAAATGCTTAAAATTTTAAATAATCAAAAAATTAATTTTTCTTGACCGCTTTTTTGACAGCTGTCATTAGTCAAAACCGGTTTTTGACTAATGACAGGTTAAAGACGGTTATTGATCGACTTTTTTCGATTTAGTTGGAGCACTCAAAAAAATCGGGACTTTTCCAAAATAAGGACCACCCTAATATATATATGACAAAATCGCATTTGTTCGGATTTTACAATAAAAAAAAATCATACATATTTCAGAAAAACTTTCTGATTTGAGAGATAAGGTTGAGATATTTTAGAACAGTAGGTACTTCTGATCTCGTAGATATTTTAGAAGCAGCTGTTAGGTACCTATTGCACAATAGTTTTATACTGACTTGCTAAAGACATAGAATTGAAAACATTTTGACTCGTGCCACAAATTTTGAACACTTATCGCCATATCTTGACTCGACCAGTTACGCTATGAATCATTTATTAAGGCTATCAAAAAAAAGCAGCGTGGTAAAGTCGTCATGGCTCCAACATATGCAGCCCTGAATGAACATATTAAAATGGTGTATTTACAAATATATTCGTCCAATTGAACGGTGAATGGGGGTGGATTAATTATAACTGAGAGATCATCCAATCGAAACTTCAAGTATGCATTAAGAGTTACTTAAAATTATATTTGCAGCTGTAAAAAAAGTCCACCTTACATTAGTTTACTTAGGTTTTTATCAATACCCTCTATGGCTGACATATTTTTTTAAATATTTTATTAATTACAAAAATATGCTTTTGCATAATGTCGGAGCATTCCATTACGATGTGACTCCCTATCAAAAGTAATATTGAAATAGGTAGAATCCATGTTGAAATTATTACTCATATTGCAAGCTTGATTCGCTGGTGGGCACTTTTTAATGAGTTTTATCTCAATTATTTATCATTACAGTAATTTATGATGACAGTTTGACAGTCTGAGATAATAAGAGCCTGTACTTAATCACCGCAATAAATTATTAATCTAACACAAATTTCTATTAACGCTACAGTCTGAACTTGTTTGCGCACTTAATTTCATCTAAACGTTTTTCTGGTACGATTCTCTAAAATTGTACGATTTGATGCACATAACATTTTACGCCGCATCCATCAAAACTTGGAAGTAATCAAACTGGAAGTCACCAAGAGACATTAGTAGATTAAACATGTAATATTGATACCAATATTGACAGATGATATGATAAATTTTGTTGAAAATCATAGTAGATATCTACTTAATTTACTATTTATTTATTTGTATTATTTAATCTCATACATATATCTCTTTTTCGATCATTTAACAAATTGTATTGTATAGAACAGCGAAATTGTTGAAACGTGTTTTTTAACGTCTTCACTGTCATATCTCTAAACATAATTGTGCTATCGAGCTGATTTTTTTTTTAAATTAAAATAGACACAATAGCGCTTCTAACTCGATTATACCATATGTTTTTTTAATGTGTTTAAAAAATAACAAACATGCGGGTCTATTCCCATTCACATCCGTTAAAATTAATCAGCCGTTTATATTTTAATTTTTAACACCCCGTTATGTTAAAATATAGAAAGTGGTATTCAGAAAGGACACTTTAACGGATCTGTTAAAATTCCTCATAAATAACGGATCTGTTTATTCATGTTAGAGAATATAGCAATAGACTATCGGAATTCGGTAAAATGGAAATTCGATCAAGTTAATTCTACAAGTTATCTGTGATTTTACGCATATGTTCAATGTCTAGTCTATGTCTATGAAGAGCGGCATCTTTAACTACAGAAGAGCAGGCCAATGAAAAGTTCTGATTGTTTTGAGTGAACGTTTTTTGCCTTTTAAATCCTTTCAAATTACTATTTTTCTGACTATTAGCCATTAATCTATGCTATTAACTATTAGTAGGTAGGTACCTTTCGTTACATCTTTTTATGTATAATATAGGTATTTGGTGTTAATTTCTTTTAGAAATAATGTGATTTTGTTTTGTAGAATAAAATACTTACTTGCGATAATAATGATAATTAATGAGGATAGGTACTATTTAAGGAATAAAGTACATGTTTTGTCAAATTATATTTTATTTTATATATAAAATACAATGATATATAAAGTACACAAATATTTAATAATCAAATACAAAAGTAATCACTTTTAAAAAAGAATTATTTCTCAAATAATTCTTTTATATATCAAACCAGTTCAGGTTACCTATTTAAATAAACTTTAAAGAGGTGAATTATAATAAGTGTAAAAAATGTCCGGGCACCGATTAAAAATACAAAAAAATATAAGACTAATGTTTTAGACTCTGAACTACATATTTAATACAATAATTAAATATTTAAAAACGTACCTAACTAGAGAAATGACAGTTGCTTGAAAAGAGCCCACAGAGAAAAATCCAAGGAGTTTAAGTCAGGAGACTTAGGAGCCAAGCAAAAGTAAATTCTTTGGAAATGTATCTCTTACTTTTTAAAAACAAAGTAAGTAATGGATTTTTTTCTTATTTTCAAGTAAGCTTACATGCCTCTAGCTGCCTCAGTAGCTAGAATTGACATTTCTTATACAGGGTGCCTGCGAAAACATTTAATAAGCATGTGTCACGAAAAATCTGTATATTTAAATAAACTGTGTGCAGAACCCTGTATGATTAAAATGAACGATAATTTTAAAATTTTAAAACTGTGAAGGGAAACCTTAGAAAAATATCTCGAAACGGTTTTTTATTTTTCTTGATCGGATGAGTATTATCATAATTTACAGTTTCGTTGTAATTACACGGTAAATCCCTATATAAAACATTTAAAAAACTTGCGGTAGTAACGATTAGCTGGTGGGCTAAGTATTGTAACAATTGCAACAACCACTGGAAACAAAAAATGCTGTGTTTGACATTTGGTAATGCAGCAGAATATCTACATATTGCGTTTATACTGTTCATGTCGATAGTTTCGATTGAAAAATATTGCATTTTCATATAAACAAGTGTATAATGGCACAATTAACAACAAGAGAAAGGAGAAATTGTATTCGCCTATTTAATGAGGGTTTCACGCAACATACTGTTGCTAGGATATACGGCGTTAGCCAAAGTATGGTTCACAAATTGAAAAAGAGATTTGATGAAACAGGAGATGTTAACCTTTTGTACCATGGAGGGCGAATAAAAAAGATTGGTGCTCGAGAAGAACGGATTTTGATAAGAGATGTTCGTAGGAATAGGAATCAAAGTTCGAGAAAAATTAGCGATACATTTAGAAACCAAACAAGAGTTTTAGTCTCAAATCGCACAATAAGAAGAACGATTAATCGCAACAACTTAAGGTAAGTCTACAACAGTGAATCGTGTTGTTATCCTACTTATGACATGAAACAAATTCTATAAATCTGAAAATGTAGAGGCTTGTACCGAAAAAAACTTAAATTTTTTTATCAATTTTCATTTAAAATTAAATTTACATACATGTTAAAAGAATCAAGGATTATTTTTGTTTTTATGCCACTGTGTAATCCTAATACCCTAATACCCAAATGTAATTTCTCTGGAGCCAGACGTCGAGCAAAATGCATACGCTTGCTTCCCCGCCATCGGACAGCTCGGTTGGCGTGGGTTCGTAATCGTTTGCATTGGAGTGAAGAGTGGAAAAATTGCCTTTTCACCGATGAAAGTAGATTTAACCTTATTTATTCTGATGGCAGAATTTTAGTGTGGCGGGAGCCTAACTGTAGATATGCCGAAAAAAATATGGTAGCTCAGGAGGCTTTTGGTGGAGGAGGTATTACTGTTTGGGCCGGAGTGAAATGGAATGGTAAAACAGAATTGTTTATTACCCGCGACACTGTTACAGCTCAACGCTACAGGGACAATATTTTAATTCCAATAGTTATTCCCTATGCGGATAATTATGGAGAAGAATTTGTTTTAATCGACGACAATGCCCGACCTCATCGGGCCCATATTGTTAACCAGATTTTGGAAGCAAACCAGGTGCATAGGATGGATTGGCCTGCAAAATCACCCGATCTAAATCTGATTGAGAATGTTTGGTCTTACTTAAAATTGTTGGTAGTTTCAAGGCCCAATTCACCTGAAACTTTAGAGGATCTGTCTCAAGCCATTGAGGAGGAGTGGGAAAATGTCCCACAAAATTATATCAATAACCTAGTCTTAAGTATGCCAAACAGATGTCGGGAAGTTTATAATAACAGAGGAGGGCCTAGTCGATATTAAACTACCTCTTCTAGCTTGCTAAGATTTATATTAATTATTCTAATAAAATTAAGATAGGAACCTGCAAACCATTTTTCAAACTTCTCAAAGGTCAAATTGAAGAATTTCGATTACTAAATGTAATCCAGTGGTGACTTGATTGTTACAATACTTAGCCCACCAGCTAATCGTTACTACCGCAAGTTTTTTAAATGTTTTATATAGGGATTTACCGTGTAATTACAACGAAACTGTAAATTATGATAATACTCATCCGATCAAGAAAAATAAAAAACCGTTTCGAGATATTTTTCTAAGGTTTCCCTTCACAGTTTTAAAATTTTAAAATTATCGTTCATTTTAATCATACAGGGTTCTGCACACAGTTTATTTAAATATACAGATTTTTCGTGACACATGCTTATTAAATGTTTTCGCAGGCACCCTGTATAAGAAATGTCAATTCTAGCTACTGAGGCAGCTAGAGGCATGTAAGCTTACTTGAAAATAAGAAAAAAATCCATTACTTACTTTGTTTTTAAAAAGTAAGAGATACATTTCCAAAAAATTGTCCTAATTTCAAGAAAAACGCCGTATATTCAAAAATAAGCGAGATATCAAAAATCGGCCAAATTTGTTTTTTCGAATTGGTCCATAGATTACCCCGGTATAAAAAATTTAACTCGATTTTGGTTTTCCTAAATTCTCGGTAAGAATGAAATTTTGATTTTTTTAGGGGTTTAGTTTACACCCCCGTATATTCCTTTTTTGAGCATAATGGAAAATTGATATTCAGACCAGTTTTTGTCGATGAAATTTCCAAAAACGTCCTGAAATCCGTATTTTGATATTTCATATCGTTCAGAAGATATATGTATCGAAACTTACCCTAAAAATTTGAATTATTCCAACCTATTGGCCAGCAGTGTATATATATATATATATATATATATATATATATATATATATATATATATATATATATATATATATATATATATATATATATATATATATATATATATATATATATATATATATATATATATATATATATATATATATATATATATATATATATATATATATATATATATATATATATATATATATATATATATATATATATATATATATATATATATATATATATATATATATATATATATATATATATATATATATATATATATATATATATATATATATATATATATATATATATATATATATATATATATATATATATATATATATATATATATATATATATATATATATATATATATATATATATATATATATATATATATATATATATATATATATATATTTATATATTATATATAGTTACTTCCCTTTGATTATATATTTCTGCAGTCATTAGAAACTTGATCCAATGATTTGAAATATGTTGTATTGCTTCTGATAACGCCCTGCTTACTTATTGTTGACTCGTACTAAGATTAAATGATTGTCCAACCCCCAGCTAGTATAAACCCTTTCCAAAAAGTTGAACGCTGCCAATATCTGAGATAAAGTGCATTAAATAAATTACTATTGGCTAAGTGAAAAGGATTTACCTGTAAAAGCACTGGGAATTTTGTTACATTAGCTCCTTCATCCATAAACAAACTTATTTCTTCAATAAATTGTCTCACTGTAAATTTACTTAAATGGAATTGTTGCCTAAAATTCCAATTGGGCACTTCGAATGGATTTGATGTGCCCCTAAGATGTCGTTGGCGTTGTCGAACATTATTCCTTCGGAAAGGATATTTTATATAGTTACATGTCATGTTGTTTTTTTTATAAACTTGAAATAACTACAAAATAACTTTTAATATTATTATTATTAAGAAAGCAATATACCGATACCTACCTACTATAATACTAGTAATATAAATATGTAGGTAGGTATATACCCACCAACCGCTGAATTAACTGCTGTAATTCTTTAAATAGAAGTGCTGGTATTGCCATATTTTTTTTAATAAGGTAAAAACTATTATTCAAATAATAAACCACATAATGGGTACCACTCTTGTTCTCACTATAATGTTTTATTTTACAACTGCACATAACCACACTTTCATTTCAAATGTCAACAAACGGCCTGTTACATTATTAAACGATCCATCTAACCACCCTTTTAAAATAAACGGGTTTTGGTTAATTTTAACATTAATACAATTTAATTTGGCGACACAATTTAATTTTTAACGACGAGAATAACGTTTCCGTTAAAATTTTCCGTTAAATTTTTTAACGGATTTTTGGTCCGTTTATTTTTAACATTGCTAATGAGAATAGACCCGTTAGCCTGGTTATTTTCGTTTATGTATTTTTTTGTACAACTATCAAAAAAACTTGACATTTCTGCATCTCTATTGATGCGTAAATGTTTACTTTTTTTCACTGCCAAAATAATTCACAAAATAAACATGAAATATTACTTTTTGAAGGATTTATCTTTAACAGAGTCAATTATTAATTGATTATTATTCATCATAAAACAATTTCATTTATTGGAATAATAATTGATAGTAAAGTTTGAACAATTACTTCCAACATAAAATCCCGAAGATGTTCCATGTTGCTGCTGATCAGAAACGTTAGATATTTCTTGAAGACTTGATTCCAAAATTTTATCAGATATTTTAATTTGTTTGGAAGAAGATGATGGACAATTCAATATTTTGTTAGAAATCTCAATTTTGTTATTCAAACTACCTTCTATATATTCTTCTGCTGCGGAGGCAGGCATTCAGGTCATTTAATACCAATAAAATTGCCAAAAACGCCCTGACAACCGTATTTTGATAATCCATGTTATTCATAAGATTAGCAAGGAGTGTAGTTCTCATCGAGATTTAGGTATATTCAAAGTGGTGGTACTAATTTCGTTTGGTTTAATCGAGTTATTTCCACTTGTTTGTAACTATGTAAATACAACGTGGATGATACTAATAAGTATAATTAATTATTATTGCGACGTCTAAAGGTCGTTGCTATCCGATCATTATTTTAGAGATAAGAGGTATGTATCTATTAGTATTAGGAGTATTTGTGATAGTATATTATACGTATCTAAAGAAATTCCTCCTCGAGCGACGAAGAACCCCATAACGTTAATTTTCGTCCGTATATTGATGAAGGTCAGGCAAGTAATTTGCTTAGGTAATTGCAGTTTGACGCCGGTCATGATATTCATGGTAGTCGAAATAGTAAAATACCTACCTATAATATTTCAATAGTCGTATAGACGATCATTTTCTGAAGTTCAAGTATGTTATCTCGCTTGTAAAAAAATATATTTCTTTCATTTGTTAAACAATATAAGTTACTATAATATTACATAAATATAGAGTGTGTTTCAGTTTTAAATCACAGGACTTTAATTGGTTGTAGAAAATGTAATTTCAGGCAGATTATTTCTAGGAAACTTCCGACTTCCGAAGAAATACTTGACAGCTGTCAAAAAAGCGGTCCATAAAAATTAATTGTCATTTTGCTAAATGACAGTTGTCATTTAGCAAAAATGATATAATTTTTTTACGACGTGACTCTACCATATTTGTATTTAAATATAAAAAACCCCAAAAGTTTTATTTGTCAAAAACGAATTTCTATTGACAGCTTTTTTGACAGCTGTCAAGAGTCCAAACTCATTTTTGACATCATATTCGCATTTAGCTGTTTTAAAATACTTCATTAAGACTATTTTCCGAATTGAGAAATTGAAAAAACTAAAAATCCGATTAAACATTTCATTGACAGCTTAATTGACAGTTGTCATTTAGCGAGAAACACGTTAATAATTTTTTTACGACGAAACTTTACTTCATATATATTTTTAAAATATAAAAAAAACCTTACAATTTTGAATAATCAAAAAAGGAATTTCTATTGACAGCTTTTTTGACAGCTGTCAAGAGTCCAAACTGCGTGGGGCTATTATATTATTATTTTTTTATTTAAATTTTACGCTTATTTAAATAAATAATCACGCATTTGTTTTACGCTTAATTAAATTACTATTATGTAATCAATAATTTGTAGCTGGTATAAAAAATAGAAACATCTGAAAGAGGTAACGTGTCGGTTTGTTATTGTATATTCGATCCTGTTTTGGGGCTATAACCAACAAATTAGGTACAGTTTTTGTGCGTATATGCGCAACTCGGTCTTTTATAATTATTGTGCTATTCATCAGGTAACAAGTAAACAGAACATATGGAAGTTTAACACTCCACAAAGAATTGTATCGTATGCAAATCCACCTTCGCATCGTTTCGAATATTTCCCTTTCTCATCCCTTAGTTTTCTTCGGGTCCGGCAAGTCTTCCCTCGGAGATCCGTGCTTCAGCATTTCCTGAATTTCCCCGAAGCTCTTCCCCTTCGTTTCCGGCACCAGAATTATACTGAATATTGTAGCTGCGAAGCACGAGGCGGAGAAAAACCAAAAACTACCGGCCCTCCCCATCCCGTCATTCATGTCGTTAAAGAACCTGGTGATGAGAAAGGTTGTTATCCAACAGATGGAGGACACCGTCGAGGCGGCGATTTGCTTGACGTTACTGGGAAAGAGCTCCGACGTGAGAGTCCAAGGAATGGTGCCCATTCCGAAGTTAAAGGAAATTATGTAGAAAATCAAACTGAAGACGGGGACCCACAGGATGGGATCGGTACTGTGCGTGGTCGAGTCTTGTACATAGAAGAACGCACCTAGGAGTAACAGCGACAAGCCCATTCCCAAGCACGAGGTTATTATCAGTATCTTCCTTCCCCACCTGTCAACTAAGAATGGGGAAAAGAAGCTGGATAAAAGCATCGCAAATCCTACAATGAGGGCGGAATACTCCGATGAAAGTGAAGTTCCCGCTGACTCGAATATCGGCTGCAAATAGAACGTTATGGCGCAGAATCCGGACATCTCCTGTGATATAATTAAAACGATACAGATGAAAAACGCAGTTCTCAATTCTGGCTTCTTGAGAATATCGGAGAAATGACCGTCTTCTTCTCCCTTTAAATTAGCTCTTATACTTTCCAGCTCCTTCTGCACGCCCTCATTTTCAAGAGATCTCAACTTCATCAGAGACTGCTCGGCTTTCTCCATTTTACCCTCCTCGACCAGATAATAAGGGGTCTCGGGGCCAATCACGAAAAATATCACGAAAAAAGTTAAAGGAATACAGCCTAGTATGATGTTGAACCACATGATCGATATAAACGGGCCAATGGCGTATGGTAAGAAGTTCCCTATCGCCCAGAATACGTTCAAACTGAGCGACATGGCGCCTCTATTGGAGTCTTCCGATACCTCGGCGATGTACATGGGCAGCAAACTATAACCCGCCCCCATAGATAGTCCGCCGAACACTCTGCCGAAGTAGAACAGGTAAATAGTCCTGGCAAAGGCCATGGTGAAGTAAGACACTATATGCGGCACGGCGACACATAGAAGACCTACACGTCTCCCGAATTTTGCGGCAATGTACCCAAAAGGAAACGGTCCTATCATCGCACCGATAGTGACTAGAGACCCCAGCCAGCTATCCTCGGATTCGGTGATGGGTCTTCCCAACGGATTAATAGAGGAATCATTGGAATAGAGTTGCGGATAGATTGGAGATGTCCAGGATAATGTCACGTCACCTGCGGTGGCCAACAGGTTCACTGTAAATAATAATTTACTATATCAAAATTATTTATCAATGAGTTTGATAACGATGTTTGAAAATTACATTTAATGGCTATACCGAATTAAATACGAGCTTATCTACACGAGTCATATAACTGAGCGTTTCTAGATGAACAGTCTACACCCAGAAGTTTATTAAATAAATAATAATTATTGTGGTGTTGTTTTGAATACATAACAAGATAGCGTATTATTATTATTCAATTAACACTCTCTTTATAAATGATCGTAATGAATTTTACTAGCCAAAGATTATCAAATAATATATCTATGGCTATGGTAGGTAATAACTGGTAAATCATCAATATTATCACGTCAAATTATCATCCGTAATATGTCTAGCTAGTTTCTAACATCGAAATACACTCAGTTCCAAACATTAAATTTATTGCAGGATCACATTTTCTATGAAAAGATCCTCAGCCTAGCACCAGTCAAAATCAGGGGGATTTCAGTGCAACGCCAGTTAAAAAAAGTAGGAAGCAATTAGGAATACAGGCACAGCAAATTGTATTAATAGTTATTTAACGAACTAGTGTATTAATGACAGCGATTAATAATCGAGATATTTTAACGCGCGAGCGTAGCAGGCGCGTTAATTGTCGAGATTATTAATCGTGTTTTAATATACGAGTTAGTTACAACATTTTTCCCTCCACTGTACTTTGAATAAAATGAAGGAAATCGTTTTTTCATATAGATGTCTGCTCTTTTCTGGCAGTAAACTTAAAGTTGCTACATTTGCAGTTTCTACCGCTTCTGGCGGGGTTAAGTTAAAATCTTTCTCGATATCCATTTATTCGACGTTTTACAAAACTACATTTCAAATATTAAGCATGACTACTGACAGTGACAGATTGATGATACGGTGTCGTGATTTGGAAATTTAAATTTATGCGTATGTTTCACTATAATCTTTTATTAATAGAAAATCATGCATTAATAGGGGTCATTAATTAACGATTTTGTATACATTAATTAACCTCGTAAATACACGGTCGACGGAAACCTATATAAAAATATAGTTGCCAGTGACGGAGATACTGGGGCTGTTGAAAAGACGTCATACTTGACAGAAGTGCCGAAATCGACTATCTATAGAATACTTAATCGACAAATGCGAGTCGGACTCGCGCACGAAGGGTTCCGTACCTTTATCTATAAAATCACACAAGCTTTTAATTAATTTCGTCCGACCGGCGACTCCGGCATTTATTAGCATACATTAGCATAGCATCCATTTGTTATACGCGAGCCCCCTTAAATATTTATTTTATTCCGTTTTTAGTATTTGTTGTTATAGCGACAACAGAAATACATCATCTGTGAAAATTTCAACTGTCTAACTATCACGGTTCATGAGATACAGCCTGGTGACAGACGGACAGCCGAGTCTTAGTAATAGGGTCCCGTTGTCTTAGTAATAGAGCCCCGTCCATTTGGTACGGAACCCTAAAAAGGAGTTACTGAATGAAAAGTACGATTTGACGCAGGAAATTGACCAAAGGAAATCGACACATCACATGTGAAGTTACTTCGAGACACAATTTATGATAAATATAGGAAAAATGAAATTCCAACTGTCGATTCATTACTATTGGAATTGACTTCGAGCGGTCGGTTGCAAATTAGCAAACAAACGTTATAGCAATGGCTTAGAAAAATAGGATTTACATTTAAAATCATCAATAAAAGAGCGACGATAATGGAACGTCGCAGAATTGTTCTGTGGCATCTGGAATATTTGGAAAGCATAACCAAACTTAGAAAAGAACAACGACCGATTTATTACTTGGACGAAACTGGTACGACACACATCATACAGTCAAAAGAAGCTGGACAGATGACTCCGACAGACGCAAAGTAGCCTCCAAATAGAGGAAAACGATTATTAATTCTACATTGTGGTACTAATAATGGATGGGTTCCTAATTGCCTAAATCTCAGTGGAATAAAATTGGAGGATTCAGGCGTTAACTACCACAAAAATATGAATTCTTACATTTTTGAGGAGTGGTTTAAGAATAATTTACTACCGAATGTAGATAAGAATAGCGTTATAGCCGTGTATAACGCCCCGTACCACTCAAAACTTTTAGAGAAGAATCCGAATACAAGCACGAAGAAAAAAGACATTCAAGAATTTTTAATGTCACACAATTTAGAAATTTATCTGTAACCTTTTATACTATTGTAAATAGTAGACGGATTTTCAATCGGTTTTCAGCATATGAAAGTAATTAATCTTTGCCCTATGACCCGGTATGTTTTAATCTTCAAAATCTTCATTCCAATTATAAACAAACTACCTAATTGAAAATCTTTTAATATTTCTACTTAATAAGTTAAACGTCTGTCTTTGCACACTCACCTGTGAGCACAGAAACCAGGGTAAAACTTATCGGTTGCGAAAACATTTTTTAAGCGATCCTCTCCCTACTATACTGGACCAACATTTGGAGCTCTCCTCGCAACATTATCGATTTTAATCCTTATTTTGGGTAAACAAGGATTACACTGTCTACATCTTTATATTTTTTACCTCAGTTATTAATCCTCTCGTTAAAATTAAACGTATCTACTGATGGTTAACGTTTTGATGTTGGGGATTAATTAATATATTATAAGAAACAAATCATTTGATACATTTATCCGGTAGGTAATCTTCAGATAGTTGGACAGAAATAAGCCACGCGTTTAAATCAACGAACATAGTTTAAAGTTGAACCAGTATAATAATTATCATTCCAGTTATTTTTAATAGTAGGTAATGTTCATTAATAACAAACAGATTAATAATTGGGCCGGCGCGAAAAAACAAGATAAAAACTAGAAAATAAACTAAGCTCCGACGATCCAGAGGACATTAATTAAATAATTAAGTAAATAATTAATTAATTAATTATCTAATTATTTACTTAATTACTTACTTAATTACTTAGTTACTTAATTACTTACATAATAAATTCCATAAATAATTACTTAATTTAATAATTAATTACCTCATTTATTAATTAATTAAATAATTAATTAATAAATAAAGTAATTAAGTAATTGATACGTTAATTAATCACTTAATTAATTAATTGAGTAATTAAGTAATTAATTAGTATATTAAATAATTATTTTTGTAATTAATTATTTAATTCCCTAATTACGTAATTATGTAATTAATTAATATATTAACAAATAATTTATGTAATTAATTAGTATATTAAGTAATTATTTTTGTAATTAATTATTTAATTTCCTAATTACGTAATTATGTAATTAATTAATATATTAAAAATAATTTATGTAAATAATTATCTAAGGTAATTAATTAATTAATTACCTTAATTAATTAATTATTTAATTAATTAATTAATTAAATACCTTAATTCATTAATTAATTACCTTAATTAATTAATTACTTTCATTAATTAATTAATTACTTACCTTAATTAATTAAGGTAATTAATTAATTCCCTTAATTAATTAATTACCTTAATTTATTAATTAGTCAACTAATTAATTGATTAATTAAATAGTTAATTTATTAAATAATTACCTTAATTACTTAATAATTAATTACGTTAATTAATTCGGTAATTCCGCAGAAACTGAACAGGTAGCCAGCCGCCCAGTAAAACTAAAATATATCTGTAGACATAATATTAAATAAAATATATCAGGATTCATAATAATAATAATTAAATTTCCTAACGAAAACCATTTGAATATCTTAGGCTATACCGGACCAGATTTGGTACAATTGGTTTGGTTTGAAGTTGGTGGTATTAAAGTCTACAGGCACATTTACATAGGTATATGTAAATGGAAATTATTCGTAGATGTTTTCAAAATTATTTTAGAGCTACATATGCCTAGTACGTATATACGAATATTTCCTTTAAGATAATAAAATTAATACATGTGATGGACATAGAAGATAAACAGCATCAACGTTGCGATAAATATCAGTTGGAACCAGATTAATTCGAAATTAATAGACACATGTCTTTGTTGATTAGATTAAAAAATACTTTTCAATAGCCATTTAATGTGGCTGATAGTCTCTTTACCAGTGGAATGTTAATAAATATTATTTCTCTCTCGCATTCTCTGTATTTACTTAAATTAGATACCTATCGCAAATGCCTACATATACATACCCATCTGATAGGTAAGTATGTACATATGTCTAATCATATAATTATATGTCAACTTATTTTTACAATCTATTCAAATATATAAAATTGAAGTGTCTGATTGTATATATAATGTCAAAATAACAGCCTTTTACTAAATGCATATGAAAGTTATACCGTACTTAAAGCAGTTTTTGAAATTTTTGTCTGTTTATCTGTCTGTTTGTTCCGGCTAATATCCGAAACAGTTGGACCGATTTTGACGGGACTCACTGGTAGATTGCTAATGTTACGACGAGTAACTTAGGCTACTTTTATTTTAGAAAAAGCATTAAAGTTCCGCGCAGAAAAATTTAAATCCATGAAATTGTGAACACAATCCAATTCAAATAGGGAAGTAGTATACATCCAATATAAACACTAATAAATAATTAATTGTTAATGTAATGCATTCTCCCGATTATTTTTCGCTACACCTCTTTTATTTACTGGACTATAATATGCACATTGAATGAAATAGGAAGCGGTCAGAGAAACATAGTTTTTATTAAAAAATTTATCAAGTAAAATATACGATATAATTAATTCTATATAGAATAATAAATACCTCAGATTCTTATATATAATATAAATGTAACTACTAATTTCGCTGTTTCAAGAAATAACCAATGTTCCTATATATCTTTATTCATACGTAGGTACACCAGAACGGATGTTGGGTACATATTACAATTATATCTAAACAATGAAAATGAAAATAGACTATAATAATTATTTTGTATTCAGAACATTTCAACATTCTTTCTCTACACTCTGCTAGGCCAGCAGAAATAGGGTTTGGAGAAAAAAAGTCTATATACAGCAATATTTTTGAAAAAGGTTTTGGTAAGCTACATCTATTCCTTATATTTTCTTTTTTTATCTGTTACAACTCTTTTTTTGTTAAAGATACAAGGGTTTTAGAAAAACGTTACATTTTGCATTTATTTCTATGGTAATAACAAAGTGGAACAAGGAATGATTTGTTGCATAGCTGGCTATGACAGACAATTGTTTCTGTCAGAGCTAAACTGACAACCGTTAGAGTACAATTTATCATATTTGAGCGCGTTTATCATTAGTTTAAAAAATACGATTATACCCTAGTTCCGAAATAGTGTGGAGTTATTCATACATAATATCACACCACAATCACAGTTGAACGGTCTGCCTATTAGTGTGCAAATTTGTGTACACTCTGACTTTTGTTGTATACGCCAAAACAAAAATTTTTCGTGGGGTCGCGTTAAATCAAAAAAAATTTTCGATCAAAATGATTCACATAATCTACTAAATGTAATAATGATGAAGTACGTTAAAAAAATCATATAATACATGTATTATAATATGTTTACACATGCAATATTCTGTATTTTTTCTAGTTAATGCTCCCGATGTCAATGTATTTTATAGATGAGGGATTTTCGTAATCGCTGCTTGCTTGGAGCCCTCGAATTTCAGCATGTCTTGGATCTCGCTAAAACTCTTTCCCTTAGTCTCCGGCACGAAGAAGATACTGAAGATGGCAGAGGCTAAGCAGACGCCGGCGAACAGCCAAAAGGTACCGGCGGTCCCTATCTCATCGTTCAAATCGTTAAAAAATCTCGTGACGACGAACGAACTGACCCAAAAAGTGCTCGACACCGCAGACGCGGCTACTTGTTTGACAGAATTCGGGAAAAGCTCCGAAGTGAGGATCCATGGAATGGAACCTAGACCGAAATTAAAGCAAACTATGAACAAAATCAGGCTAAATATGGGCATCCAGAATATAGGAGCACTATCGAGGATCATCGAATCGTGAACGTAAAAGAATCCGCCTAATAATGCCAAAGAGAGAGACGTCCCAAAGCACGAGCCGGTCGTTAGGATTTTCCTCCCCAGCTTGTCCACCAAAACCGGTGCTACGAAACTCGAGAGAAGCATCACGCATCCAACTATTAAAGCGGAGATATCGGACGCTATACCGGTGCCGGCTGCCTCAAAAATCGGCTGTAAATAGAAGGTAATCGCGCAGAATCCGGACATACCCTGCGCAACGATTAGAACGATGCAAATGAAGAAAGCTTTTCGCAATTCCGGCCTCTTCAGAATATCCGAAAAATGACCATGCTCGTCGTCCTTCAGGTGATTCTTAACACTCTCCAGTTCTTTCCTTACAACGTCTTTACTGAGAGACCTAAACCTCATCAAGGCCTTTTCCGCGCGATCGTCCATGTCCCTCGTGAGTAAATAGTACGGCGTTTCGGAGCCTATGGCCAAAAAAATCCCAAAAAATATCGCCGGAATAGAGGCCAATACAATGTTGAACCACATGATCGATATAAATGGCCCAATTGCGTACGGAATAAAGTTACCCAGTGCCCAAAACACGTTTAGGGACAGCATCATCATCCCCCTATTCGAGTCTTCCGATATCTCGGCGATATACATGGGCAACACACTGTAACCCCCGCCCAAGGCCAGTCCTCCGAGGACTCTGCCAAAGTAGAAGAGATAAATGCTCCTGGCGAAAGCCATGGTGAAATAGGAAACGATGTGCGGAATCGCGAGAGAGAGCAAGGCGATCTTTCGACCGAATTTCTCCGCTATATAACTGTAGGGCAGCGGCCCGATGATGGCTCCGATGGTTAGCAAGGATCCCAGCCAGCCATCCTCGTCTTCGGTGATGGGCCTTCCCAGTGGATTTATATAGATGTCGGGGTCGTAAAGTTGCAGATATATCGGCGATGTCCACGACAGGGTCACGTCTCCCGCTGTAGCCAACAAGTTTACTAAAATAAAAAGGCATGGAATTAGAATCAGATAAATTATAATCAAACGTGATCCCGAACAATGCGGTAGTGTCCACAAACAGCAAAACGGTGAATGGTAACCCGACACGCGTTTCTCTAACGATGTAAATATCATCGAGGGTGATGATGTTATTCGTTAATACTTATTTTATACTTTGGATTATCTAAAATTTGTTGTATTTTATTCCCGGAGGAATGAACAAGTGTTATTCCTATATCTTTAAAAATTATGAATTTATATAAAATTGGAATTTTATTCTTACTTTATAATCCCACTTCTGTTCTATTCCTAATTCTATTCTCTATTAATTTGATAGGTCGAAGAGTTACGAAGGGTTTCTTTCAATTTACGTTTCTTGATTATTTTATCAACTGGTCCTTATGTAACTGTACAATATCCATTATAGCTATATCTTTGATTAATAACTTCTCTTTTTAAAACCTCTCCTTATTAAGAGGGTGAATTAGAAAATTGAAATTCGTAAAATGAGTGAGTACTGCCCAGAATCCAAATACAATTTACTTGGTCTTGTTATTTTCGTTAATGTATTTTTGAGCAATCGAGAAAAAATTTTATTTATGGAAGTTGCCCTCAAAAATCCTTTTGTAGCGAAACTATTGTCACACCCCGTATATTCTAAATTTTTCGAAGCTCTTCGCACCTGTTCTTTATGACCTTCGCAATGTTCTTTATGACTCCCCTTATTTGGAAGTCGGTTAAAAATGGACGAAAACAGTGGCATGTGATGAAAAGTTTTGATCAATGTCCTGGATATTTTTTATTATATTCCTGATTGTTTAGAATTAAAATATTGAATTTCTATGTGGATATCCGTATAATATATAGCTGTTTTACATAGTAATAATAATAATAATAACAATCTAAATATTTCACCTTTTTCTAGGCAACTAACATTAAAACACACAATTAGAAATTATGTTTTGAACTATTTAATATTAAATGTCTCGTATATATAATTAATAAGTACGTTTAACATTTAATAGAATCAATATTTAATAATAAAATATATTCATGCTGGCTGTTCCGCTTTGGGTAGGAACATAATATTTTTTTTAATGGCTAATGTAACTCACCGGTAAGCACTGAGACGAGCGTGTAGCTGGACGACTGCAGCATTTTCCGCGGGACCCTTTCCAGTCGCGAATTACCTACACTACAAACACTTTCAGCAACTGTTTCCCTTCTGATCGTTCCTTTATACGTAGCACCTACGTAAATTATATGGTTCTTATTTTTAGTTATTGAAATTTTAATCCTCTTAAACAGTGACTCGTTTAATATTTTTATGAAGGATTAAAAATTTATAATCCGCTGTATAGCGCTACACTAATAAACTTGCATTCTTGCACATTCGCGACCAATCAGGAGACTGCATGGTGTTACGATAAAAAAAATTCGTGCTTATTTGATATTCTTAGAGTCGATAAGTAAGGACATCGAAATATCTTCAGAATAGTGGTAAGTAAGTATAAGTAGGTATCATGTTCTGGTAAAATCGGCACACCTACAACAAATTATCGAAGCGGTGTCAATATAATATACTATACAGGGTGGGCATTTGAAAAAGAAACACGCCTGTTTTTGGATACAGACTGGTTTCTGGAAAAACCGCTCAGACAAGTCGATTCTTGATTTATGGGAAACACCTTTTGAAGTCAAATTTGACATTGACACATTGAGATTGATTTTAGAAATGTGGATTTTTAAATTGCTGATTTTAGTTGTTTGCATAATGTTGTTTAAAAAGTACCGTCAAGTGGGGCTACTTTGTCATATTTTTCGGATATATGCTACTATGCCCGTCTTTGTTACTATGATAATCGCTTCAAATAAATTTTAATATGCCAGATGATGCGTTGTGGATTGAATGGATAGAATGGATAAAAATGTTTACATTTTAACCTATTTTTCGAAAAAAAAAAACATTGGGGTGACAAAGTAACCCCACTTTGTCATCTTAAGGAAATACCATTGGAATAGCGTTCTGTTGAGTTTGGTGACAAAGTAGCCGCAGTAAAAAAATGGGCATGGAAAATACTAGATAGGTTAGGTACATAGTATTTTTTTTTCAAGGTGAAAAATAAGATTTTCAATAAAAAATAAACTTTATTTTCTTAAAACATTTCATTCTTAATGGTAACTGTATGGAAACTGAAAAAATATAAAATAAAAAAGTATTGTTTATGGATTCGACAATTGAGAAAATACAGTGATTAGCATGAGTCCTCTATGGTCAGTTAGAGGAGGTTCAATTAGGCTCTGTGTATTGTATAATGTTTTGACTTGAAAATTGAAATTATTTTTGAATGGTAAGTGGATCTAAATCACTTGTTATGAAAGAGATTGAGATTGATTAATAATATTTGTCAATTATAGAAAGTAAATCATGAAAGTTTGAGATGATAATAATAAAGCAGAAGCTGTATATATAGGATTAATTTTATTATTATTTATATGGAAGTATAATTGTCACTAGTACAATTAATTTCAAAACACAAATATGACATTTATATTTGCAAGTTATATTGCAAAAAGGAAGTATGATAACAAAGAAGATTATAATGCAAAATAGAAATGAAATTTGGAAACTTATCGTACGCCAAAAACCTACGTAGCTTATCCTAATTACATGGGCGTTGGCCCCTGGAACAATATATCCTTAAAATTAAAATTGTTTTAAATGGTTATTACCTTAAGAAGTTTTTATAATCACTTTTTGGTTTTCGAAACACAACACGATTTATTATTCGATGTACTACACGATTTATTAGTTTCACAACACTGGTGTGTTTACTCTGGTGCTGGAATCTGCCGCTGACACTCTATCTCTCTCTCTGAACGCTGCTGCAGTATTACTCTGCGGCTAACTTCTTAAGCACGCTTGCTGCCTTCTACCGGAACTATGCCGTACTCTAGCACACTGCTACACTCGATGAGACGCTTGTTTATTTTAACTGGGATTGGCTTTTACCCGAATTGTAAGTCTTCAGATTCTTTACTCACTGTTTTTTATGGAATCATATACTTCTTTTCTTGCTTAGCCCTTTTCACTGGTCTACCTCCTTAGCACGCCTGCCGCCTGGAGACACTGCACTTGGAATGTCGTATAATCGACTAAAAACCACTTAATTTCGTTTTTAATTTAACTGTAGAATGTTTCCCGTTGAGATTCTGCAAACGTAGCACTAATTTGTTAAATTTAAATCACTTCTAACTATTAATTTTTTCAAATTTTAATACAAAAATTAGCGAGCTGCTCGTCCTTCGAACGCTATTGCTTGACTCCCTTGCATTATAATCCGTTGCTCCGGATGTTATCCAAAATGGAACAGTTGAATTTCCTTAGAAACGAGCTTCATGCTTTACTTTTGTTGTATGATCTGGCCAATCATATTAAGGCTTGTTATTTTAATTATTTAGGTTTACATTTAATTTCTATAATTTACAATATACATGGTTTAATTATCACTTCTAAGCTGTATTCACTTATTACATTCACTTTTCGTAATCTAATTTCAATATTCAAAACATGGGCTTCCTTTGTATATTACTATCTATCTGTTTCGAGAGTCTATTCTCGAACCCTGTTTTCAACATGATGCTTCTGCATTAATTTTTCTAAATATATATAGTTTATGTGTATGTGATATTACATAAAATTTGTCGTGATTTGTTTATTACCATGATGTAAGTTTTATATTTTTGCGCCGATAAATAACTTTGATCTCAATTAGATACTGACCAATCACACGCGTAGTCGGTAGTATTTCAAAAAATACTGTAGACTCTAATAAAATGGCTGTTAAGGAGGTTTATTGCCATAAAAATAGTAGTATCACAATGTTAACGTTCCTGTTTTGTGGGGTTTTGCCGATTGATTTTAAGAAGTGGACTGTTGTAGTTATTTTGATACCCCAACTGGATGTTTTTCTGTTGACGATTTTCAAATAAAAGAAAGATGTGCTGTTAAAAACTATAATTATATCCTGAGTATATAACGTGGCCGACGCAGGCAGGTCAAGCGCACGTTTACAACTAACTCCTAGTCCGCTTGTCCTACACCGCGGCGGTCTAAGCATGATATCGAGAGGTGGGGGCATAGCAACAAAATTTCTCATACGGAACAGTTACTTTGGTAACATTCATGTCAACAAAAAATAATATTTTGACAGTTATCAAATAATTATTCTTCAATATAAAGTTGAAAAGTATAAACGTCTTTTAAGTTTAATATTCGACTAGAAATTAGTTAAAAGTGAATTTCATTGAAGAAGCAGCAAGTATTGCGTGCAGAAGATTGTTACCGGACAAATCTAAAGACCGTTACAATCAAGGCTACGAAAATTTCATCAAATATACAACGAAATATGTGTCCACAATAACGGAAGATGTATTATTGGTATTTTTCTCATAGAAATCAAAGACATTGTCCCCTGTTACATTATTGTCAGAATAATCAATGTTGAAATTGATTATTTCATTAAATAAGAAATTTCGAAATTTGGCCGCTTGAAGGCATTCATGAAAAATGACGGATATGAACCTGGAAAATCTCAGGTATTTACAAAGGATGATATATCAAAGTTCTTGTTAGAAGCTCCTGATGAAATATATTTAAGGAAAAAAGTGGTAGCGATTTTTGGAGTAGCTTTGCATGCATGGGTCATGCCGATCTGACGAGTTATATAATAAAGTGAAGGCGTTGAGTATAAAAATTGTATCATCACAATTTCAAAAATTCCGTACGACTAGCTAGATTTCTTAAAATTTCAAACCCAAGTCAGTACATCGGCCACGCGTTTCGAAGAACGTCCTTTACATTACTAGCAAATGCCCCAGGTGTGGACATTTTAGATATGAAAAGGCACGGGGGGTTGAAGAAGTAGCGGAAGGATATATAGCAGATTCGGTGACCTATAAAATAGAAGTTGCTCATAAAATAATGCCCGAGAAATCGATATCTATTCAGCAAAGAAACAAAAAACATCCAGAAACATAATTTAATGGTCATATTGCGCAAATCGACAAACAAGTCAACATTTCCAGGGACGTTGCTTTCGAACAGGATTTCATTCAACATGTGCCGTTAAATCTTTCAGGAACATACAACAATTGTAATTTTACATTTAATTTCCACTCTAAATAAGAGACTCCACACTTAGAAGTATTATCGCGACTCCTTAAAGCCGTTTTCGTAATATTTATGGGCGTTGCCGTCGGCTCTTTAGGAGCGGGCTTTTTCTTTATTTTTCGAGGGAACACGGGATGTTGAAGCACCGAAATCTATTGTTTCATTGTAATTATGATTCTAAGTACCAAGACGTGTACCAAGGCGTGGATTGTATTGGGAGAACTCGGACGATGTAAATAATAAACTAGTGTCCCCAGCAATGTCCAGGGATAGATTTTGTTTTAATGAAGTTTTACGTTTTGCAAAAGCAACACCTATTGAATATCATAATATCCATCAACGTCCAACATTTATCCACGTTTTATCAACAATTTATGACTGCCAATTAGGTTAAAAAATAGACCTGCATTGTCTTTATAGCATCGTATGATCGGCTATTTTCGATCTTATCGAGCAATTCAGTCTATGTGTAATAAAAACATAAAATCATATTTGATAAAAATAAATCCATATACCTAAATCTGCAATTATTAGTAAACATTAAATTACTTTTATCCGATATAATATACACAATAAACATTATTTATGACGTCATAATAATCGTAATATCCATTGATTACAACGGAGATAACATATTTTTGTTGCATCAGTCATCGAAATCAGTATAATTAACATAATCATTTCGTTCATTTTCCTTCCTGGACTAATAGGTAAGTCATTGTTAAAGGCCACGTGTAAGAACAGTTATTACGGGTGATATAAAAGAAACTTTAAATGCAAAAGTTTTAAGATTTCTTACGTAGTATAAACAATTTTCAGAAAAAAAATTAAACACAAAGTTGAAAAAATTAAATGTTACATTTTCTTAAATGGAACACCCTATATATTAGTAGACAAAATGAAAGGTCTTCTTTTCTCTGATTTCAAAAATATATAATTTGTTGGCATTTGGTTAAGCCGTTTATTATATTTGAGTTTAAAGTTATATAATTTTTTAAATTTTTTTCGCATGTAAAGTTTTTTCTATCACCCATAATAAAATAATGGCTGTATGTAACTCTGTACATTATGTAAATGATTTTTTTAAAATGTTTTTTACCTTTGTTATTTGCTTTGTTAACTTTGTTATTTTTTTTTGGTTTGTTAATTTTTTTATGTATAAAATGAATTAAAATTATATCCTAACATAGTTCTTAATTTTTGCTTTTCCTTCTGACCTATTAAGAGGTGTAAGTTATTGCAGCACCTACATTTTTGTGTTTTTCTCGATCTCGTTTCGACGACGAGAAATCTCGAATTTCGAGAGTATCGTGAAACCCTAGTAGCCCCGGTGGCGGATATTTTAAAACTCGAAACTCGGCAAAAAACCAAAACGTGCCTGCTGCTCCCCTAAAATTAATGTAATTAATTAGTCATTTAATTAATTCATTAAATAACTATGTAATTAAATAATTAATTAATTGATTGATTAATTAATTAATTAAATAATTACGTAATTAATTAAGTAATTATGTATTTAATTAAACAATTTATGTAATTAATTAAGTCATTATGTGACTAAGTAATTATGTAATTAAGTAATTATTAAAGTAATCAAGTCATTAATAAAATAATTAAGTGACTAATTAATTAATTTATTAATAAAGTAATTCATTTAGTAAATTAGTTATTAATTAGGTAATTAAGCAATTAATTAAGTAATTAAGTAAATAATAAAGTAATTAATTAAGTAACTAGTTAAGTCATTAAGTAATTAATAAAGTAATAATATAATTAATTAAGCAGTTAATTAATTAATAAAGTGCCTAGACATTTATTTATTTTTTTACTAAATTAATTAATAAGTAATTAAGTAATTAATTAAATAATTACTTAAGTAATTGCGATCTGACAAATTTAAGATCCGACTGACCTTACAAATTTAAAATACGCTTTTTGAACCTCCTAATAATAAAACCGCGGGATGTTGGAAGAGACTTCTATATGAGACTTCTACTAAAATATTTTTACGCTCTCTTTTGGAGAACAAAGTCGAGTGGAGAGTCGAGAATAGATTAAACATTTCACCGGTCCTAGAGAATTCTAAATAATTATTGATATTGACTGTTGGGCGTACAGAACCATAGAGCAATGGAACAAAAAATAATGAATTTAAAAAATTTTTTTTTACAATGCAAATAGTTTTAAAATTATATGATAAGCTGATTTTATCTTAAAGAACATTATGAAATATTGAGAATGCTTTGTCACTTAATGGAAAAAAATCAGATAATCAGATAGTACCCGTACATTCTTATTATTGATAAGCCGCTAAAATCGCAATCAGTGTAAAAACAAACAAATTGCATTGTCAATTTTTATATAAGTATTTGCGCGAAACGCTCCTCGACTAATAGTGGAACGAAATTGAATAGAACCAAACCGGACTTGGTACGATTCATTAATTAGGTGATTGTGTACACGAAGCCACGATTTACGACATTTTTTGATGGTCAGGACTTTTTTTATTTCGAAAAAACTAGAAAAAAATATTGTAAACGAGTTTTTATATGAAAAAGGCCGCGTGGTTGCAAGGGCTGTTACTTGCGCTGCTGACAAATGTCCGCAAAATGTCGAATGTTTATCGGTCAATTGAAATGCTGTCAATTATTTTACCATGTCTGATCTTAAAGACCGCATTGATCATAATCTTGACCACGACGAGAAAGCTAAATTACTCGATATGGTAAATAAATACCGAGATTGTTTTGCTACCAACCTTAATGAGGTGAGGAAAACTGATGTCACGGAAATTTGCGTTAAACTTACCGGTGACATACCTGTCACGTATAGGCCTTACCGGTTAGTTTTCTCCGAAAGAGAGAAGGTTAGGGAAATAGTACAAGACCTACTTGATAATGATATAATCCGGGAATCTTCATCTCCTTATTCGAGCCCCATCCTATTAGTAAAGAAAAAGAACGGTGAAATGCGCATGTGCGTAGACTATCGCGCGTTGAATCGTAAAACGATAAAAGATAAATATCCGCTACCTCGAATCGATGATTTGCTGGACGGGCTTAATGGATGTCAGTATTTTACAAGTCTAGATCTTGCATCAGGGTATCACCAGGTACCTGTGCCAAGGACTCGGTTGAGAAAACAGCTTTCGTTTACAATATATTTTTCTGAAACGTGTTTTTTTAACGTCTTCACTGTCTTCTTATCTGTAAACATAATTGCGTTATCGAGCTGATTTTTTTTGAAGTAGACACAATAGCGCTTCTAAACATGTACAACTCGATTATAGCATATGTTTTTTTAATGTGTTTAAAAAATAACAAACTTAGTCTTATTTTCGTTAATGTATTTTTGAGTAATCGAGAAAAATTTTTATTTATGGAAATTTTTTCTATACATGCTGCGAAGCAAATGAAGCCAATAAATGAAAAAAGTTTTTAAAGCCATAAATTTTCATGTGCAAATGATAGTATGTCGTCAGCGATTTTTTTAAAGCGGCCCAAACCCATATTCTGGCGCGCCCGCGTACACACACTACTTGCCGCCTCGACTGCCGAATATTAACCTTGTAGAGGAGCGAAATTCGTGCCGGGATGCTCATACATGCAAAACTTTTTAAAGGTATAACATAAATAGTTAATTATGTAAGAAATTAATGAATTAATATTAGTCATAGTTTGTTTTAAAATTTAATGCAATCGTTAATTCAGTTTTGGAAAAATGTAACATAATAATTACTATATTTTAATTAGGTTGGGCTACTATTTTTTCTAGTAATTTTTGTGTCAAATGTTCTTTTAGTATATTGTCCGGCTCTGCAGTGAAATTAATTAGTTCTTAAAATATTCTTTGGTTCTTAGAGGATTCACTTGCATTATGACCTCTAGGTGCTAAATCAAAAGCACTACAAAATTTTACACAACTGATTATCCTTTTTAAAATATGGCGATTTTTCTGGACCTTATTATTATGCGAAATAATACTATCCCTGTATGCAGAGCTTAACTGAGACATAATATTAACCTTACCGAGCAAAGCAAAGGCAGTACAAGAATTGATGTGATCACACGACGATTCATGTTTCCTCATTTCTTTAGGAAGATGGTGTAAATCATTAACTCCTTTTCTTGCCCAGTTGAGGTCCATTCTAGAGTCGCCTTTATAAAAAAGCAATCACGGAAAACACTACAACAAATTTGTTATTTCACACCCACATTTGTTTTTTTATAAATGTCTTTTGAAAACCGACGCGTAAAAAACGGGTTTCGGCCTTTCGTTGACAAGTTTGCGACAACTTTATATCAGGCAACGGCCTCCCCAGTTCTTCAATTTTAAGTTTATCGGCCAATGGCAGCCTATCAAAATTTATTTGAATGATATTATTTACGGAATTCATTATTAAGTATCACTATTACACGAATTATAAAACCCACACAAACGCACTCTTTCAAAACTCGAAATGAACTGGGATCGGCGAGTCAACGGTCGAAGCCGCACGTCGCACATAAGCTGTGCCCCAATTGCTCTTATGGAATCGGATATTATCGGGAACGTTCGACAGGAATGAATACTGTGCTAATGGAGGCCGCAGTTTTTCAGCGCCGAGGCCGGAATGATGCTAGACATGAGATGAGCCAGGGTTTTTTGAAATTTAGAAATTTTAACTACTTATATAAATAATAATAAAATGAATGGTAATACAAATACAGTAATAATAAATATTTAAATAAACATTTAAATTGTGTGATATTGAAAATTCTTAGGAGGGGCGCGCGGCCAAGCGGCCTTATACAGCAACCGCCACTGATACCTATGTTTAAGCATCACATTTTACAAAGAAAGATAGGTATTAATAAATTACAGGAATAACTATATTCTTAATAACATCACATATATCGACTTAATTACATCACATTAGGCATTAAGTGCATTCTGAATCTCTTGTAAGCTCTTTCCTTTCGTCTCCACCACGTACAATGCCGAAAAAGGCACAGCTACTAAACATGACCCCGAAAATATCCAAAACGACGGGCCCATCCCTATATTATCAGAAATTGACTGGAAATACTTCGCTATGAGGAAACTCAGAAACCAACAGATACCCGCGGTCGTGGAAGAGGCTATGGACTTGATGTTAGAAGGGAACAGCTCGCCCATCATTGCCCAGGGAAGCGGCCCGAACCCGATGTTGTACGTGATGATGTACGCGATCAGGCACAGGATCGGCAAGAAGGATATCGCGGACACGTCTGTGTCCTGGGCCTTTAGATATGCGTACACCCCTAGAGGTACTTCTGCCAATACCATCCCTATGGCCGAGAAAGTCAATAGGATCTTTCTACCGAGCTTGTCCGCTGCTAGTGGAGTCACGAAACTGGCGGCAAACTGCACCGCTCCTATGATAATGGAACACACCGCGGGTTCCAGAGATGTACCCGTTTGTTGGAATATTTTTTGGGCATAAAACAGCACCGCGTTTATGCCGGAAAACTGCTGGAGAGTCACCAGAGCCACGGAAATAACGAAGGCCTTTGTCAGACCGCGTGACTTGAAGATGTCGAAGAAAATTCCATGGCCTTCTTCTTCGATCTTAGCCTGAATTTCGGACAGTTCGTTGTCCATATCCTTCGCGGTTCCTCCTCTGATTTTCTCCAAGGCGATCTTAGCCGAAACGTATTCGCGTTTACCGACATAATAGTGAGGACTTTCGGGTGCTAGGAAAAAGAAGAGCACTAGGAACGCGGCGGGGAATATCGCAAGGATCAAGTTGAAAGTCATAATGGATACGTAAGGCCCGAGAGCGTAAGAGAACAGAAGCCCGAAGCACAAAAAACAGTTCATCACGGAACTAAGAGCGCCTCTGTTGGAATCCTCGGCTATTTCCCCGACGTACATCGGGATAATGGTGAATACCCCGCCGATTGCCAGTCCGGTTATCAATCGAGCCCCGTAATACAGAGCCGGTACCTTTCCAAAGGCCAGAACCAGGTAGCAAGCCAAGAATGGCACGCCGCATATCATCAGCGAGTGTTTTCTGCCTATCCTATCCGCTAAATAGCCGAATATGAAAGGCCCGAAAGCAGCTCCGAGGGGCAGCAAAGCGGTGATCCATGCGCCTTCATCGTCGCTCAAGGCTCTGCTAAACGGGGTGGTAGCGGCGTCTTCCAATTTCGACAATATCGGCGATGACCATGTTATGGCAGTACCCGCTACAAAGCTGATGATGTTACCTGCAATGAATTAATTCTGTAATTTCTGTATTTATGCAAGTTCTATTATCGGCTTAATTTAACAATCTTTAATCCAATATTCATTAAAAAAGCGTACAAGTATTAGAATGGGAGGCGAGCTTTATCATTTTTGTGTAAAGCCGGCTTGTTACATGTCATAGGTTGTCAGAAATCAAATCATTGGCATCGGGCATCTGTGAAATACATAAGAAAAATTGAATTATGTATAGAGTAGAGTATGTGAAACTAGAAAATAAGTGATATCGGTAAATTTTTTATGATTTAACGCGACCCCACGGAAAATGTTTGCTTTGGTGTATAAAACAAAAGTCTAAAATTCCTCCAACTCCTTCTTTTCGCCATTTTGGGGTATTTCGGACATTTTTAGCGGAAGTTCGTCAAAAAAAATTGCTATGTCCAGTTGTATTGGGAATTAAGAAAGCAAACTGGAATCCGAAAAGTTAAAAAGTCTAAAAGTTTTTGCTTGCCTAAAGTAATGTCGACAAAAATTATGTTTATTATACGGGGTGGTCAGAAATTACAAATAAAAAATGTTAGTAATGACGTCGCCAAAAATCATATTTTTTATACGGGGTGGTCACAAATTACAAAATCTTAAAATTCGATAAGAGTAAAGTTTGTACTTTTTGATCACCACGTATAAAAAACTAATGATAATTTTGCCACAATTATATTTTTATACGGGGTGATAAAAAATCACAAAGTTTACTCTTACCAAATTTTAAGATTTTATAATTCTTAACCACCCTGTATGTACACACTATTTTTGACAAAGCCATCACTATCTTTAAGCAAACAAAAACTTTAATCACAGCTCTTATGAGTTGATTAGCTGGGTCGAATGTCAATTTTTTACTATCTTATTTATAAACAAAAACCTCAAATTATTTTTGATAGGACATTGAATATCTCATTTCTTAAGAGCCTGAGAGGCTGGTACAGGCGCCTTCTCTTACAAATGCCCCATTGAACGAAATGACACCAACACTTGTGATATCTCACTTCCTGGTAGACAATGCTGCTTAAACGCCGATCTCACTTCTATGAGACAGTCACAATCTTGTAGATACATGTGATCCACACGGCGGTATTCTGCTATCCACCGATGTGGATTTCTGAATGTTTCCGTAACTAGATAATGATCACTTGGAGCATATCCCTGCGGCAAATGGTTTTCAACAGCATCAACGTTTTCGGTACACGGCAGGTACGATCAACTTACTAATCGAAAACATATTTGTTGCACGGCTAAGGAATCGCAAACCTGACTGAATATCACATGCAAGATAAGCCGTTTAAAACGACAAGACCTTCAGGGTCAAACCAACAATCGTAACACAATTGCGTTTTGTTTTTATTGAAGTCACTCGAGAAATTTTTACCAGTTGTGTCTGGTATTTTCAATACGCCTGCCATACTCGCGTAAGATGTAAGTTCTGTGAATTTTTTATATAATAAACCATTCCATATCCAATCATGTTGTTTTATATTATTTTACTTATATGCTGTTTGTTTTCAACACCCTCCGATGGTTGCAAGGATTGCAAGATGTGATTTTTTTTTGTAATAAATGTTCACCTTTCCGCCGCTGTAACTCGTTACTTATTAGACTTACAAAAATTTTCTTTTAAAAAAAATGTGGGGAATTTTATGTTCTTTAATTTCCTACTCTTACATTTTGAATTTTTTATGCAGGCCCAGACCTTAACAACATACTAACAAATTATTACTACACCACCTTTTGCAAGGTAAAACAGTGGGGAGTAGATATTTACCAATGAAGGCAGTTACATAAGAGTAACCCATTTTTCTCCAGTTTCCCGTAACTAATTATATATTTAAGTTTAGCAATAAAAACTACATAAGCATATCACATTTTTTCACACGGCCCACTGGATAACTAATTAACAGAGTACTATTCACAGTATATATTTATGTAGGTATATGAAACGAATTACCATAGCACGAATCGACTAATATAATCTTATCGAGTTCTTGTATCAATTACTCCGTCATTGAAATCAAATCTAATCAAAAAGTGAAGACCTAGATCGTGTTAATATTGCGTGAATTGAGATAATAGACAAAGAGTGTTTATGATCTATTTCATGTGTAATGATAAACGATTAAAGCTTCCTATTATTTTTTTCGAGATCACGAGGAAAAACAATTAATAGAGCGAAATCGAGGGAAAATTATGAAGTTTTTTTTACGTAGAACCAGACGACAAGTTATGTGTTATTTGAAGTAGGTTATTTGGAAGTTAGAATTGGTGTTTACATTTTTTTGTGGTACAGGACTTTTTTATATAGAAAAAATGTAACAAATCGCAGATTTTTAAAAACCGTGTTTTCTACGTTTACCTACATCGTCATATCTCCAGATCTACGTAAGCTATTAGCCTCATTTTTTTTCAAATTCGAGTATAGAATTAGGCGCTTCCAACAGTGTCATTATCATTACTGAGTATTGTTTATTATTGCATTTAAATAACAATTAATTTATTACTGTACCCTTACAGGTGTATTTATATTTTGGATAAACGACAAACTTTTTCATTTATGGAAATTTTTACATACATGCTGCGAAGAAATTGAAGCTAAGACATTAAAGAAGTTTTGAGTAAAGAAAAAATCTGCTGGAATTAACGGTTTTTTGCTACAAAAAGTCCTGACCACCAAAAAATGTCGTAAATCGTGTACACAATCACCTAATTAATGAATCGCACCAAGTCTGGTTTGATTCTACGCAAGATTTTTTTTCTCGAAAATAGCGATTTTACTTGCCCAATTTCGCTGTTCTTATTTACTAGGGAGCAATTTCCTGGAAAAGGCCGATATTAATTAATGAAGAGCAATGAAACATGAATAGGTACCTACCTGCAAACACAGATAAGTAAACAAATCCCATCACACACAGCGACAGCGTAAATAAAATGCCAGAAATCGTCAGTTGCCGACATCATTAAACACTCGATTACACATTTTTATGCTGGAAATAAACCGAAGCAATGAATACGATAGTGTTATCTATCAACTGGACTGAAGCCTGGACATTAAACCATACCCATTGGTGTACATTTCAATATTTCTACTTGGGAACTGGGAAAGAACAAATTGTCTTTTGCGTAGAGCCAGTTGATAAGCGAAAATCGATCATTATTATCTTGTTATTTGTATTTTCGGAATGGCAACAATATTTGCAGAAAATTTTCGCGGGGACTCTCTGTGTTTGTGTAAATGTTACAAATGAACATCGACGTTAATTTCGTGCGGGGAAGTCTGCCAAGAAAGTATCACAGAGAATGTACATTCCCACTTTAAGAAATCATCTAAAGAAAAATACTTTTGAAAAAGAAGTATTGGGACGTAAGCCTATTTTTAGTCAGGAAATGGATCAAGAAATAGCTGAACATGTCCTTTTAATAGCAAAAATTTAATGTTTTAGAGCATAACACCTATTCACCTTCCACGATTTGCCATTCAATTTGTTCAAAAAATGATATTCAGCATCCTTTTAATAAAATCACTGAATTAGCCGGTACCGAATGGCTTGAGGGCATCCTAAGAAGACATCCAGAGATTAGAGAAGTTCGTAAAGTTTCTTGACTGTTCTTCCCTATGATACTAATCGTACAGTCTAGTAACCTTAAAAATTTATTCACACTGTCATTTTTGCCTATGTCATAAATAAAATAGTCTTTTGAAAAAGGCCCAAAAAAGGTACCGAAACGTTAAGTAATATAATCAGTCGTTTTATTGCTACCATCCCAAGATAAACCCTCTAAAAATAAATAAATATAGTAAAGAAATTAGAAGATAAATTGAACGACAAATTGTGATGTTGTAGTTATGAATAAATTTAATGCTCAAAATATGTTTAAAGTATTGTTTATGGAATCGATAATTGAGGAAATGCAGTGATTAGACAGCGGAGAAACACCTGATAAGTTTGCCAGGATACTTACCTTGTCTCTTCCCTAGTGCATTCTTCCCATGGGCGCCTATTCTAAGAACACTTAATTTTTTATTGTAGAAATTCACTGCTGAGCATGAGTCCTCTATGGTCAGTTAGAGGAGGTTCAATTAGGCTCTGTATATTGTTACTGGATAGGGCTGGAACTTTTGATGTAATTATAACACTCGGAGTAGTTTCCACAAACACCAAAACACTTTCACTTCGCTCGACGCGCGTTTCGCCAACCAAGTTGGTATCATCCGGAGACGATTCAAACTGAATCTGTATATTGTATAATGTTTTGATTTGAAAATTAAAATTATTTTTGAATGGTAAGTGGATCTAAAATATTTATTATGAAAAAATCATGAAAGTTTGAGATGAGAATAATAAAGCAGAAGCTATATATATATAACTAATTTTATTATATATATATATATATATATATATATATATATATATATATATATATATATATATATATATATATATATATATATATATATATATATATATATATATATATATATATATATATATATATATATATATATATATATATATATATATATATATATATATATATATATATATATATATATATATATATATATATATATATATATATATATATATATATATGGAAGTATAATTGTCACTAGTACAATTAATTTGAAAACACAAATATGAAATTTATATTTGCAAGTTATATTGCAAAAGGAAGTATGATAACAAAGCAAATTATAATGCAAAATAGAAATTGAAACATGAAAACTTATTATTATCCTACGCCAAAAACTTACGTAGCTTTTTTAATCGCAGCACTACACGATTTATTAGTTTCACAACACTGGTTTGTTTACTCTGGTGCTAGAATCTGCTGCTGACCTCTCTCGGAACGCTGCTGCACTATTACAATGCAGCTAACTTCTTAAGCACACTTGCTGCCTTCTATCGGAACTATGCCGTACCCTGACACACTGCTACACTCAATGAGACGCTTGTTTATTTTAACTGGGTTTGGCTTTTACCCAAGTTGGAAATCTTCAGATCATTACTCACTTTTTTTATGGAATCATATACTTCTTTTCTTGCTTAGCCCTTTCTCTCGTCTACTTCCTTAGCACGCTTGCTGCCTGGAGACGCTGCACTTGGAATGTCGTATATTCGACAAAAAAACACTTAATTCCGTGTTTTATTTAACTGTAGAATGTTTCCCATTGGAATTCTGCAAACGTAGCACTAATTTGTTAAATTTAAACTTCTAACTGTTTTCAACATGATGCTTCTGAATTAATCTGTCTAAATATACATAGTTTAGGTGTATGTGATACTACATAAAATTTGTTGTGATTTGTCTATTACCATGATGTGAGTTTTAGATTTTTGCGCCGATAAATAATTTTGATATCAAGCAATTAGATACTTAGAAACAAATCTGTGCTACGGTGTAAGAATCCCAAAGGGAAATATTCTGGAGAAAATTTAAACAACGTATTAAGTGGTTTTTGGGTCGAAAATACGACATTTAAAGTGTGGCGTCTCCAGGCAGAGTCTACAAGTTATAGAAGAGTACTTGAGTGCGGTGTAATACCGCTAGATGGCAGCAGGTGTGCTGAAGAAGTTAGCAGCATAGTAAAAGTGCAACTTCATTCCAAGAGAGGGCAGCAGTAGCAGACAAGTGAGATTAATAAATATTGTGTTGTGCTTCGTAAATAACACAGATTATAAAAAACGTCTTAAGGTAATAACCATTTTCAAACAATTTTAATTTTAAGGATACATTGTTCCAGAGGCCATGTAATTAAATAAGTTACGTCGGTTTTGGCCTAGGATATTAATAAGTTTTTAAAGTTTGAGTTTCTATCGTGCATTATAATTTGCATAAATATGTGTAGACAAACATACTTCCGTTTTGCAATATAATTTGCAAAATCCTTTCTTTATTACTTCCTTTTCTATGTTAATAAAATCAATCTTATATATGTAGCTTCTGCGTTATTATTATTCTCATTTCAAAGTTCACAATTTACATTCTATAATTAAGTTAATCCTTCATATAAAATGTCTTAGATTCATTTATCAGTCAAAATAATTTCAATCTTTCAAGATAAACATAGTGCAAAATATAGAGGCTTAATTGAACCTCCCCTAACGGACCATAGAGGACTCATGCTTTACAGTGAACCTTCCACAAAATAAATAATTGTTCTTAGAACTGGCGAGAAGGAAGCAATAGGGAAGAGACAGCGTAGGAATGCCAATTGGGACTATGGATGAAAGCCACAATATAGAGGAAAAAGAGAATCTTTTATATCAGTAACAAATAAATGAAATAAAAACACTGTCTGATCCACCATGTGCTTCAACTCCAATAGACGCTGAACTAATAGCAGCACCTTCTAGATTACTAACTGCAATAAAACAATCAAATTCTACTCAAGCACGCTCAGAAAATATGGCTCCTAACAAAGAACGGAAATAGCATGAAGCCCCTAAATGACATTTGTCTAGTCGTACTAGTCACAAAACTATCAGCATCGCGAGCCACAGAGAACAATAGAAAAGAGAGAATCAAAGAAAAAAAATTTCACTAATAGCAAATAAAATGCGCTAAGAAATCACTAGCAATCTGTGGCTTTTCATAATAAGTGAGCACTTAAGTCAACTAAGGAAAAGTGAACGGAACAACCCTCATCGATACATGTAGAGACTTTAAAGTGTAAATGTAATTCTTGCTATGATTTCCATGTAAATGTCATTTGGGACTTTTCAGATTTCTGGTGATGGGAACTTTGTAGGCGAAACCTGCGTCCCGCGTCCAGGTATATTTATGTAAAGAGCGTTCCTTTGCTGTTTTCCATGTAAATGCGTCGTGGAATAAGAGGGTAAATAGAGCAGGCGGATATTTTGTACGTCCCCGTCAGTCTTTCGAACACTCCTCTTAAAATATATTTCATTATTTATCTACCATAGAATAATGAAATAATTAGAAACCTAGGGATACTGACGGGTAAGAAAATAGGGATAACGTTGGACGTTGGTAAGTAAAACACTTAAAACTTAAAACGATGCAAATGTATTGCTAAAAAATAATTACACCTAGCCTAATATAAATAATAATACACATGTACTGTATGTAGACGTACACGTACATTCATGCTTCGTAAGCTTTTACCTATCTATATAATTTCAGTATTTGAACATACCGAATATTATATTATGGCTGTATGTACCTATAGACCAGGGCTGAAGCATTTGGAAAGGATAAAAAGTAAAAAAAAATAATAGTAGGAAGAAACTTATTGGAAAAGGAAGAGAATATAACAAAAATGAAAGGAAAAATAATTTACGGGCGATCTGAGGGCGGGAAGTGGAAGGGGGTGAGTTTTTAAGGGTAAAAAACGGTTTATCTCGAGTTCCGGCAAAACTACAAGTCCTATGGAAAAAAGTTAAATGGCAAAGTTGTAGGTGATAAAAAGATCTACAACTTTTGTATTTACACTTTTTTCACATAACCTCAAAATTTATGTGAAAAATTCAAATAACCAAGTTTCTGGTTTTTTACTTTTCTTTTACAAAAAAATTTTTCTTCACCTTATTAAAAAAAAAGTTTTCAACAAATTCCTTTAAAAAAAATTTTTTTGCCATTTTTCCCATAAATTTTGAGGTTATGTGAAAAAAGGGTATATAAAAGTGTAAAGTGTAAGTTACAAAAGTTGTACAATATAAGTAAATTTTTTCACCTCATTAAAAAAAATGTTTTCACCAAATTTCTCAAAAAAAAAATTTTTGTGAAAGAAAAATAAAAAACCAAAAACTTGGTTATTTGAATTTTTCACATAAATTTTGAGGTCATGTGAAAAAAGTGTAAATACAAAAGTTGTACAATACAAATAAATTTTTTTCACCTTATTAAAAAAATAAATTTTCACCAAATTTCTTAAAAAAATTTGTTTTTGTAAAAGAAATAAAAAACCAAAAACTTGGTTATTTGAATTTTTCACATAAATTTTGAGGTCATGTGAAAAAAGTGTAAATACAAAAGTTGTACAATATAAATACATTTTTTTCACCTTATTAAAAAAAATAAGTTTTCACCAAATTTCTTAAAAAAATTTGTTTTTGTAAAAGAAATAAAAAACCAAAAACTTGGTTATTTGAATTTTTCCCATAAATTTTGAGGTTATGTGAAAAAACTGTAAATAAAAAAGTTGTAGATCTTTTTATTACCTACAACTTTGTCAATTTACTTTTTTCCATAGGACTTGTAGTTTCGTTGGGAATCGAGGTAAACCGTTTTTATCTTTAAAAACTCGCCCCCTTCCAGTTTGCGACCTCAGATCGCCCGTAAATTATTTCTCCTTTCATTTTTGTTATATTCTCTTCCTTTTCCAGTGGGTTTCATCCTACTATTATTTTTTTTGGTTTCAAAAATCATCGACCCTGGTCTAAGTACCAAATAAATACGATAAAATGACTGATGGAAATGTTCCTACCTAACCTAAAATCATATTTACAACGCAACAACAAAATCGACAAATAAATAGTGATAAAATATGAAAACATAACAGCGCAACAAACAGAAATCATTCTTTCCCGCGAGCATTTCCGTTCAGAATGTCTTGGATCTCCTGCAGGCTCTTCCCCGACGTTTCGGGAACGAGTTTATACGTAAATATAGCCGCGCCAAAGCAGCAAGCGGAGAATATACCGAACGAGCCGGACTTGCCTATGAGATCGGCCACGACCCCGAAATAGTTGGTGAGGAGGAATCCGAGGACCCAGCAACCGGAGGCCGTCACCGTGGACGCGACCGACTTTATACTTCCGGGGAAGAGTTCGCCCATTACGGCCCATGGCAGCGGCCCGAAGCCCAGACAGTAGGTGATGATGTAGCCGATGAGGGAGGCGATGGGCAGCCACCCGATCGAGGACACGTCCGACTTCTGGTCGTCCTTTAAGTAGAAGAAGAGAGCTAGGACACCTTGGGACACGGCCATTCCTACGGCGGAAAGCAACAGGAGGAACCTCTTACCTCTTCTGTCGACCAAAGCCGGAGTTGCCGCGCTGGCCGCTATCTGAACCACGCCGATTATTATGGTGCAAATTTCCGGCGCTAAGGAGACCCCCGCGTCGGTGAAGATATCCTGCGCGTAGAACAGAACGATATTGATGCCCGAAAATTGCTGCAGAGCTACCAAGCTGACGGAGAGAAAGAGGGCCATCGTCAATCCTCTGGATTTAAAAATATCAAGGAAGCTGCTCTTGTTCTGCTGGGCCTCGTCCACCGACTCCTTGAGCGACTCCAACTCCTTCTGCACGTTGTTTTTACTCTTTCCCCTGAGTTTAATCAACGCGTCCTCTGCGGCTTCTCTGTTATCGCTTTGGATGAGATAGTAAGGGCTCTCCGGTATGAAGAAGAGGAATATCACCAGGAAAACGGCCGGCGGTATCAGCAGTATGATATTAAAGAACTGCACGGACACGTACGGGCCCAGGGCGTAGGAAAACAGCAGCCCTATAACGATGAATAGCTGCATAAAGGACCCCAGCGATCCCCTCACTTGGTCATCGGATATTTCTCCGATGTACATCGGCAGGACCGTGAACACCGAACCCACTGCTAAGCCGCATAGAAATCTGGACAGGAAAAAGAAGTTTACGCTCGCTGCTACCGAGTTGAGCGCGAAGGCCGCGATGAGAGGCAAGGCGGATATTAGAAGGGTTTTCTTCCTTCCGATTTTGTCCGCTGCTATTCCGGCCGCAAAGGGACCCAGCGCCGCCCCTAAGGGTAGGAAGGATCCTATCCATCCTTCCTCAACTTTAGATATGGCGGCCGGCAGCGGGTTGTCGTCTAAACCCTTCAGCTTCGGGATTTCCGGCGACGTCCAGCCCAGGGAGGTGCCGCAGACGAAGGACACCAAGTTTCCTAGAAGAAAAAACGGTTTTTAAATTAGCGTAAAATAACAGACTGCAGATTTGGGTAGATGAAAATTATAACATCGACTATATAGGGTGAGTTTTGTGACAGAACGAAACATCAGGAACAAAACGTTAAAGCTTTCTTGTAGTGAGCTAGCTAGCGCTACTATAATTCCCAGCTCCACCAACAGTTGGCGTACGCGTTCACTTATTAGGGTTTAATTCCTGCCGGCCAAGAACCGCCGGCCTACGAAGAAAGTGTCAGAAATAGACACGATTAAAGAAAGTAGATTAAAACATCGGTGTATCCTTACTATACCTACGTAAATTAATTAAGCTAAGAGAGCCTTGTGGTGAAAGATCAACGAACAGAGCTCTCTCTGGTGATTATCTGCCTGGTCACTTCGGTAAGAGGGTCCCTAAATTTTAAATGCGTTATATATTGATTTCCTAACTTAGCTTTTAGTTTCTTTTAACTGGTTTTGTGGTTTTCGTACCCTATTTGAATACGTAAGATCCATTAAAATATTTCTAATTCTTACAAGGAGGTTTAATTTTCCTAGTCAGATCCCACACTCTATAAAACCCTGAGATCAAGAAGTTTCATCGCAGTTTTTAGTGCGTATTTGCTCTGTAGCGCCTTTGCTATTTATCAGAGAAAAATGTGTGTTATCCCAGGTTGTTGGTATCCCTTTTTAGCGTTTTTTTAAAAAAATATCGGTGAATGTAGAGGGTGTTCCATATCTCCTGGACAGCTTATTTTGAATGGAACACCCTTTATATTTTTTGAAATTCGGAAAGAGCGCAAACTTTTGAGTCAAAAACATGTGTCGCTAAACCCTCATGTTTCGGAGATATTTACCATTTTAAGAAAAAAGTGACAGATGGAAAGGTCTGGAAGGAGCTTTATAACTTTTTTTCACATGGTATATCTAAATTTAATTTTTGGCACAGCGTAAGAGAACATAGAGGTCTAAGTTCTGCAATTAAAATATAATCGAAAATAATATTCAAAGTGTTACATTTTCGATGCCACATTTAGCTAATTTAAAACTGTGAAAACTTTTTTTTCAAATGAAACACCCTGTATTTTTTGATGCCCAGTTATGTGAAATTAAATTATCTTTCCTCTGGTATAGCCATTGCAGGAGCTAAAGTTAGCAGTTTGTGAGATATTTGCAATTTCTTTTCCAGCGAACAGATTTGCCAGAATTTTGCTTAAAAATTACATATAAAATTACTCAAAGAGACAAATTTAAGCAACAAACAAAACTACTGCCAGTTTCTCAGTAGTTTTGAAAATCGCATTTAGTGGCTTGTATTACGACATGTGTTTGTTATCCCATTAATATTACCTCTTATAAAACGTTAATATGAATTATTCTACTCAAGAATTAGTTGATGTCTTATTTATTAGGAAAATGCCATAGACATGGTTTATTGGCGTCCAGAGTATATGGTGCGCGATATCATTCTGGGCGAAGAAAAAAAAGTAAAATGTTTCGAAAAATTTAAGGATCGTTTTGAACTTACTGCTAATGCTAATTATAAGAACACGCGGCAAGGAAAAATTATTGGTGCGGCTACGCAATTTGATATAGTTACTGCAGCAGTTGAAAATTCCCATATTAATACTAGACAAGTTAGTGCTGTCTTGGATATCTCTCAGACTTCGGTAGTTAAAACTTAGTGAATAGGATTATCAAAACCGTATAAATTTTTGTAACGGGGTGATGACTAAAATACACGAAGATCAATTATTTTCCAGATATGTATTATTCACTGATGAGTGTACTTTCTCTAACACATCGTAGAAATTATCACCATTACGACAATGAAAACTCTCATTTTAAAATCTGGATAGAAAAGCAGCAAATTGGTCAATACATAATTGGTCCTTATTTCTTCGAAAGAAATCTGAATGGAGAAAGGTATTTACATTTTTTACCAAATAATCTACTTGATTTACTCGAAGACGTGCCATTGGATGTAAACAGGCGCATGTGGTTTATACTTTTATACACCACATTATCATGGAAATGTTCAATGCGGAAATGTTCAATGTTCAATTATCATGGAAATACGCAACGAGTAATACGAGTTAAAATGATAATTTACTTAATTATTTACAATTACTTCCATTACCGAATATTCAACCGTTAATCAGTAGACAGAACTTTAGTTTCATCCGTCTAATAAATGGCGGATGCACCGATCATAACCGTAATTTAGAGAAATTTCAATTATTTAAAAAAAAAATCTATGTAATCAAATTATGAATCTAAAAACCATTCTCATATTAACTTAATCATACACACAAAAATTCATAAAAATCAGTCCAGCCGTTTAGGAGGAGGATGGTGGTGAGAGGTTCTTGTAGACGGGGAATGCCTGAACAGGCGGTTAGAGGGTGGTAAAAAGTTCTGGGGATTCTTGTAGAAGAATAATGCCTTATTAAGAAGCCGGTATGTGGTATGGGGATTTCAGATGACGTATTTTAAGCATCCGAAGTGTGCCGCTATTTTTACCTTAGATTTTTACCTTGTATTTTTAAGACATATATATATTTATATACATTTTGGAATGTGTTCTAGATTCTGCGTGTATGACATGATTATATTTTCTGCCGTCAAAACCTTCACTTTTCTAGAAAGAAATATGAAGTACAAAAGCACTATTTTTTTCCTTATCTTAGACTAGTAGTACTATCTGTGATTTAGTGCAAACATCAAATATTTATTTGGATTAACGACACAAAGACATTTTTTCAATATTATATATTATTGTTTACCTACCGAACAAATCCGAATGTGTATAAAAGAGTAAACGTTAAGCATTCCATCAAACTGTGACAATTCCAATATGAAATCAGTGCAAATACAACAAATCATTGAATCCATATCTCCTTTTCAAGTGCGTAAAAGATTGCTAGAAGATTACCTTTATTTCTACGAGTGTATATAACATAGACACTTGATGTAAAATCGTACCTATCTAGTACCTAAGTAATAATATTGATGACGTAATTTAAACTCATATATGTACTCGGTAATATAAATACCAAAACAATAAAAGCCTTAGCGGATTTTATAATTATTCTCAAAATTCTTCACAATTTTATCCGATGGAAAATATTTCATTCATTAATTTAAATATCTATAAATTAGGGTTGTGACCGGTGCATTCGCCATTTTCCCTGATATATCTGATGAGTTCCCCGGTATATCTTCGGAATTCGAGGTCTAATGTCAATGAAACTAAAATGGGACCCACTCGAAAATACCACTTTTCCAACAAAAAAAGATTTTTTAAAATTTAATGTAATAGAGTTCTGAGGTAATAAACATACAAAAAAACTTACAGACAAATTGAGAACCTTTTTTGAAGCCGGTTAAAAAATAGCGGAACACCGGGACCAAATCCTATTTAACAGATGTTCTATTTGAAATTATACTTTCCAATCCTAGTATGTTGTAAACAACTGATAGCAGATTTTAATAAAAAAAATATAAAAAAACAGTTTTGTCAATAATTTGCCTTTCTGCGGCATTTAATGGTGTACTTTTGCACGGACTTAATCGATACATATAACCTGATGAGCGCAATGAAGGATATGATAAACATTTAATATCTTAATAAATCTATAAGAATCGAGGTAAAAATGTAGAAATATTATAGATGAGTATCGCCTAAGATTAGTCAACAAAAGCTCGATATATTGCTATGCTATTGATATTGGGACACTCATCTTCATCCCACATTTATTGGAAAGAGGTAAACTATATAAAGTTTCTTGGAAATATACAAGACGTGCTGAAAACGACAAGAACGCTTCTCTTCTTTAGAAGTAACATCGTTTTCTGTGGTAGGTATCCAAAATATTCCAGTGGCATAAAAGAAACAATATTGATATGTCCATATAATATGTCTAGTAGAGCGAAATCCAGGGAAAATTATGAAGTTTTTTTATCGCAAAAATGCAACTTGATGACGTTGGATGCTACGGGTGGTTGATAATCACTGGAATCCATTTTTTTCGGCACAAAAACCTTTTCCCGAAAATATACGACAATGTTTGTCTGTATTGTCCCGACAAAAATTGTGATAATAAAAAATGTACCTGTATAAAAGAAGGCCTTAAATGTTGTGATGATTGCAAATGCAAATTATGCAATAATTGTATGCAAAGTAATATAGCCTAAAGTGATGATGGTGTAGAAAGTTTTTAGTTACTACCAATATAATATGTATAGTGTTTACACGTTTAATAAAAAAATAAATATATGTTTTAAGGTGATTTTTAATAATGCAGCGAGTTTAGGAACGTTCCTACATAGGTACGTACACTATGAGGGAGCTAATATGCATGCCACAAAAATTACTAGAAAAAATAGTAGCCCAACCTAATTAAAATATAATAATTATTGTGTTATATTTCTCCAAAACTGAATTAACGTTTGCATTAACTTTTAAAACAAACTATGTGTAATATTAATTCATTAATATTTTACTTAATTAACTATTTATGTTATACCTTTAAAAAGTTTTGCATGTATGAGCATCCCGGCACGAATTTCGCTCCTCTACAAGGTTAATATTCGGCAGTCGAGGCGGTAAGTACTGTGTGTACGCGGGCGCGCCAGAATATGGGCTTGAGCCGCTTTAAAAAAATCGCTGACGACATACTATCGTTCGCACACGAAAAATTATGATTTTAAAATCTTTTTTCATTTATTGGCTTCATTTGCCTCCCAGCATGTATAGACAAATTTCCATAAATAAAAATATTTCCCGATTGCTCAAAAATACATTAACGAAAATAACAAGACTAAGTCTGTTATTTTTTAAGCACATTAGAAAACATAGGGTATAATCGAGTTGTACATGTTTAGAAGCGCTGTTGTGTCTACTTTAATTAAAAAAAAATCAGCTCGATAGCACAATTACGTTTAGAGATATGACAGTGAAGGCGTTAAAAAACACGTTTCACAAAAACATATTTTGTTTTAGTTTTTTTCGAAATAAAAAAATCCTGGCCACCAAAAAATGTAAATCGTGGTTTCCTGTACACAATCACCTAATTAATGAATCGCACCAAGTCCGGTTTAGTTAATAGTTACTTAAGGTAATTACTTAAAGTTAATTAAATAAGGAAAATGGAATGTTTTTTAAATTTTTTTACCTACGTCTGGAACGAGCATATATTTTAGAACTTGTTTTTAAACTATTTTTAATTGCCTTCTTCACTGTAAAAGCTTTTCCATTTAACTGTCAAATAAAAACGGCCCGTAATAATTAAGTTGACAAAAGAGATTGAGCAAACTTAAATTAAAATTATCATACATCATGCATGAACGAAATCACGCGATAAGCGTTATTGTGCGTATCATTTATTTTTGTTACATTTGAAATACAGTATCTCTATCTATATGTACGATAATACATTTAGGAAATTTGCGATTTTAAGCCACAGACTAATCTATTAAAAAGTGTCTATCAAAGCAACTTGTAAATATTGAGTGAAGAGGTTATCGTTCTTTTCTTTAGCATTCTTACATTCTACGTCCTTGGTCCATTCGATTATTTATTAAGCGGGGAAAATATACAAATTGGTGTGAACAGGAATGCGGAACGCACCCGCATTTAAGAACAATTAACAAAGCAAAAGTAATACACTTCAATTTGATTATATTGAAGTATTTATTATTATGAAATTTAAATGCATTTAATCTAATCTAGATGCATACTTTTTTAAATATTACCCATAAGGGCTAATCATCAACGTTCAGTTAGCAGTTTGATTCAAATTAGGTTTTGTAAATGAAAGAATCGTCTCCTCTTTGATATAAATCATGTCAAGTATTCAGTGGCAGTTGCTGTATAATTTAAATGTTTATTTAAATATTTATTATTACTGTATTTGTATTACTATTCATTTTATTATTATTATTTATATAAGTAGTTAAAATTTCTAAATTTCAAAAAACCCTCGCTCATGTTAGAATATTGCATCATTCCGGCGCTCGGCGCTGAAAAACTGCTGCCTGCATTAGCACAGTATACATTCCTGTCGAATGCTTCCGATCATATCCGATTTCATAAGAGCGATTGGGGCACAGCTTATGTGCGACGTGCGGCTTCGACCGTTGACTCGCCGATCCCAGTACCATTTCGAGTTTTGAAAGAGTGCGTTTGTGTGGGTTTTATAATTCGTGTAATAGTGATACTTAATAATGAATTCCGTAAATAATATCATTCAAATAAATTTTGATAGGCTGCTATTAGCTGATAAAATTGAAATTGAAGAACTGAGGAGGCCGTTGCCTGATATAAAGTTATCGCAAACTTGTCAACGAAAGGCCGAAAACCGGTCTTTTACGCGATATGTGGGTGTGAAATAACAAATTTGTTGTATTGTTTTCCGTGCTTGCTTTTTTATAAAGCCGACTCTAGAATTGACCCCAACTGGGCAAGAAAAGGAGTTAATGATTTACACCATCTTCCTGAAAAAATGAGGAAACATGATTCGTCACGTGACCACATCAATTCTTGTACTGCCTTTGCTTTGCCCGGTAAGGTTAATATTATGTCTCAGTTAAGCTCTGCATACAGGGATAGTATTATTTCGCATTATAATAAGGTCGAGAAAAATCGCCACATTTTAAAAAGGATAATCAGTTGTGTAAAATTTTGTAGTGCTTTTGATTTAGCACTTAAGAGGTCATAATGAAAGTGAATCCTCTAAGAACCAAGGAATATTTAAAGAACTAATTAATTTCACTTCAGAGTTGGACAATATACTAAAAGAAAATTTGCGTACAGCAACCGTTTTTAATGGAACCTCAAATATTATCCAACATGAAATTCTAGACTGTATGTTACAAGTGTGTGGGGAAGAAATTTGTAAACAAATTGAAAAGGCAGACTATTTATCAATACAATGCGATGAAACCACTGATATCTCAAATTATTGTCAAATGGTTTTAATGTTAAGATATTTTTATGAAGGTTCCATCAGAGAATATTTTTGGGGTTTTATTAGGGTGAAAGATAAAACAGCCGATGGGTTAAAAACATGCATTGAAAATGAAATTGACCCCCTCGTTTTAAAAACTCCCCAAAAATTAATAGCTCAAACGTAAGATGGCGCAAATGTTATCAGCGGCGTGAACAGAGGCGTTCAAGCTCAAATTAGAACAAAATATCCCAATACTCATTTAATTCATTGTTATTATGCCCATAAATTAAACCTCATTATGCAGAAATCGACAATCGTGTTTTTCAATAATCTGTCGGCCATACCTGTTTTTTTTTTCAAACTTATCTCATCGTTATGATGTTTTGCAAGAGATAATAAATAAAAGATTAACAATGGCGGTGATAATTAGATAGAATTATAATATTCACAGTTAATTTTGTTCACGAAAATCTTGAAAAGCTTGTAGAAGTGTGTGAAGAAATTGAAACCAGATGTGAGAAAAGTGTTACTTCAAATGTAGCATCCGGTGTTAGAAGGGCATTGGAAGATCCAGGATTTATATTTTGGTAAAATTCCTCCATAAAATTTTGCCACATGTTGACATATTGTATAATCAATTGCATTAAAAAAATAAGGACAGCGTACAGTTGCAAAAAGACCTACTAATTTTCGAGAAAAGTGTTTCTGACGTTCAGACAAACTAATTCTCTTAAAAACATTGTTGAATCAGAATATCCAACATCTAAAAGAAGGCGAATGGATGACAATTTTCGAAGTGTTAATGCCAAAGAAGTTTGTGATACAATTACAGCATAAATGAGGGAACGCCTTTTCGTCATTTCCACGACGGACCGCAGAGCGGATTCTATTTTTAAAAATTGTGTAGTTTAATCTGTATAAATATTTTGATCTTTTTCCTACCTATAAACAGCGTAACAGTGAGTACCTATTAGTAAAGTGATTTTTTTGACATTTTGACGAATTTTTTGAATTTTAAGGTAGGTGGATTTTTGTTTAAAACGAGCGTTTCTTTTTTTAATTTCCTCTAGGAATCCCCCTGGTGCGCCCCTCTAAACTCAAACTCCACGAACCGCAAGTATTTCAATAAAAATTTTGAGTAATGGAAAGCAATACCTAACACATTTGAGTTTACGTACATGGAACGCTTACCTTAAAATGTTGACCATGGAAACGATTATATAAAAATGGACTGTATAGTATTTTAATTGAATTGCATTGTTGAATTCTAATCTTTGTCTACTGCACTTTGTTTACTGCACATGAATGGAACAAACAATTACCAAAATATAAACGTACGTCAATTTCATGCAATATGTGCGTTTTTGAACTACCGCTTTCCGCAATTTTTTATTCCGGCACTGAGAAGTGAGTTTTTGTCTTTTAGATGCAACATCAAAAAGTCATCCGACTTATCCCAAAATACTTAGAATTTACGATGATTAAAACTCATTCTTATTATTAAAGATCGCAAACCGCAAAAATCTATAATTACAGTGATAATTATTAATTCCGTTTAATTTATTATTCCTTAACAAACAAGAAAAATAATTTTAGATTAATCGCATAATATTCTATATAAACAATACTATAAAAAAAACTAACCTGCACATGCTGCAATATACAAGAAGTTCCTATTGGGGTTACCACTTGTTGCACTGACCATCGTCGGCGTGACTATGTTCACGATCCCGTCGCCGTCGTAACGGGTCTCTGCTTCTTCTTCCGTCCCCGCCACTTGCTCATATTTGTAATCTTCCTTGGTGTCGTCCATTTTCCTTCATTGACATTGGCTTAATTAGTATATGACGCGGGGCAAAACATATAAAACACACCCACCCTTTAGACTGCAGATAATATTTTCTTACTTTATTATTATAGGAACCGAGAATAGGTTTGACCCCCCAATATAAACAGATTCCTACTTATTTGCATTTAATGGAAACAAAATTTGTTTCTCGGATCAAAAAACTGGAAAAAACCGGCCTCTTTTATTACTTGGAGTATCTTCGCCTATCAGAAGATGCTCCTAATCACGTTTGAAGGCATGTCCATGACGCTGCTACAGAGCCCGTGTTGGGTTGGAAGCAACGGGGCAATCCATTATCGCTTTATATGTTTATTAAATGCTGATAAAAATTACTAATTTGGTCTTGATATACAGTCTATAACTTCGTCTTTAATTTGACATGAACGTCGCGTGGTCGGTGCATTTTTTTATGATTTTCATTTACGTAAATATTATCGCCTTTATTTTTTTAAGGACAACCAGTCACGTTTCTCTAAGACTCCGACATACACCCAGAGAAGAAAAAGGAGCAGATTTTGAACACTTAATTTGATTTTTTAGTGTTGAAAACACTTATAGAGAGCCAAGTTTGAGTATTCCACCGTCACGAAATCGTAAGATTCGAGCGACACGATGCGGGGTCTTATATGATACGATGTGTGTGTTTATAATTCTAACACGTTGAATAAACAAACGTCCCAGTACTTGTGACAACTGATTCATTTAGAGAAGATTTGCCTGCGTTTTATTGGTAAATTTATCATGTTAAGTTTCATATTTTCCATAAATATTTGTTCTCTTTTATTGTATAAATAGGTTGCATTTATTACGTTACACTTTTAAAATTTGTGAGACATGTTTATATATAGTATGTCCGGGTCCGCGGATGTGGTTTACAATGGCTGAAATACGTAAAAATTTTAAATTGTCGAGAAAATGTTATTATTTATAAAGGTTGTAATGCCGTCGACAAAAATCATATTTTTTATACTGGATGGTTACAAATTAAAAAATCTCAAAAAATGTTTAGTTTTCGAGAAAACGCTATTGTTTATAAAAGTTTTTGCTTGCCTAATGTCGACAAAAATTATGTTTATTATACGAATTTAAAGAAAATTTAAATAAAATTACAAGAATTTAAAATTCGGTTAAAGTTCGTACTTTTTGATCACCACGTATAAAAAACTAATGATGATTTTGCCACAATTATGTTTTTATACGGGGTGATCAAAAATCACAAAGTTTACTCTTACCAAATTTTAAGATTTTGTAATTCTTAACCACCCTGTATATACAACACAATTTTTGACAAATCCATCACTATCTTTAGGCAAACAAAAACTTTAATCACAGCTGACATGAGTTGATTAGCTGAGTCGAATGACTGAAGTTTTTTACTGTTTTTTTTTATAAACAAAAACCTCAAATTCTTTTTGATTGGACATTGAATATCTCACTTCTTAAGAGCCTGACAGGCTGGTACAGGCGGCTTCTCTTACAAATGCCCCATTAACGAAATGGAGAATTGGCAATGCCGCGAAGAGTCGATTGCGAACAGTCCTCTTCTTCGCCTCGGGTTTTTTTGGTACACAAAAATTTGTTTTTGTATAAATTGCCGATTAGGAATATCAGACACCGACAATGCTGCTTAAACGCCGATCTCACTTCTATGAGATAGTCACAATCTTGTCGATATAAATATGTTATCCACACGGCGGTATTCTGCTATCCACCGGTGTGGATTTCTGCCTGTTTGCGTAACTGGATAATGGTCACTTAGATCATATCCCTGCGGCAAATGGTTTTCAAAAATAAGACGGGCCAAATTCATCGCAACGGTATCAACGTTCTCGGCACACGGCAGGTACTAATCGAAAACATATTTGTTATATGCACGGTTAAGGAATCGCAAACCCGACTGAATATCACATGCAAGATAGCCCGTTTAAAACGACAAGACCTTCAGGTAGTGATTTAAGTTGTCAATATCAAAGTTAATATAGTGTTTTAGATTATTAATATCAAAGGTACTTTACTGATATTGAAACAATAAATATTAAACCAATAATTTCATTTTAATTTTTTTTGCAGAAATTTCACGTTCGCTTTTAAAGATCAGTATCAATAACGAACTTGAGAGGGGATAATGGATATGATTGCTGAAATCATAATTTGATAATCTATACAAATCTAAACAAAAAATCGATGACGTCATTACGCGGGACTCTTCTAATAGTGTGTCGATATTCCAAGGCCAATAACGGAATCACTTTTAATAGAAATATACCAATTTAGAAAATAAATCATAATCCCGAAACAATCCAAGTAAGGGAAACATTTAAAAAAATATATATCTATAGTTTGTAACATCGAAATATGGTGAATACCAGTTACGAGACATCTAATTAACGTTTTTGAATCATTTTCATTTCCAAAAAATGTACAGGGTGGCAAAAAATTATTTTTTTAATTTAAATTGAATTTTCTCATTTTTTTCAAATGGAGCATCTTGTATATTTTTCAACGATGTGATGTAGAAATGAAAAACTAACAGACTCGCCCGAAACAAAAGTCATGTCTACGCTTTATTAAAATTCATTTTGTAAAATTCCAACCAGATATTTTAAATTCAAGACAAATACACAATTTATACCAAGACTTTATACTTCTTAAATTTGACACTTACCTACTTATTTATAAAACGAAAATGGTTGCCATTAGCGATAGGGAAGTACTTACAAGAAATGTTTATTTTTCATTTCTACATCACATCGTTGGAAAATATACAGAGTGCTATTTGAAAAAATTGAGAAAATTCAATTTAAAAAGTTCTTCATTGAAAAATTTTTTTTTGGCCACCCTGTACATTTTCAGGAAATGAAAATACTTCAGAAACAATAATTAGATGTCTCGTAATTGATATCCACATAAGTTTTACATTAAAACCATAATTGTGACTGATTGAGTGATTGACTGATTGAGTGATTTTTTTAATATCCATCTTCAGGTTGCATTATTTCAACAAAAAAATTAATTATATATATACAGGGTGGTCCACTTTCGAAAGCGGAAACTTTAGAGGAAGACAGAGAACCACAAAATAATATCAGTTTGTATTATCAACTATATTCGAAAAATGCTTCGTTAGAAAGATATAGGGTGTAAAATTTTTTATCAAAAGTTCCAAATTTATTAATATTTTTAAAACTACTTTAGATATTTAAATGAAATTTTGAATAGGTAATCCAGATACATATTTTTACGTGAAAAATATTATTTTTCCTCCACCAGTGGCGTGCGTACGGACAGATCTTTGGGAAATTTTAATGTAAATTGTTGGAAATTTTAATGTTGTAAATTCAGCAAATATTCTAGAAATAGTTTTTGTTTCTAAAAAAACATTGGCGTACCATTTTTTTCATTAAAATTTCCCGAGGACCTGTCCGTACGCACGCCACTGGTGGAAGAAAAACAATATTTTTTACGTAAAAATATGTATCTAGAGTACCTATTCAAAGGTTCCAAATTTCATTTAAATATCTAAAGTAGTTTTAAGAATATTAATAAATTTGAAACTTTTGATAAAAATTTTGACACCCTATATCTTTGTAAGATCATATTTTGAAAAAGGCCCGAAAGGGACCGAGACGTTAAGATTTTGTAATCAGTCGTTTTATTGCTACCATCCCAAATATTTGTAATTTCGAATTAACAACAGACAAAATATGTTTTAAAACATTAATTACTGTCTCCACATTTTAACATTATCACCACCTCAGACCATTATATCAATGTTAAACATAAGATGGGATTTTATTTTTTTTTTGATTAACTTTTAGTCTTTTATTTCGACTTAATTAATTGCTATTATATGTTGCCCCGATAACCTCTAGCATTTTTTTGTATAATGATATGATAAACAGTATGATTCCACCGAATAGATCAACTTAAAATTATAGGAGGGGATGGGTGAGCATTATATTATACCATTATTGATTACATGGAATTTAAAATACCATTTTATAGTATACCTACTTATTACGATTTATCAGAAATTATTACACAACAGTAATTTTTCCTTTCATTCATCTGAAGTGTTTTTATTTATCTTTATCTACTTTCAATAACTAGATATTGGTCTCGACCACATAAATCCATTACAACATAATAAGTTTATAATTTAATAGTTGTTTATGCAATTCCAATTAAATTTGTTCCATATATGGACACTATGAGAAACCAAATGCAGTACCTACATATTTTTTAACTAGGAAATTATTTCATTTACAATTTCAAATTCTCTAATTACCCCCTAGCATCTTGAGGTAGATATTGAATTGTTTTATCAAAAATATATTTTACATAAAATATGGCAACACTCGGAGTAGTTTCCATAAACACCTAAACACTTTTACTTCGCTCGACGCGCGTTTCGCCAACCAAGTTGGCATCATCCAGAAACGATTAAAACTGTTCAGTTTGAATCGTCTCCGGATGATGCCAACTTGGTTGTCGAAACGCGCGTCGAGCGAAGTGAAAGTGTTTTGGTGTTTGTGGAAATTACTCCGAGTGTTATAATTACATCAAAGGTTCCAGCCCTATCCAGTACAAAAAATGGCGCCAAAATTATTGGCGTTTTCGAAATAGAGTAACACCAACACCATATTCTGAGAATTCCTTTGGGCAACAACTTAACTTTTAAAAAATTTAAAAACTTAATAATATCGATATATTCAGAAGATCCCCACTTCTTTTACTAACCTGTAATTTGCAATCGCTCGCCACCTTAAACAACCGTCACAGGAGAGACGTAACAAATATCTGAAACTTCACTGAATATGACCCCCTTACATTTATGATATCAACAGTATCAACAACGATATCTGTCATCTTCATATTGTTAAAAAATACCTAATCAGCACTTTCATTTGTGCACTTGTAACATCTTAACTATACAAAAAATCTACAGTATCACTCGCTGTAAAATTATCTCAACTACTTTAGTGCCGATTACGGGAATGTAAGACGTACCTGATAAGGCACCTCAGAAAATTGAATTTAAACACGACACCTGCATCTAGGGAGAATCTCCCTAGAAACAGGCATGCCACCAGAATATCTACTAAAATGTTCATTTAATTTTGTAAGGTAGTGTAGGATAATAAGGCCAGTCATGTAATAAGGCCGGAAGTAGTCTTGGTAAAGAAGAAATTCTGGAATTGTACTCTTAACGCCATCTGTGTATTTGAAGGCTAACACAAGCGTGAATAATACAGAGCACTTAAACATAGAGCGTTGTCGATCCGCTGCGAACCGCGTTTTCTCAGCTCAGTGACATAAGAAACGTCATCATAAAATAAGTTATATTTATATTTAAATAGTCATATTTTTGTTGGCACCTGTTTATATTATGTATTAATGGTTCTGTGAGCTATAACTTTAACGAAAGTGTCAGATTCGGGTAACCTTAAAAAGTTAGAATGTACTAGACATGCAATAAAGCCACGGCCTTATTACCTGCTTTAGTATCACAGTGATTTTCTTATTAAATCCCACATTATCGTGTTAATTTATTCTTATAAGAAAACGCTTTTTAAACTTGAAATATGTCGCGTTACCACTCGTTCACGAGGCAAAAGGGAAAGGAAAGGACAATGGCCTTGAAATCAGGTCATATGCTATAAAACTGCAGACAGGCTAAACGATGTGTTTTTCTAGGACAATTTTTATTTTTGAATGAACAGATTGGTTTTGTTGTAGTTAACTTATTGTACATGTGTGCATGTGTGTGATAAATAGTAAACTTATATTCGTGTTTAGTTTTTAGTAGGTATTTAATAAATTAATCATGAATAAGATCGGCCTGTTCAATTTGGCACGAGCCGCCACTGAGCTCAGCATGTTAGGAAGAGTAGGGGAAAGTTTTGCCATAGTCATAATTTTCTAGCCATTAATGTTTTTTTTAATAGAAATTTTACCCGGAACCCCCGGAAATGAAAATTTTGGCACCCTTTTCGGTTTCTCGCCTATACCTCAAAAACTATGCGTTTTAGCGAAAACATAATTCTGTACAAAATTGAAGTAGACAAAATTCCCTACATTTTTCATGTACTTTATTTTTTTCTACGGCCGATCGTTCCGCCGCTAGAGCTTTTTTTTTAATTCAGAAAAATAGAGTAATACAAAAATTCAACAATATCCATAGGTGTTCCATTAAAAAAAATGTTTTCTTAACTTTACTTCTTTACTTATTAAAGGGGTTCAGTTAAAGTCCTGCAACTGTCATTCCATAATTTCTTTTCCATTTTCAATAATAACGATAATAAGTGGTAATAATGAAAACCCTATACTTTCGTTCATATTTAAAGTGAAGTATTACCTGCTTGCGATAAGATCCACGTGATTCTGTATCGATTGCCTTGTAAATTACATAACAAATGAACAATAATAAGTAAATAATAGCTATTTATCCCAATCTACATAATGTTTGTAAAGCAAAACGTCGCATATTTGCTTTCCTGGCGTCGAGTGTCACAATATCTGTCACTCAACGGGTCTTGATCGTCCTCCGACAACACAATCGCAAAATTACAACAATCATATTTTATGTAACGCTACATGGTTTTGACGTATGCCCACTGATTAGGATTACTTTGAAGCAGGATATAAATTAATTTAGTAGGAATAATGAATTATATAAAAGTCATTCCCCATTCCCCATAAACAAAAAGTAGAAAAAGGATGTAGTTCGTGATTAACGCGCCGACAAAATACCTACCTACGTGCTGGTCTAGCCTAGACGTAAAATTTAAGGTCACACGGAAAATTGCTCTGGTCACGGGTTATCTGTATGGACGCAATACTCACGCAACGGTGTAAATTTAACAACAATAATTATTGTGAGGTGGTACTCTCACTCGTAACCCTTCGTGTTTGCGTTCATTTTTCCAAGTTATATTTTTGCACTTCTTATTTATTACGCAAAATAGATAAAATACCAATTTTAATCAAGCGGAAAATTAGTTATTTAGAAGTCATAGATGAGAAAAACAACGACAGTCAAGAAAATTTTGATATTTCATGAAATTTAACAAAATAATTTTATATGTTTATTTTGAATACAAACAATGCATTTAATACATTATTATATATACTTCGATCGGTTTTGGATAATTTTTTTTTGCAAAAACCCTGTTCATTTTACATTCACTTCGTATTTCAAGAAATATTGACGGCAACATTTCAATATACTTCATATGAAACTTTTTGTAGAGAATTTCCCATCAAAATGGTTGTTTAAAATTAAAAAAAAAATTGATGTTGAAAAAGTTTCCGTTGGATTGTCTAATATATGAGTTTCAGTTAAAGCTTTAACTAAATAATTATTCCTTTTTAATTTACTAGCCGAGATGTTACAGCTATTTCAATTTTAGTTTAATATCTATTCTATTTTCTCACATATAATTTGCGATACTCTTGCGTCTTAAATAAGTTTCAATAAACTTTGAATAATCAACACTATCCTTCATGCGGAAGAATAATTTTGAGTAAATATTTAAACGAACAACAATTACTACTGGATAGGGCTGGAACCTTTGATGTAACTGTAACACTCGGAGTAGTTTCCACAAACACCAAAACACTTTCACTTCGCTCGACGCGCGTTTCGCCAACCAAGTTGGCATCATCCGGAGACGATTAAAACTAATCTTAAACTACAAAATCTACCATATTTATACTATTTTCATGGTGACGTCACTAATGATATCACCGTGAAATTTATGCGTGACTAATCACGGTTCAATCATCGGTTGCTAAGCAACGCGTAAAGCGGGCTATACGGTATAGGTCCCTTGTCGCTATTCATACTACTATTACATTTTACAATTTCTATGCTCTCAAATGCATCCAACTTTCTATTATTGGTCACATTTCTAACTAATCTTAAATTACTAATATCTATTCTATGATTGTTGTCAAAAGCATGTTGTGCAACACTAGACTTATCTGTTCTTCCATATTTTAGATGAGCCATATGCTCTTTAAATCTGGTGTTAATTGATCGTCTCGTTTGTCCAACATATTTTCGATCACAATCATTACAACTAATTTCGTAAATCCCAGACCTTTCATTTGGAACAATTTTATCCTTTGGATTGTCTAAAAGTTGTTGTAATTTGTTGCTCAACGAATGAATCGCTGTTATACCCACGTTTTTGAAAACCTTACTCAAACCACGAGTAAACCGGGGTTCGTACGGGATGGATACATATTTTGGAGCCTCTATATCCTTTTGAAAGGTCGTAGAATTACGAAGTGTGTCCTTAAATTTACGCTTCCTAATTAGTTTTTCAACTATATCTCTAGGATAACCATTACTCACAGCTATATCTTTAATTAATATTTTTTCTTTTTCAAGCCTCTCATTACTGAGAGGGAAACTTAGTAAACGATGGACAAGAAAATTAAAACTTGTCATTTTATGTAGATAGCAGTGGTGAGAGTCATTAGGGATATATCTGATCGTACTGGTATCTTTTCTATATATATCAAATTCTAACCTATTGTCACTATTTTTAATTACTAATACATCTAAAAATGGAAGTTTTCCATTATTTCCTAGTTCATATGTAAACTTTACAGAAGTGAAACGACTATTTAATTTGGAAATGAAGTTTTCTACATCCGCAATCTTAGTGTCAAACACGGCAAAAATGTCATTCACATACCTAAGCCAAATCCTAGGAAAATACTCGAATTCTTCTTTTGCTTCAGTTTCAAACCGACTCATGAAGACATTAGCAATGAAAGGCGATAAACAGTTACCCATTGCGGTTCCTTCATGTTGTTCATAAAACTTGTCATTGAAACGGAAGCAATTTTGTTTCATACAAAGTTTTGTAAGGTTTATATATTCTTCTATTACTTCTTTTCTATAGTTGTTTAATTCGAGTAAATCCTCAAGATAGTCCAAGGTCTGTGGAATTGGTACACTAGGAAATAATGAACAAACATCAAAGGATATCAAAATTTCACCCTCTTGCAATTGAAAATTCTTGACCTTATCAATGAAATCATTCGAATTTTTAACTGAAAAACTAGGCTGTGTAATGGGCAAACTTTCAAATTCCTTAAAAACCAAAAACTTAAAAAATTGACTACTAATGTACCAAAAAATGTTCCTCGGAAGGTCGTTAACATTGTGGAAAATCACTCGTCACACTGTTTTGATAAAGAAGAACTTGACCTTCTAAACAAGGGTTTAAACTTTGCTGTAGCCTCTTCTGATAAGATTTTGGATGATGTCGTGGCAGGGATTGAAAGTTCAATTCAATATCTGCCTGATTCATCCAAGGGTCTCGTCAGAGTGGCTTGCAGGAACCAAATTTCTAATTGCTATCATATTCATAGCAGAAAGAAAAACTAATCAAAATGAGTAAAAGGGCAAATAGGCCAAAGAGCAAAAAATAATAAGTCGAAATTTTGGAAACTTCTTTTTGTTTCAACATTTTCGGCATAATATAATTTTTTTTAAATAAGCCATTTCGATGGGACACAATTCTCTACAAAAAGTTTCATATAAAATATATCGAAATTTTACTTTGCAAGATATATTGAACTAAAAACTTAAAACTAGGTGATCCTCACCAGGATCACCAAAAACCAGCATATAAAAAAAATGTCACATTGGCGCAATCGCATTGGCAACGTGTTCTTTTAGTTTTTTCTTACTATAATTTTTATTGAGTAAAATAATATTTTTTTCAACAAAATGAGATTGAATAAAATATCTTTATAAGGAGGAATAAAAACAAAAAAAATCAAAAATTATAGAAATTTTGTTTCGTTTGCAAGATGTATTGAAAAATCTGAAAACTGAACTGAATCAGGATCATCAAAAACCAGCATATTAAAAAAAAAATGTGACACTGGCGCATTCGCCACTATATAGAATTAACTGAAAGTGATACATTCATTAAATCTCGGATCATCCAGCACAAAAATTATTCTTCTTCATAGCAGAAAATAAAACTAATCAAAATGAGCAAAAGGGCAAATAGGCAAAAGAGCAAAAAATAATAAAAGTCGAAATTTTGGAAACCTTTTTCTTTTTGTTTCAACATTTTCGGCACAATTTAAATTTTTTAAAATAATCCATTTCGATAGGAAACTCAATTATCTACAAGAAGTTTCATATAAAATATATCGAAATTTTGCTTCGTTTGCAAGATATATTGAAAAAACTTAAAACTAATGTCCTCACAAGGATCATCAAAAACCAGCATATAAAAAAATGTCACATTGGCGCACTCGCATTGGCAGCGTGTTCTTTTAGTTTTTTTTACTATATTTTTTATCGAGTAAAATAATATTTTTTTCAACAAAATGAGAAGGAAAAAAATATCTTTATAAGAGGAATAAAACCAAAAAAAATTTCAAAAATTATCGAAATTTTGCTTCGTTTGCGATATATTGAATAATCTGAAAACCCTTATCTCCAATTTCCACCCCCTAATTTAATAGTATCACGCACTTTTGATTTTTTTTATTCTTAAATGACTCATTAACCGATTCCTGCAATAAAAACCCGTGAACATCTCAGTTCCTTACTGCCCTGTTTTTTAGGACATAATAATAGTCTATGAAGAGTTTTATCTGTAAATATATTTTTACTTTTTAACAATCGATTTAAAACTAGAAAGGTCCGAGCTTGGCCCAAGAACCAAAAGGTAGCTGAAAATACAGAAACAAAAATATTCAACATGCCCGACATTTCAGCTATTCAGTGCCTCTTGAATCTCCGCTAGGGACTTCCCCCTGGTCTCGGGAACCACGAAGTACACGAACACTGTGCCACAGGCCATCACTCCAGCAAACCCGTAAAAAGTGACATGTGCCCCAAGATCAGCATTCAATATGGGAAACGAGAAAGTCACCAGGAAAGCAAACATCCAATTAGTTAATATAGCAACTCCGCTAGCGATTCCTTTTATTTCCGGCGAAAACAATTCGCTCATCAGCATCCACGGAACAGGCCCATACCCGAAGGAAAAGCTCACCATGAATAGGACCGTACTGGCTAAGGGTACAAACCCCAAATGGTCCACGTTAACGCCAATAGTCTTCAGGTGGAAAAACATGCCCAACCCTGACAGGCACAGGAGCATTCCAACCGAAGACAACATCAAGTAAAACTTCCTATTAGCCTTTTCTATGATCACAATAGAAAGATAAGACACTATCACTTGCACCAGGTTTATAATGACAGCCGATAAATTAGGAGACATATCCGTACCAGCCGCTTGGAAGATGCTCGCAGTGTAGAAAACCACGGCGTTTATCCCGCTGAGCTGCTGGAAGGCCAACACTCCTACTGCAGAAATCATCGCCCTCAAGTTAGCTTTATTGGTGATGACATCTATTACAGAAGCCGTCTTCTCTCTAGCTTGCATTTCCCTCTGGATAGCCTTCAGTTCTGCGGACACATCATACCGGCTACCTCTGAGGTCCCTCAGGGACGCCTCCGCGGCTTCTAGCTTGTTCTTCTCCACTAGATGTACCGGCGTTTCGGGCATAAACAGAAACGTGACACCGAACGCCACTGGCGCGACGGCCAGTGTCAGCGATAGCCACAGCCAGTTCGCGAACCAGCCGATAATACAAGTGAACAGTATCCCGCACGAGAGGAACATCTGCAAAAACGAGCCAAACGTGCCTCTGTTACGCGCCTCTGCGACCTCGCCCAAGTACATCGGCGCCACCACGCATATCCCGCCTAAGCCTACGCCCGCCAAAAACCGACCGGCTATCACAATTTCCACGCATGCAGCGAACGATATCAGCAGGTAACTTAGAAGGAACGGTATGGATAACGCCAAGATGACCGGTTTTCTCCCGAATTTATCCGCGCAGTATCCGGTGGGTATGGCGGACATGAGAGCTCCAAAAGTCAGCATTGCTCCGATCAGGGCTCCTTCTTTCTCGGTAACTCGAAAGCCTGGGGTGGCGACGTGGACGTGCGCGTCGCTCGTTTCATTTGTGAAGTCTTGTAGGATGTGCGACAGTCCCGGTGAGGTCCACGATACGACCGTTCCGGCACAAAATGCGCCCAAAGATACTGAAAATAGAGAAGTAGCTGTTACCAAAAATATGACGCTTTGTGATGAGCAGTTTATGATGCAAATAATCCGGTCAAAATAGCCAAAAATACGGGCAAGTTTGCAAAAATGCGCATGGAGCTGAAAATTGGTACGAATCGATAACACAATGGCAAAAAATGTATTCAATGTCGAAGTTTTCAAAGTTTTTGTATGTTCGTTATCTCAGAACTCCGTCATTTATAAATCAATTTTAAAAAATCTTATTTTATTGGAAAAGGGATGTTTTCAAGAGGGCCCCGTTTTATTTTTATTGGCATTGGACCTGGAATTCCAAAGATAACGGTAAACTCGTTAGATATACCAGAAGAAATGGCGAATGCGTCGGTCACAACCGTAATTTATAGATATTAAAATTAATTAAAAAATATTTACATCACAACAAACTTTATATAATATCGCATACACATAAACTATATGTATATTTAGAAAGATTAATGCATCATGTTGAAAACAGGGTTCGAGGATAGACTCTCGAAACAGATAGTAATATAGAGAGGAGGGACATTTTTTGAATATTGAAATTAGATTTCGAAAGGTGAATGTAATAAGCTGAATGTAATAAGCTGAATGAGAATGAATACAGCTTAGAAGTGATAATTAAACCATGTATATTGTAAATTATAAAATTTAAATGTAAACCTAAATAATTAAAATAATAGCCTTAATATGATTGGCCAGATCATACAACAAAAGTAAAGCATGGAGCTCGTATCTAAGGAAATTCAACTGTTCAATTTTGGCTAACATCCGGTGCAAACGGATAATAATGCATGAGAGTCAAGCAATAGCGTTCGAAGGACGAGCAGCTCGCTAAATTTGTATTAAAATTTGTACAAATTAATATTTAGCAGTGATTTAAATTTAACAAATTAGTGCTACGTTTGCAGAATCCCAACGGAAAACGTTCTACAGTTAAATTAAACACGGAATTAAGTGGTTTTTTGTCAAATATTCGACATTCCAAGTGCAGCGTTTCCAAGCGTGCTAAGGAAGTAGACGAGTGAAAAGGCTAAGCAAGTATATGATTCCATAAAAAAACAGTGAGTAAAGAATCTGAGATTTCCAATTTTGGTAAAAAGATTTCCAATTTGGGTAAAACCTAAACTCAGTTGAAATAAACAAGCGTCTCATCGAGTGTAGCACTGTCCCAGAGTACGGCATAGTTCCGGTAGAAGGCAGCAAGCTTGCTTAAGAAGTTAGCCGCAGAGTAATAGTGCAGCAGCGTTCCGAGAGATGGCAGCAGTAGTTTCCAGCACCAGAGTAAACAAACCAGTGTTGTGAAACTAATAAATCGTGTAGTGCTTCGAATAATAAATCGTGTTGTGTTTCGAAAAACAAAAAGGGATTATAAAAACTTCTTAAGGTAATAACCATTTAAAACAATTTTAATTTTAAGGATATATTGTTCCAGAGGCCAACGCTCATGTACTTAGGATAAGCTACATAGTTTTTTTTGGCGTAGAATAATATTAAGTTTTCAAATTTCATTTTCTATTTTGCATTATAATCTGCTTTGTCATCATACTTCATTTTTGCAATATAACTTGCAAATATAAATTTCATATTTGTGTTTTGAAATTAATTGTACTAGTGACAATTACACTTCCATATATATAATAATAAAATTAATCCTATATATGCAGCTTCTGCTTTATTATTATAATCTCAAACTTTCATAATTTACTTTCTATAATTGACAAATATTGTTAAATCTCAATTTCTTTCATAACAAGTGTTTTAGATCCACTTACCATTCAAAAATAATTTCAATTTTGAAGGCAAAACATTATACAATATACAGAGCCTAATTGAACCTCCTCTAACTGACAATGCTCAACAGACTCATGCTCAACAGTGAACTTGAAATAAAAAATTAAGTGCTCTTAGAACTGGCGCCCATGGAAAGGATGCACTAGGGAAGAGACAAAGTAAGTATCCTGAAAACTTATCAGGTGTTTCTCCGCTGTGTAATCACTGCATTTTCTCAATTATCGAATCCATACTTTCAACATATTTTGAGCATTAAATTTATTCATAACTACATCACAATTTGTCGTACAACGTGGGCAATAACTTCTTCCATAAAAAAGAAAACGACAATATATATATATATATATATATATATATATATATATATATATATATATATATATATATATATATATATATATATATATATATATATATATATAATATGTATATATATATATATATATATATATATATATATATATATATATATATATATATATATATATGTAAACATGTGTGTGTAAACATGTTTTCTCAAATTTAAGATTTATTTTACACAAATATTGTTCTTTTTCAATGTTATCTCATCCCATAATTCCATGCAAACAAATCCACAAAAACAAATAACTCCGTGGGGGATTTACATTTGCTAGAATACCTTCAACAAATATCTGGTAATCCTCATTACATTACCGGAGCAATAAACGTTTTACTTTGCGAACAAACACTTTCGAAACATTAATAACTGAAATGGAATTTTAGGAAACAATAATGAATTTTATACAGGATTGCGTACATTTAACCATCTCTAAAATGGTGCTTGAAGCTTGAAATATAATTATCCCTGGCGCGTATCGCTGCAAACCAACTTTAGTGCCTATGTTCGTCTAGTGTATGAAGACAAACTTTCGAGAAACGAGAATATGATGTAAGATTTTTTAAAAACATTATAACAAGCGTGTAAATAATTTTCTGAACGAGACCGGACCATTTAGAAGCAACAACACTTACCCGATACCGCAGCGAGGTACTGCTTTATATTCTGCGAAGGGGGCTGTGGGGTCTCCAGCATTGGCCTCTTTGTATCCACCTCTGACATCGCTGCCGCCGCTGAAATGTCAAACGACATCTTGATTCACCGCAATACGCCTTTAAATACTTACATACCTTGATATTTTTATATACGCGTACAGGTACTACTATGGCGTACTGTTATGAATAGTATACAGAGCCCCGTCCTTATTCTTCCACGACTGCTGTTATCTTGTTTGATCTCTTGATAATGCTTCAGAGTCATTCAGTTGATCAGTGTTTACCAAATGTGTTTACCATGTAAGGATGTATGTCTTTTTAACCCACATACATTAGCAAATACATTATTGGGTCAATTATAAGTGATGCTGATGCCAGGAGAAAAATTACCATTTAGGGTTTTTATTCGTTCAGGTAAAAGCGCATCTACAAGACCATTATCCAAAGCATCATATGGTGCGGAAGTTTGGGACCACGTAAATCCAATAAGAGAAAACTTCTGGCTACGGAGATGGATTACTTAAGACGAAGCTGCAGAACATTGAGACTCGAAAGAATCCGAAACGGGGTCATTTGAGAGAATATGAATATAGAGAGATTGCAGACGAAGTTGAACGGAAACAATTGATTTGGTTTGGTCGTACAAAAAGGATGCCGGAAAATAGATGAGCCAGAAAAATTTTAGAGTGTGTGCCACCCGAGAAAAGGAAAAGAGGAAGGACTAGAAGAAGCTGGAGGGATGACGTAGATGAAGCTATGAGAGCAAGAGATCTAGAGGAGGATACATATTACGAAAGAAGAGTTTGGAAACTGGAGACGGAGAAGCGGCGACAGCCGTAGAAAACCGATGGGGGGCTGTTACTGTTTGCAGGAAAATGATATTCGTGACCGGCGAATTCGCCAAGATGTAGAATGTATACATACACTGTGTTCATTTTAATACTTACCACCCACTGTAATTTAAAAACGGTAAAATATTTGAAAAATCACCGGGACACGTCCAAGGGGACCATTTTTGACACTCAAGGGTTAGTGGGATATATTCATCCCACTAACCCTTGCAACCCCAATTTTAAAATCTGAAATAGAAATGTATTTTTTCTATTTATGCTAATGTGACTGGAATTTTTAGATTCTTAATATGTCCCATAATAAATGATTAAATAAAAATGGATGCCCTGGTTGCTTAACGATGTAATAACTGAAAAATGTACACAATGGTGAGATTACTGGTCCGCAGAATTAAATCAGTAATCTACGCAATATATAGCCTACTTATACAAATAAATAACGTTAATTTGAGGCTTGTTTTGAGTTACCTCGCTGCAATGTTTTGTCATTCTCACGAGATAAACATCTATAAATTATATACATATATTATCAAAATGTTACTATGTACTTCAAATATTTCCCGCTTGATTTAACTGCTTTTTTATACATTAGTTATGTTTAAACGGTTTTATTTATAGCTCGACTTCGTATATTTGTTTGTTTTTATCTTGTTTCAAATCGTGCTTTTGCAACTACTACCCGATGAGCTAGAGACTTGAAATTTGGTAGGTGTATAGTGTATAGTATTCCGGTGACAATACAATTTAATATTTTTTCATTACAAAAAAAAACAAAATGGCGGATCCAAAATGGCGGCATTTCCTATTTGTGAACCGATTTGTCTCAAACTTGACACTTTGCGGTGTTTAAGGTCAGCCAATACAATTTTTGACTCAAACTTAATAAAATCAAAATAGCGGATGCAGGATGTCGGACTATCCTATTTATGAACTGATCACTCAATACAATTTTTGACTCAAATTTTAAAAAATCAAAATGGCAGACTATCCTATTTATGCACCGATTTGTCTCAAATTTGAAACATTGCGGTGTTTAAGGTCACGCAATACAATTTTGGACACAAAGTCAATAAAATCAAAATGGCGGACTACCCTATTTATGCACAGATTTGTCTCAAACTTGAAACTTTGCGGTGTGTAAGGTCACTCAATACAATCTTTGACTCAAAGTCAATTAAATCTAAATGGCTGATTCAAAATGGTGGACTATCCTATTTGTGCACCGATTTGTCTCAAACTTGAAACTTTGCGGTGTTTAAAGTCAGCCAATATAATTTTTGACTCAAATTTTAAAAAATCAAAATGGCGGACTATCCTATTTATGAACCGATTTGTCTCTAACTTGAAATTTTGCGGTGTTCAAGGTCAGTCAATACAATTTCTGACTCAAATTTAATCAAATCAAAATGGAGGATCCAAAATGGCGGACTATCCTATTTATGATCCGATTTGTCTCAAACTTGAAACTTTGCGGTTTTTAAGATATAATAATTTTTAGATATAATTCACTCAATATAATTTTTGACTGAAATTTAAAAATCAAAATGGCGGACTATTCCATTTATGCACCGATTTATCTCAAACTTGAAACTCTGCGGTTTTAAAGTTACTCAATACAATTTTCGACTCTAATTAAAAAAAATCAAAATGGCGGACTATCCTATTTATGAACCGATTTCTCTCAAACTTGAAACATTGCGGTGAAACATTTTTGACACAAACATAAAAAATCAAAATGGCGAATCCAACATGGCGGACTATCGAATTTTTGAACCGATTTGTCTCAAACTTGGTATTTGAGGTTACTGGGCTCTTGTTGCTTTTAACGAGTCCCATATATTACACCTACTTGGTGACGAGGATTTGATGATGGAGGCAGGAAGTGGACAGTGGAACTTAAAAAAAATCTAAAATCTACAAAATAAAAATAGCTAAAAAAACTTATAACTTAAGCGTAAAACGTAAAACTAGAAAATAATTAGGACACAAACCTGGACCTTCCTGAGATTCCGACGTTTTTATTTCTTACCAAAAGTCGGAATCTCAGGAAGGTTCAGGTTTGTGTTCTAATTATTTCGTAGTTTTTAGAACAACTGATGATTTTAAATAAAACCGTTTAAGTTAAAAGTTTTTTTTACCTATTTTTATTCAGCAATATTTTGGTGTATGTGGGGTTTAGATATTTAAGAAAATCACTAAAATCAATTTTGGTTTATTTTGTATAAAATATTAACATGGACAATTGAGATCTTTACATTATATTTACAAAAAGAAAATGACTAGGAGTAATACTTGCTCTTCTTTGGTATACTGAATTCAACGATAGTCATTCGATACATATACATCGTTGTACACTAGTATAAAGTCGTATTAAAAGAGATCCATGCAATAATAGAATGAATACTTGGGAGAATGTTTTTTTTATTTAGCACACATAATTTTTAACAGGGTTTTAATAGCTTCACTTTTATGTAAGTATGTATATAGTATGTATGTATGTATGTAACGGAATCTTTGAACGAGATTTCACCCACTTCAAAACATCAGATTAAACTGAAACGTTGCACACTTATCAAGGACCGATATGACAGTACCATTATTTGATAACTTTGTTTTAATGTTCCCACCAGGATCATCAAAAACCAGGATATTGAAAAATGTGTCTCACATTGGCGCATTCGGCAAAATATAGAATTTACTGAAAGTTATACATTCATCAAATCTCGGACAACACAGTACAAAACCATTAGCCCCGAAATAAAATATTTTCAAATAAGGAAATATTCTTGAGGCATTCCGCAATTTTTATACTTTAAAATTTAATGTTTAAGCATGTTTATATTATATTTACTGGCAAAATTTTGACAAAAAATGTAACACACACAATTTATGCAGTTCTTCTCCCGATAGCAAACTATAATATCTATTATTGCACAGCCCCATTGGTTAAACCTTTAACGAAATACCCACCTTTCATGTACGACCTAACCTTATTTTCATTAAATTTACAACAGAGTATTATCTTCAGATCACAATATTGTAACGGTCAACAACCTGCCTCTCTTCTCCCCCACCTCATCTAACCGGCCAACCTGGCGCGGTCGGGGTGCAGCATCTTCAACTATATGGCATAGCCGTAGAGGGGACGTCACGGGGGCATGCCGTTGGTGCCGTGCACCCTCATGTGCCTATTCAGGTTGCCGCTTTGGCTAAACCTCAACAGACACAGCTTGCACTCGTACGGCTTCTCGCCGCTATGTATCCTCAGGTGCTTGGTGAGGGTGCTGCTGTCGGAGAAGGCTTTCTTACACAGCCTGCACCTAGAAAAGTGTTCTTCTGTCAACGATATATTTCTTTAAAAAAAAATCTTACTTTTTCATTTTGGGTACTTTGCTACCTGAAATAAAACCTTCGGCTTTTTTGAAGTCAAGTAAAAAGAGTTACCAGAAAAGAGATTAATTTAAAAACGGCGCGGTCGCGGTTGTGTGTTATGACACCCTGTCTTTTCAGTTTGTTTTCCGGAAAACAATTAATTAGTATTCTTAAATCGAACGTTGACTGATCCGTTGGGCGAATAGTCCAAGCAATCTAGACAAATGGTGACAAATTCCTACCTGGATAAAAAAAGAAAAAAAAGCAATATTTTTTTTTAGTTACAGTTTTTTTAGTTACAGTTTTTTTAGTTACAGTTTTTTTAGTTACTTATTTTTTTGTCAGATGGGCAGCTCCTTATGTAAATTAAATTATATAACTATGAACCAGTTTAGTGATAATAATTGATGAAATAACGCTAGATACATATAGGTAGGAATGTACCTAAATTTTATAGGCATCATGGTAATAGGTATGCGGTATAATCCTAGGAATAATCAAATTAGAAAAATGGTATTAGGAAAACCCAACAACTTAAGAAATTAACAGATTACGACAGAAAAATTAGGAATGTACAATGTAGGTATAGTAGACATAGTGAAGGTCTAAAGATGCTAAACATAAATAAACTCGATAACTAAAGTGAGAAAGTGCATGGCATAGACATATAGTATAGAAAATGGTACATGGCATAGACTTTACCAAAAAAAAAGGGAAATCAAGAGCTTAGGAAACCAAAAAGAGGGGAAACCAAGCAAGAAAATAATAATTTAGAAAGCAAGTCGGAAGCCAGAGGGAAAAGAGAAAATAAGAAAAGGAGATTGCAGATAGAAATAAGGGGAGAAGAGAATTAAAAGAATTGTTGAGTTGCAGAGGAACCAGATAGACGAGGTATGCTGAAAAGCTTATTACTAACTTTTATTACTAACTATTACTAACACTTTTTTGAAAATACTGTTATAAATTGCCTAAGAGAGATTTCAAGAATTTATTTTATAAATCAACATTTAATGCAGAGCCAGTTGAATTATGTTTGTTGACAGCAAAAATCTTTAAAAGAAGGTGTAGCGCAGACCAAAATCAGAACGCAGATCAAAATCAGAAGAGGGATGAGCTTTGTTGAGTTGCAGAGGATCCAGATAGAAGGGGTATGCTGAAAAACTGTCATAACACTTTATTAATTCTGAAAATACTGTTATAAATTGCCTAAAACTAAAATATCTACACAGGTCATACATTTCACCAATGCGAAAAGTCCTTAAAGCAAAAAGGCAAAGTCTTAGATTTTCATGACAACAAAAAATTTATTCAAACGTCAAATAGTGGAAAAAGAGCCTGTATTGAAATGAATGTTAATGACTTTTTAGATGTTAAGGACTGTTCATCGAGATTCAAACTGAATAAAACAGTGGCAAAACCATATTTATCGAACTTTTAGGGGAAGTAAATTTTGTCAGAGATTCCAAGAATCTACTTTATAAATCAAAATTTAAAGCAGAGCCAGTTGAATTATGTTTTTTGACGGCAAAATATTTAAAAGAAGGTGTGGCGCAGACCAAAATCAGAACGCAGATCAAAATCAGAAGAGGGATGAGTGTAGCTCGAAAAAAAAATAATAAAAAAGTTACGAGAAATGTATTTACCGAAAAGTAGGTTAAAGTTTTGGGAAGAGTTGCCTGAAACATTAGAAGAAACCGACCTCAACTAAAGTATATATTAAAATATTTTAATAAAAAAACCTGTTATAATTAATATAATAAATATACCTAATGTGTATTAGAAAATAAATTACTTTTTTTCCTACTTTTATGAATTGAATTTGTAATTGATAATTTATCCATTTTTACTCAAATTTTCAAGGTCAATATCTCCTAAGTTGTTGTTTCTAGAACGAAAAGACGTATCTATTACAATAAATACGACTTATAAATACGACCTTATAGTAATAATGCATTATTACTAGGTCCAAAAGTCGTATCTATCAAAGTTATTGCGCCCCAATATTCTTGGTTAAAATAGACCTCGATAGGAGGGGGCCAAGCGGTACCATCGCTCTTTACCCCTAGTATCTATGTAGGTCGAAAGCGCCTCGTAATGGGTAGGCCACGCAATTCACGTGACCCTGTCCACAAATGTGATCAGTGTCACGTGAAGTTACTCAGCCTCCCCCGGTCCTGGCTGGTGGGCCCCACCGGCAGAGCCTAGCTTCTGGCGCTCTTGCCACGGGGTGGCTGTAGGGGGCGAAATGTGAAAAATGTTTTCCCAATTTTTTTCCCATTTCCATATTTTTTTTATTCAGGTAGGAATCTCTGCAAACTCTACATCAGCCGTGACAGAATGCTTGGACTAAAAGATTTATAATTTTTTAATCTTGTTATATTTCAGGTGGCACATATTACCGAACGGAAAAGAGTAAATCTGCCACTAATAAAATACAAACAATATCTGGATAATATATTGCTTGGTTTATTCATTCGATCCATGCCACTATTTGAATTCGCGCTCACCTGTACGGTCGTTCTCCCGAATGCGTGCGCATGTGCGTCGTAACCGAAGAGCTCTGGGAAAAACGCCTGTCACAAACAGGGCATCGAAACGGCTTTTCCCCGGAGTGAGTGCGGACGTGCGCGGTCAAATTGGCCGCTTGGGAGAATGACTTGTTACAGTCTATGCAGCGGTAGGGTTTCTCTCCGCTGTGGGTGCGCAGATGGGTCTTCAGGGTGCTGGGCCGAGCGTAGCTCTTCCCTGTAACAATTATTTGCCCTGGTGACAACGTAAAATCGACGTCAGCTGAAAGTCACCACTGTTCGAGCGCGCGCATCACACCCCACCACAAACATTCCCAGAATTTATGCTAATCAGACTGCGTATTGACAAGTTTACGTTACAATCTCTCAGAAGCGAAGTATTATTATCACAATGGCATACCCAACAGCGTAAAATCTATCGAAGTAATCTTGGATAATTAAGCCATACTCTAAAAATGCGAATTTTCCTATAAAAACACCCACGACTAAGATAAATCTTCATTTGCTAGCAAATCTATTTAACTTAACAACTCCCTTATTTAACTTAATAAGGACCCAGGCAGCAGAGTGACGTAATATCATTGCCGTGATATTTACGTGACCCATTACGTCGAAATCACCAATATAATAACGTTGTAACGACGTAAAAATGACGACAATACGTCACATCGAAATGACGTCCTCTAAAGACGTCGTTTTCACGTCAATCTAGATAATGTGTAAATGGCTTGTTTTTATTATTCTTTTCGTCGTATAATTCGTAATTGGGAGCATGGATAAAAGTTAAATTATCAATTTTCGAAACCAATGATTTAAATTTTTCAGCTTTTATTCCAAAAAAATAATCCACAATACATATTATGCAATGATAGTGTACTTTTTGCATTATATGAAAGTTCTATATACTAGTTATCCGTTTTTTTACATAATAGCCGCATATATCACGTACATTAGACGTTACCTAGATGACGTCGCTAATAAGTGTAAAAGAAGATGTTTAAAACACGTCTCTTTTTGGGGGACAATTGACGAATGACGGGTTACACTACAAATCAACGTGAATGAGACGTCAAGTGATGGCACTCTGCCTGGGGAAGCGCTATGTATTGTCAATACAGGCCCTGAATCTGTAGTGGGGCGCGATAGAAAGAGAGAATTTCAGGTGACACCGATTGTAGATACCAACTCGAGTAAATCTTACCGCATATTCGGCACACGTTCGGCTTCTGGCTATCTTCCTCCATCAGATTTATGCTATGTCTTCTCCTGGGTGAGGAAAAGGACATCGGTACCGGTTTATAGGCCGCCGTGGATAAAACCGGGGCGTCCTGAGGCGGGCGAAAGTCCGCCGTGAAGGAGTAAGTGGCGCCGCCGTACGAAGGGCTGAGTAGGCCCTGACTTTGGTAACTTTGACTGGGTCCTTGAGGGGCGGCACTCCATTGTACCTGCATCGTTATCCTATTGCAAATTTCAACGAGGGCAAATTACAGATAAATTCTTACCTGGGGGCATGATAGATCCGCGGTGGGATATCCGCAACTGTTATTGGGGTGGTACCCGTGCATCGTCATGTTCATGGACACGTTCACGGACATGCTGGGGAACATCGGCGTTTGCTGGGAGAAGGACTGCTCGCAGATACCCCCGGAGTATCCCCCGGGAGACAACAGCATCTGAGGATGGTACATGTGTTGCGCTTCGTATTTGTCGGTGGGACTTTGACCCGGGTGGACCACCGCGTGTTTCAAGGACAGAAGTACGTCTGCCACGTCTGCGGATGGCTGCTTGTTCTCTCGAAACATGAAAGGCGTTTGACTCTGGGATTCTGTTCTAAAAATATTCGTAGCCATTAAGATTGCGGGGCATAAAGACTGGATTTGCGCGCTGAGACTGGAGATCAAGTAAAATAAAATAGGAACATGGAACATTTGGAATTTTAAGTTGCAATTATGTGCACGCTAACCGCCGCCCTCACAAAACACCAAGTACACATGATTTAACAAAGCATATAGCAGTCGTAGCATATGATGGCGCAGCGGTTCAAGCCCCGCTTTCCAAACCAGGGATCGCTGGTTCGAGACTCACATCAGGACTTTGTTAATAAGGTAGGCAGTGACATAAGACACATCATATTAAACGCCATCTAGTGGAGGTTAGCTGAATTAGTAGCTGTAAATACCATCTATCAGGTAGTAACTGAAGAAGACATTACTGTTGAAGTAGCATTTGAATATTATCAGTCAGACCAAAGACGTTATGGAGTACGTTATGGAGTGTCTACTAAATGTTAATGAGCGGGACCAATTTTGAAAACTTCCTTATATCAATATTTTCTTTAACATTCAATGTACTTTTCATTGAATGTTAAGGAAAATATTGATGTAATTGGTCCCGCTCATTAAGAACAAAAGCGTCGGATACCGAGGAAAGAAATCTAAAGTTTTATCAAGGGATGATATCAATAAATTTATTCAAGATGCTGATGAACGAAACAAATTTACTTTATAAGGTACAGATATAATCATAATTTTGTAAGATTAGTAGTAATTTCAATATTTTTTATTTGTAGGTTATCCTAATTTTGGGTATCAGCGGTGTTTGTTGCCGTGAAGAATTATTACATATAACTATTGATGCCATTGAAGATGCTGGATCTATACTGATTGTTAAAATACCTGATACGAAGACCTATTGAGCAAGAACGTTTACTGTTTCAAATTCTGATTATATTGAGATATACCGCATGTATAGAGCACTACGGCCGTCTCATACAAAAAGTAACAGATTATTTTTGAAATATTCGAGGAAAATGTATTAAGCAACATGTGGAAATAAATAAAATAGGAGACATTCCCAGCTTGATTGCAAAATTGAGACATTTATAAGAGTACACTGGTCACTGTTTCAGGAGAAGCTCTGTAACTCTTCTGGCCAATGCAGGGGGCAACATTATATCCATAAACCGTCACGATGGCTGGAAATCTGCCTCCGTAGGAGAAGCATATATAGAAGAAGATATAAGTTTGAATAACAAAATTGGGATTTAATTTTGGAATCAACTCTTCAAGAAATATCTAACGTTTCTGATCAGCAGCAACATGGAACATCTTCGGGATTTTATGTTGGAAGTAATAATTGTTCAAACTTTACTATCAATTATTATTCCAATAAATGAAATTGTTTTATGATGAATAATCAATTAATAATTGACTGTTAAAAAAAATCCTTCAAAAAGTTCAATCCTTCAAAATATTTTTCTAAAAGAGAAATAAAAAACCAAAAACTGGGTTATCCTTATTTTTCACATAAATTTTGAGGTTATACGAAAAAAGTGTAAATGCAAAAGTTTTTTCCATAGGACTTAGTTTTGTCGGAAATCGAGACAAACCGTTTTTTACCCTTAAAAACTCACCCCCTTCTACTTCCCGACGTCAGATCGCCCGTAAAGTATTTTTCCTTTCATTTTTAATATATTATCTTCCTTTTCTAATGGGTTTCATCCTACTATTAATATTTTTTGGTTTCAAAAATCGACCCTGAGTCTAATATATCTCGCAACCTTTATATTAATAAAATGCGCCTACACTTACGCAGTTTCCCTTAGATATGTCAAAGTGACAGCTACCCCGAACCTCCTATGAAAACCGAAATGGTTCTCAATTCCCTCAAGCAACTACTAAAACTAAAACCGATCAGACCTAACACAAAAGTGCCCGTCTGCAGGATGACCAAGAATGTAAAAGATGGCTGTAAACCGAAAACCGTCCTGATGGAACCCGGTTGCAAGGTCGCGGTAATCACAGGAGGTACCGAGGGCATAGGATTTGCGACCGCGCACCAACTGCTCACCCAGAAAGCGCGAGTCGTGGCCATGGTCGGGCTGGACAACGCGAAGGGCCTGGACGCAGTAAACCAACTGAACTGCGCGTACGGGAATGACAGGGCAGTGTTTTTCAATTGCGATATAAAGTGCAAGTCGAAATTCGCGGAGACAATGAAGAAGATCAAAGAAGAGTTTAAGAAAGTCGACATCATGGTCAACGCTGCCGGCATCTGGAACGACGTAGAGTGGCGCGACGAGTTGGAAACTAACTTGGCGGGTACGGTCAACACGAACTTAATCGCCCAGGAATTCCTGGACAAGGGCAGCGGGGTCATCATAAACCTGTCGGGAATACACGGCTTGCAATCCACCTCGTACTCCCCCGTCTACGCAGCCGCCCAGTCTGGCGTCATCAACTTCTCTCAAAGTCTGGGGCACGACTCGAACTTCAAGAAATCCGGGATACGAGTCATCGTCCTGTGCACGGGCATCACGCAGACCAAATTTATCAACGATGTCGAGAAACGGGCCCTGACGCCCGACTTCGGGAAAGATCTGGGCGACTTCCTGAAAGGAGCGTGTCGACAAAAGTCCGACGCTTGTGCGAAATCGGTCATGGAACTTATTAAGTACGGCCCAACAGGCACGGCGTGGGTCATCGACGGATCCAGGTTGTTCTTTCTCGCCCTTCCCGACTACAAAAAGTTTTGCAGTCTGGTATCCCAATTTACCTGACCAAGATTTATTTTTATTTTTAATTTACACCTAACGTATATCTGTGTAGCGACATATTTGAGGGAAAATATACCATGTTTTACAACATATTCTAAGGCTCTATATGAAACCTCTTGGAAAATGTCTCATTCTCTAATTATTCCATCAAATGGTTTGGAACAGCAGCTGCTATAATATATGGAAAAAACCATGAGCAGGTCTGGTCATTACTGATAAAGCTTGAAAGGTAGGTACAATTATTATTAATACAGTTAACCATGGATTACTTACTTATAATTTCCGCCGGCGCCGTTGCTACATGGTGATATATTGAATAGACTAGGCAATGGCTCAAGGTCTAAAGGAAGCGAGAATGAACCCATATCTTCGCTCCAGCAGGACGAAAGGTCGTCTGTGCACGGTGCGGCCTAAAATATGAAGTATTCGTTTAGATAAAGGAAACTTTATCTGCACGAAACTATGATGAATTTATGATGAAGCTCACAAATCATTCTCATAAAATATCGTTGAAGGTGAACATTAATAAAGGCAGAGAAGGGAGAACTTACACAGAAGCGAAAGTAAGGCTTTTCTCCAAAACCAAATTTCAGTGCACATGCGTTTAACAAGTGTAGTTTTGTCAACCTCACTTTCCCGATATGAACGTGTGGCGATATTTTCGTTAGTGTTTGAATTGTAATTTTTTAGTGTTTTTTTTTACAAGAGTGAGTTATTGAGTGAGTGAGTTAATTATTATTATTTTATGTGTTCTCTTACATGATTTGTGCTTTGTGTAGTACTGATGGCTCATAAAGGAGGCTCATTTGTTTGTATTTTTCGGGGATGGTCTTCGAGTCTAAAATTTCTACCCCCTCCAAGTTGAAATTTTTTAAGTTAAAATATTAAATAGTTTCCGAGAATTTTTTTTTAACATAAAGGAATCATAAAATGTGTCTGTGAATGCAAATATGCATGTGTAAATACATGTTAATGTGTTTGTATGTGTATATGTAAGTAAGTGTATGTGTACGTAAGTGTGTATGTATGTAAGTGTCTGTGTATGTATGTATGTGCGCGCGGGTGTTTATTACGCGTACGTTAAAAACCATACAAGGGTTTATATAATATGCTTGAACACGCCCAATATCTATCTTATAATAATAATAACAGAACACACATACCTACATGTAAATGCACGTGTATAATAATTATAGAATACTATAATAAATATGAGGGGTACATATCTATCACAGGTATTCGACAGATTCATCGTATTGTAAAGATGAGAGACCCGTTTTTACTACATTGTATTATACATAGTTTATACCTACGCATACGTATAATAATAAGTACGTGAAAAAAATTGTATGTAAATAACGGATAAGAACATAGTCTAAGAAGATCTTCTCATCTTATGGATGAGAACTACTTTGTAATGCTGAATCAAGTTTTTAGTACAACAGCTGTCAGTTTTTGTAAGAACACGTGTGGTCTTAGTGATCTCTACTCGTGCTTCAGTCTTTGTTGGACTTTCTATTGTAAACGTCATTTTATTATCGATCTCTGTACTTAAAATATTCCAAGTATTATTACGTAACGTTGCTCTATTTAAAAAAAATATAAAAAATTTATCAGTAATGAAAGCAGATTTACAGATTTGCATATTGTGTCCTGATGAACCGCAGCAAATCTTTGAAGATCGTTGTACAGTAAAGCAACAAGTAAAGTATCAGTCGACGAGTAAAGGGTGATAATAAGTTTCGATTATTGCCAGCATCCTTGACGGAAAAGGATTTTAATTTTATGTTAAAAATATATATATATACCTATATCACATAAAATATATGCAAATACCTACATATTCACACCAAGCAGATGTCAATCGGATGAAAAGGACATGAGATATCTCAATTTGAAAATTAGCTAAAAAATTGACTTAAACTCGAATTTCTCGGAAACTATTTAATATTTTAACTTTTATTAAGGGCAGTTTTATTAAAAAAAAATATTTTGGTTTTTTATTTTTTTTAAATTTTTTAAAGAAACTGGTGAAAACTTACCTTTTTATGTTCCAAACACACTGTAATTTTTTTGAATTAAAATATTTATTTTTTCACCTTATTTTGACTTAATATCAAAAGAGCACCCTAATTTTCAATCGAAAATTCTCGCGTCAAAATATCTGCTTTTCTAAAAAAAATGGGTGGGCTTTTTGTTCGTTGAAATCTCTACTTTCTGATGGTGTATGATGAAAAAATATACATTGCTATGATGATAAATGTTCTCAGAAAATGCAAAGAAACGAAAAAAAACTCGAATCCGTTTTTTTTTAATCATTATGTACAATTTTTAGCTATTTATTAAAATTTACACTTTAATTACTCGAAAAACGTAAGATTCCATGTTACATTGGTAAACAAAAAAATTGCAAATCGAAACATACTACTATAATTAACAACCAAATAAGTAAATAAAGTTAATATTTAATGACATCTACAATATTTTGAGAAAGTTGTAGAATCTTCTTTAAATTATATGCGTAGATGCGACAAATTTGGCCAATATTTTTTATAAAAAAGATACAAACAAAGAAGACATCGAAAAAAATGGATTAGAATTAAACAAATCTATTTACAAATGTAAAAATGATAATATAACACTGAATCAATTAAGATTTCGAAAATATCAATTGGCAAAAATTAAATCATCTTTCATATTGGCAAATCTCCCAGCCACAGAAGGCGCAGCAGAACAACATTGTTACAGGGCATATTATCAGCCTTAAACTTGGCTGGGTAACGAACTGACAGCAACAGATTGGGACTGGAAGCAACATCAACGTGGCATTATGCCCAAATTCACAGAAAAGGAATTAACTCCGGAAATATTGCTCAAAACTATTTGCTGCAGCTGTGAAACTGGATATAACAGTTTAAAATGTGGCTGCCGAAAACATGGTTTAAAATCCACAAATGTATGCTCAAATTGTCACGGTTCTGAAAAATGCTCCAATGTGGAAGAAAAACCCTACGAGGAAGTTAATGATTCAGATGAAATTATGGATGAAGAACCAATGCAGACTGGAAATAATATTGGAGACGAAGACGGTGATGGTCTTGAAGATTTCGATGATCTACTAGAATCGGGAAGGTTTATCGAATCTAACGATGAAGAAATACCATCAAAGAGACAAAAACTAATGGATAAGTGATTAGAATTCAAGATAAGGTATTTATAAATAACAAGATTAATTAGTATTTAAAAATATTATAATCAATATAAAGTACGTATCTAAATTCAATAATTTACATGTATATTTATGTATTATGAGATTTTCTATGACATAAATGTAATTAGAATTTAATAAATCAACTTTTTACTGAATAAAATTGCAGCAGACATTTTTTAGATGAAATCCCCTTTAAATCCCATCTTTAATATTTAGAACAACTATTTTCGCATGTTTTTTGCAATCTTTATGTTTAATGGATTTGTAATTTTTTTGTTTATAAATGTAACATGGAATCGTAAGTTTTTCGAGTAATTGAAGTGTAAATTTTAATAAGTAGCTCAAAATTGTACATGATTTTTAAAAAAATCGAATTCGAGTTTTTTTCGTTTCTTTGCATTTTCTGAGAACATTTACCATAGTAATGTATATTTTTTTACACCATCAGAAAGTAGAGATTTCAACGACCAAGAAGCCCACCGACTTTTTTAAAAAAGCAGATATTTTGACTCGAGAATTTTCGATTGAAAATTAGGGTGCTTTTTGGATATTAAGTCCAAATAAGGTGAAAAAATAAATATTTTAAATCGAAAAAATTACAGTGTGTTTGGGACATAAATAGGTAAGTTTTCACCAAATTTCTTTAAAAAAAAATTCTCATTTTTGTTATATTCTCTTCCTTTTACAATGGCTTTCACCCTACTATTATTTTTTTTCACTTTTTACCATTTTCAAAGGCTTCAGCCCTGCTCTATAGAGAGAATATGGTTTTAAAACCTTTAAATTTTTGACGATGTTTCTCTTAGAAATATTTTTGAATTTGGGGCCGAGATTCGTCGCGATTCTTAGATCATCTAATATATATTTGCCTATAGGTAACATCAACACAATCAAACACTTACCAAAATAATATTTTTGATACAGGATTGAAACGCTGAACCTTACCAAATTGAAACAAAAACTAGCAAGTGTTTATAAAAAATAACTGTAGGTAGGATTCGTCGCGATTCTTAGATCATCTAATATATATTTGCCTATAGGTAACATCAACACAATAAAACACTTACCAAAATAATATTTTTGATACAGGATTGAAACGCTGAACCTTACCAAATTGAAACAAAAACTAGCAAGTGTTTATAAAAAATAACTGTAGGTAGGATTCGTCGTGATTCTTAGATCATCTAATATATATTTGCCTATAGGTAACATAAACACAATAAAACACTTACCAAAATAATATTTTTGATACAGGATTGAAACGCTGAACCTTACCAAATTGAAACAAAAACTAGCAAGTGTTTATAAAAAATAACTGTAGGTAGCTTGACATCACCGCGCGATTTATACAAACATACGTAAATTCAATTTAAAAGTATTGCATTTCTGTTTGCGCGATTACAACGTTAGGATTCGTGAGTTTGATTGGTCACCTGTTGTAATCCCGTGGAAGGACCACCCCAGTTGCATTCCAATTGTAGCCCGAACTGAGGGTTGTTAGGCACGTAACTGGTATCCATGATGAGAGGGATGCTGGAGCTGCCAGGGAAGGTCAATCCTGCGCACCTGAAACAGCAAGGTGCTACCACTCACACCCCGGCATGATACTGAAACCACAAATGATGTTCACAAATAAAAAATAAACGCAGCAAAAATCTATACCTAACAAGTGATGTACCTATACATCTTCTTTAGCAACGAACATTTTGATGGATGTATAATGTACGTATTATCAACGCATATTTTGTGAATCTCCCTGAGCATAATTTTGTTTTTGCTGCCTCTTGTAATAAAATTAAAGCGTCTCGGAACGTCGCGTCGCGTCTTTTGATGAAAATTAAGACACTGAATGTTTTAACAAGCACTATAATATAATATTGTCCACAATATGCGCTTTTAACGTTCTTCTACATTATGGCATTATTTACGTATGAGAAGTCGTGCGATTTCCCTTTTGGATCGTCGGATGCCAGCACAATTCCAGAAACACGATAATGGGAAGCTCCAAACTTGTATCATGAAAATATTTCCTATACAGCGGTATCGGCCGGCCGCCGAGGGAAGCCATACTTTCCCGGACCGTTATTAATTGGTAGCCATGGAAACCGCAGCTGAAATATAAGCCACTTGCTCCTGCTTTCGTGATTTCAGCCGTTGCTGGTGACGATCCCCTGTCCTGATATCCTTATTAGCAGTATTAGACTTTACAGACAACGTACATTTTTCACTTGTACAGCCGGAAAAAAAGTCCCGAGAAAAAATAAAACCCGGAAAAAAGTCCCGGAAAAATAGTCCCGGAAAAAAAATCCTGGGAAAAAGTTTCGGGAAAAAGGCCCGGAAAAAAAAGTCCCGGGAAAAAAAGAAGTCCCGGGAAAAGAATAAGTCCTGGAAAAAAGTCTCGGAGAAAAAAAGCCCCGGGACAAAAATCCCGGGAAAAAGCAGTAACACAGTGGCAGTGGCAGTCTCTCAGTCAGTCAGTCAATGTAGACGAACGAGAAAATTTATCGGGAAAGAAATAGGTAATATTGAAAATTGGGAGGCTGCTGCTCCGATCAGCAGAGGAAACCTGAAAATTAATTATATAATTCAGAATATAAGTTTTCATTCTGTCGAAATTCTGCCGTAGTTTGGTTTGTTTCGAGATTCCATAACATTGCTGAATTTCGAAATATTTGATTTATTTCAAAAGAGCCATTAAATCTGTTTTGTAGTTGTTAGATGTCCTATTGAATATTGGTAACGGTTTTCTGGGACGTGTTTATCAAAAAGGATTTTTACTTTTTCTTTTTGAATTTGAGTTTTCGCTCTCGCTATTTTATAATAGTAATATATTCCCATATTAAGGGGTCTACGTATTTGGTGATCAAGTCTTTTTGGTTATATAAAGTTTGTGGTGGTCGATTAGACGTATAACTGAACATACATTCATATGGACTAAATGAATGTGTCTTATTGACAAAATTATTATAACAGATCACAGCACGGGGCAAAATGGGTCTCCATCGGAATTTTCTTCCTGACTCTAATCATTTCAGTGGACAAAGTGGACTCTATTAATTTCAGCAAGAGTGGCATGGAATCGTTCTAATGATCCATTTGATTAACACTCGGAGTAGTTTCCACAAACACCAAAACACTTTCACTTCGCTCGACGCGCGTTTCGCCAAACAAGTTGCCATCTTTCGGAGACGATTAAAAACAGTTTTTAATCGTCTCCGGATGATGCCAACTTGGTTGGCGAAACGCTCGTCGAGCGAAGTGAAAGTGTTTTGGTGTTTGTGGAAACTACTCCGAGTGTTATAGTTACATCAAAGGTTCCAGCCCTATCCAGTAATCCATTTGATTGTGGATGACTAACGCTAGAAATTAAAATTATTTTAAAAGGGTATTGTCAAATTCTCGCCCGTAATCGCATTGGATCTGTAACGGTGTTCCGAAATGTTGAAGATTTAATTTTACCTGAATACACTAAGAAAGACTTAAGACTTAGAATCGTCTGAGAAAGTTATCCTAAAAAAACAAGAGAATAAAATTCTTAAAGCCATTAAGCCATCGCCAGATATTCCAAGTAACATAAAATATTATAATACAGTTAGGACAAGTTAAACTCCGGAGGAAGCGATTATAAGATCAATACGATGAATGGACCATAAACAGATTAAAGTTAATATCAGTTCTGAAGTGGAATACGTATCAATGAACGAGATGCTTAGAATAGCATACATAATCATTAGGATTGATTAGGTAAACTGGCCTGCCTACTGATTGTAATAAAATTCGCGACTTTAATGTAGAAAAATTTCAAGGGATTTTTGAACAGTGATATAAAGAGAAGAGAAATAAAAAGTAGAAGACAATATACTAATGGATTGAAGACGGAATAAGATAAAACATTATTACATTCGATAGAACGCCTAAACATTAGTGAAAGCTGGAAAATGGAAGAAATGACAAAGAAAAAAAAGGGTCTAGTAATGATGTAGTGAGTAAGAAAATGAACAGTAATGAAGTGAGATAGTTGGAGAGGAAACGATAGATAAGGGTATATATGCAACTTGGTATGCAGGGGATACAAACAAAATATTTGAGGGACAGCATTTATGATAAGAAGAAAATTAGAGTTTAAATAAAATACAAAGCATAGGGAGGAATATAATCATATATCAGGATTAAAAATAAAGCAAGAAATGTATCAATAATTAATGTATAATTAATTAGGCTCCAAGGGAAAATTCCAGTGAAGAGGAAATGCAAGACAGAAATGCAAAGGAAGGCATGTTGATCATATTGGAGGAATTTTCCGTACATTAGGTAGAAAAATAATAGAGGAGTCAACACCTCACCCGACGATGTCGCAATATCACATCTATGGGTCAAGATACAACCCTCCAAGGACGAAGTTTCAGAACATTGAAATAGTATATAAGGGCCAGGATCGCGATATTAGTCACTCTAGTTTAAACGCTCTTAAGGACAAGATTAAGTAACAAGTAATTAAAAGTGTTCAGTAGTGATTTATCATTATAAACTTGTTGTGTTTGGAAGTTAATAAATTGTATTTGGATTCTGGGCAGTACTCACTCATTTAACGACCTTAAATTTAAGGTCGTTCTAATTCACCCTCTTAATATGGAGAGGGTTTAAAAAGAGAAGCCATTAATCAAAGATATAGCTATAATAGATATTGTACAGTTACATAAGGACCAGTTGATAAAATAATCAGGAGACGTAAATTGAAAGAAACCCTTCGTAACTCTTCGACCTATCAAATTAATAGAGAATAGAATCAGAAGTGGGATTATAATGTAAGAATAAAATTCCAATTTTACATAAATTCCATATGAACCTCGGCTTACCAATTAGCATAATTTTTAAAGATATAGGAATAACAGTTGTTCATTCCTCCGGGAATCAAATAAACAAATTTTAGGTAATCCAAAGGATAAAATAAGTATTAACGAAAGGTCGGGGATTTATGAAGTTAGCTGTAAAGATTGTAATAAAAGGTATCTTGGACAAACTAGGCGATCTATTCAAACTAGATTCAATGAGCACATGACTCATTTCATACAAGGTTAATATTCGGCAGTCGAGGCGGTAAGTAGTGTGTGTACGCGGGCGCGCCTGAAGATGGGTTTGGGCCGCTTTAAAAAAATCGCTGACATACTATCATTTGCACATGAAAAATTATGATTTTAAAAACTTTTCATTTATTGGCTTTATTTGCTTCGCAGCATGTATAGACAAATTTCCATAAATAAAAATGTTTCTCGATTGCTCAAAAATACATTAACGAAAATAACAAGACTAAGTTTGTTATTTTTTAAACATATTAAAAAAACATATAGTATAATCGAGTTGTACATGTTTAGAAGCGCTATTGTGTCTACTTTAATTTAAAAATCAGCTCGATAGCGCAATTATGTTTAGAGATATGACAGTGAAGACGTTAAAAACCACGTTTCACAAAAACATATTTCTTTCTAGTTTTTTCGAAATTAAAAAAGGCCTGACCACCAAAAAATGTCATAAATCGTGGTTTCGCGTACACAATCACTTAATTAATGAATTGCACCAAGTCCGGTTTGGTTCTACGCAAGATTTTTTTCTCGAAAACTAAACGACTTTACTTGCCACTTTCGCTGTTCTCTAAGCTATTATCGGTAAAAGAAATTGCTCATTGATTAAAACGTCATAATTTAATTAAACGCTATTTAATGGCTAATTCGCCATTAATCAGCTTGCATAATTTTAATTTTGACTCACCACCACCGTAGAAACGTAGAAACACGAGAAAATTGCAAATGAAAAACCACTTATGAAAACTTTACATCTCAATTATGTATATCGTTACATATTCGTTAATTTCGCAATAAGAATGATGTCTAGGTACATATTTATTATATTTATATTCGTAAATGTCAACATTTGTAACAGAAAAATAAAACTTCGCTTACCTTCATAAACCTCAAGTATGCACCACTAAAACTACGAAGTAACCAAAAATTCACTGGTAAAATCACACACGAAACGTCGAATATGATTCGGCAATTTGATCGCTCGCATTTTTCCTAACACGGCAGCCCCTTGCACCACACGGCTATAAATAAACAGTCAATAATAAGTGAGAAAAACACAAAAACTGCGTTACATATTCGTTTGGTGGTGGGCAAATGAGGAAAACCTACAAGGGTTCGAATCTGGCGCGAAGATAAGTCGCAGGAATGAAACTGTTTAAAACAGTGGGAAGTGACCGGGGCACCCCAAGTCCACGGCCTGCCGCCCGTACCCCCCTTCGAAGGGGTGTAGTGTCATCTATTATTACAGCGACATCAAGCCACTTCATTAGGTACCCTCTGAACGGCGGGATTTTTTTAGGTAATGCTGATATATTTATTTAAAGTAACTAACAAGTTGATCGACCAGTATTAGTTTATTAGAAATCACTTTGCGTTTGTAGCTGGAAGAGGCGTTTGTTTGGATGCCAATCACAAACTGCAAAGCATGATATTTTGACAAGAATAAGGTATTTTATTTGTGGTTTGGAAATACTCGTGCAAAAACATAGGTCAAGAACTTTTAACTTAAACGGTTTTATTTTAAATCATCTGTAGGTAAATCAACTGATGATTTAAAGTAAAACCGTTTGTTGAATGTGTTTTTACTTATTTTCATTTTATAGTTTTTAATTTTTTCAAGTTCCACTGTCCACCTTCTGCTTCCATCATCAAACCCTCGTCGCCAAGTAAATATATACGACTCGTTAAAAGCAAACAATAAATGAGCCCAGTAACTTTGAACCCCAACTTGAAGCCCAACTTCATAAATTCGATGGTCCGCCATTTTGGATTCGACATTTTGATTTTCTAAGTTTGAATCGAAAATTGTATTAAGTGGCCTTGAAGAACGCAAAGTTTAATGTTTCAGACAAATCGGTTCATAAATAAGATAGTCCGACATTTTGGATCGGCCATTTTGATTTTATTAAGTTTGAGACAAAAATTGTATTGAGTGACCTTGACCAACGCAAAGTTTAAAGTTTCAGACAAATCGGTTCATAAATAAGATAGTCCGCCATTTTGATTTTTTTTTGTTTCAGTCAAAAATTGTATTGAGTGACCTTAAACACCGCAAAGTTTCAAGTTTGAAACAAATCGGTTCATTAATAGGATAACCGCCATTTTGGATCCGCCATTTTGATTTTTTTAAGTTTGAGTCATAAATTGCATCGAGTGACCTTGAACAACGCAAAGTTTAAAGTTTCGGACAAATCGGTTCATAAATAAGACAGTCCGCCATTTTGATTCCGGCATTTGCATTTTTTAAGTTCGAGTCAAAATTTGTATTGAGTCACCTTGAAACGCCGCAACGTTTCAGGTTTGAGACAAATCCAGTATAAATGGAACAGTCCATCATTTTGGATTCGCCATTTTCATTTTTTCAGGTCGAGACAAAATTTGTATTGAGTCACCTTGAACACCGCAAAGTTTCCAGTTTGAGAAAAATCGGTTCATAAATAGGATAGTCCTTCTCTCTTAGTTTCTGTTAGTCTCTCTCTAGTCCTAGTTCTTCTCGATTTTTTTAAGGTAAATACCACATGGGGTCTTTAGAGAATGATAGACTAAGTAGGTAGTTAGTTATCTGAAATGGACAATTGCAGCATTTTTTATTACGAAATTTGTCAAAAATCTTTCAAGTCTATGTTTTATTACTTTTTCACATATATCCCCGAAATCAATGTAGATATTAAACACTTTTTTCTGCAATCGATAAAGGAAGTGTGAGCAAAGGTAACTGCGGTAACGTCGTTAGTATGAAAACTCAATTTTTTTGTATTCAAAACTAGAGAAACTGATATTATTTACTTTTTTGCAGTACCATTTTCAGTAAGCGAGAAACGTTTTTGTTTTGCAAAACCTATGCGATCTACGTACGAAAGCATTTTTTCTGTAACCCCTTATTCATTTCGAGCAGTTTATACAGCCAGATCGAACCACGAATTTGAACAAGTATCGTATTTCGAGACTTCCCGTAGCTCGACAACTCTCATTCACATCGACACCATTCTTGTGATGTACCATCCTTACCCGCCCGCTAGCCACCTGACTTTTCATGAATATAATAGGTAGGTACATGATGCCAAGACAACCGCGAGCCGGAGGATCATCCAAGTGCACATCCCAAGAAGCGTCAACTGTTGGTTACTGAACTACCATGCTTTTCGAAGGTACTGAGCTTCGAAAAATACGCGACCGAATATCATCACCCGATTATCATAAGAGATAACGAAAGAAGAGAGAAACGGTAATGGTTGAGTTGACTTGTAAGTTTAACAACGATCCTCTGTTTTTCACCAAATTTTTAAATGTCACTCACGTTAATATCCTAACTTGTATAAAAAATAAATGCATTGGTTTCGGCTTTTTAAAGGCGTAAGTCAATATTTTTACCAATGTTAATGTCGATGTTAGCCCAGCAGTTTCTACAGTTTGATTGTAGTATAGACCCCAAGTTAAACTATTAATTGTTAAACTTTTATCGTTTTCCATAGGGTGTTTAAAATTTCGTGGGAAAAATTAATCACTCTTGTACCCTGCATACAGGTATACTCAAAAGGAAAATTTGAATGAACATATCTACAAAGATGCGAATCCTGAGAAATAAACCTAATTTTTTTTAAAAATACTTTAATTGTACGTCAAGTGATGTCACTGAAATTTGTTTGAAAACGGCGTACATTTAAAATAATATGATATAGAATTTTATGAGAGTAAATTAAGATAATGATAAAACATGTTTCCGCATGTCTTGACATGTTTCTTCCGCAGTTTCATAGCGCACCTCTAACTGTTGTCAGAAACTCACATTCTACTGTCAAGTGGCACTCCGTTTATTAAAAAAATCCCACAATGGATATTTGATTACTACGATTACATAAAATTAGATGTTTGCGGCGGATAAGAGGATCTACAACACGTGCCGGGCAGTCGCTACGCCGTTTAGGACCTACCTATCAGTTTAACGTCCATCCAGACAAATAATCATCCCTTTATCCGTAACATACACATATCCCGATCATTATCAGCTTTGATATCCGATATAGATTCAGAACTCAGGACTTGAGAAAATTAAATACGAACATATTCCCCCGATGTCTAATATATTATGGTTAAATCAGACCATTTAGATCACGTATCACGTTAACAATAATTATTATATTAATAAAAATAAGTAAAACAACTTTTAACTTAAACACCTCAAAACAGTAGGAGGTTCTCAATTCGACTGTATGTTTTTTTTGTATGTTTGTTACCTCAAAACTCCGTCATTCATAAATCAATTTTAAAAATTCTTTCTCTGTTGGAAAGGGGGCGTTTTCAAGTAAGTCCCATTTTATTTGCCATTTCGATTTTTTAAGTTTGAGTCACAAATTGTATTGAGTGACCTTGAACACCACATAGTTTCAAATTTGAGACAAATTGGTTCATAAATAGGAAAGTCCGCCATTTTGGATTCGCCATTTTTTTAATAAAAAAAAAATTAATTTGAATTGTCGTATATAATACAACAATGCTCTGGATTTTGCGGACAATTTTTGTTGTAATGGGGGTAATTTCAAGTGAGTTCAATTTCAGTTTTTTTTGCCATTTTGCTTTTTTTAAGTTTGAGTCAAAAATTGTATTGAGTCTCCTCAAACACCGCAAAGTTTAAAGTTTGAGGTTTGGATCCGCCATTTTGATTTTTTAAGTTTGAGTCAAAAATTGCATTGAAAGACCTTAAACATCGCGAAGTTTCAAGTTTGAGACAAATCGTTTCATAAATAGGGAAGTCCGCCATTTTGGATTCGCCATTTTCTTTTTTTTTCTTTTTTCAATAAAAAAAATTAAATTGTATTGTCATATAGAATACAACAATGGTCTGGATTTTGCCGACAATTTTTGTGGAAAGGTAATTTCAAGCGAGTCCCATTTTAGTTTTATTCGCCATTTTGTTTTTTTTAAGTTTGAGTCAAAATTATATTGGGAACCTCAAACATCGCACAAAGTTTCAAGTTTGAGACAAATTGGTTGATAAATAGGAAAGCCCGCCATTTTGGATTCGCCATTTTATTTTATTTTTTAATAAATAAATTAAATTGTATTGTCATATATAATACAACAAGCGCTCTAGCTTTTGCAGACAATTTTGGTTGGAAAAGGGGTATTTTCAAGAGTCCCATTTTAGTTTCATTCGCCATTTTGATTTTTTTAAGTTTGAGACAAAAATTGTATTGAGTGACCTTAAACACCGTAAAGTTAGAAATTTGAGCCAAATCGGTTCATAAATAGGAAAGTCCGCCATTTTGGATTCGCCATTTTGCTTTTTGTTAATAAAAAAATGTATTGTCATATATAATACAACCAGTGCTCTGTATTTTGCAGACAATTTTTGTTGGAGTTTTTTTGTTTTAGTTATTCGCCATTTTGATTTTCTTAAGTTTGATTCAAAAATTCGATTGGGTGACCTTAAACACCGCAAAGTTTCAAATTTGAGCCAAATCCGCTCATAAATAGATAAAAAAAAAGTTGTATTGTCATACAAATACAAGTGCTCTGGGTTTTGCTGACAATCGACAATATAATTTGTCATCCTGAATAATACGAGTTGCTGTGACGAAAATAATTACGAGCGCGAAGCTCGAGTAATTATTTTCCAAAAACAGCAGCAACGAGTAATGAATGAGTGACAAATATTGAAGCAAAACTGAGAGCACCAGTTGCATTCGAAGGACAATTCAATGAAACAAGAATGTTAATTTTGAAAGTAAATAAATGCCAAGTGTGCTGATAATTTATTTGACGTTTATCTGACAGTTTAATTTCTTCTAGTGCGCCTCGTATAATTTCCAAAATGAACCGGTTTAGTAACAACGATTTAAGTACATCTACAATTCTTGAACAAATAGCAAATTCAACTTTAAGTAATAAAAAAAGATGCCATAAGTCAAATTGGGACCAATTTTATTGTTCTTGTTGAAATAAAATTAATAGTTTTTTGACGTTTATCCGACATAAATATTGTCTTTTTGAATACTCTGTGCCTCTCATTTGCCGTAAAAATCGCCAGTGTAATATGCATAAGGTAAATTACGTTGGTGAAAAATTATGAGGTAAATTGTCACCGGAAGACTAACATCTACCAAATTTCAAGTCTCTAGCTCTTCGGGAAGTAGTTGAAAAGATGTTGCAAGATTTGAGGCATATAAACAAACAAAGAAATATACGAAGTCAAGATAAATAAAACCGTTGGGTGTCATGAAGTCAAAATGTCAAGTAATAAATGAGGGTCAAAATTAAAGGCAAAAAAACGATTTTTTTTAAAAATTTTTGTCCGAGATGTGAAGACCCTTGCAAACCTTTTGCCAACCTGTTTTTCCAGATGGAAAAAGTACCACAATCCAAGCGATAGACAAAACTATTCATCAGATTTCCATAGCCACGTAAGTAGTCGCGAATTTTCCTTCGGAAAATGAGTGAAAAAAATGAGTGAGGAAAATGAGAAAGTTTTATTTAAGGAGGGACATGCGCTACAAACTAATTTTCACCCTCGATAAAGGGAGCAAATGGGCGTCGCTAAAGCCCTATTCCACCACCGTAGCAACCAATGGACACGTAGGATACATGTTCTACCCCAAGGAGAGGTGTAACAAAGTTCTTATCGATTGCACAAGGGAAAACGGACGTTAAGTAAAGCAGATATTTTTTCAGTAGTTTTAGAAATACACAAATAATTACGCATCATTGGACAATTTTAATAGAATAAGTATTTAATGTATTATTTTATGCAAGGTATCATGCTATGTATTTAAGCATATTTGTGGTAATTAGGTATACACTTATTAGCGACGTCATCTAGGAAACGTCATATAACGAACTTTCATATAATGCAAAAAGTACACTATTTTTGCTTAATATGTATTGTGGATTAATTTTTTGGAAGAAAAACTGAAAAATTTAAATCATTGGTTACGAAATTGTTATTTATTTTGTAAGACTATTTATTATGCAGGTGTACTGTTTATACATTTGGAAGTTTATAGAATCTGTTTATTTATTAACTCAAAGCATAACTTTCATCCATGCTCTCAATTACGAATTATACGACGAAAAGAATAATAAAAACAAGCCATCTACACATTATGTAGATTGACGTGAAAATGACGTCTTTAGATGACGTCATTTCGATGAGACATATTGTCCTCATTTTTACGTCGTTACACCGTTATTATATTGGGGATTTCGACGTGATGGGTCACGTAAATATCACGGGAATATGACGTCACTCTGCTGCCTGGGTAATTTGTTATTTTGTTCTCAAGCTACATCTATTCCTTAGATTTTCTTTTTTATTTGTTACAATAACTTTTTTTTTGTTAAAGATACAAGGGTTTTAGAAAAACGTTACATTTTACATTTACCTCAGACCACCAATATTTATAATTGTAATTTAGAGGTGAAAATAGGGCTAAAAACGGGTGATGTGATTTCCGCGCGCGCCGACCGATTCAGACACTTAACACTTAAACAATACATCTCAGGTTTTAAAATAACTTAAAAACCCTGATAATAATAAAATTGTCAAACTAAAAACATTAGATTTTTTCATTTCTTGGAGCTATTCTTAGTAGGCTTTAGAAAAGATCCCCATTAGAAAAACAAAAAAATTATCCACTTTGTTATTGACTTAAAATTGTATAAAAAATAGAGAAAAATATCGTGTTATAATTTTTTTTCAATGCTACATGTATGTTATGTGAACAAATTTTGCTCTATTTTTTATATAATTTTAAGTATTTTTGTATTTATATGTGTCACTTTTTTTCAATTCTTTTGATTGTTAATAACAAACTGGAGAATAGAACAGAAATACAAAAATATTTAAAATTATACAAAAAAATAGAGAAAATTTTTTTCACGTAACATACGACACATGGTTGTTTTTATTATTTTTGGTAGCATTGAAAAAACATTTAACATGAAAATTAATTAGATTATAACAAATTGTATATTAATAAACAAATAAAATATGAACAATTTTTTTCAGAATATGGAAGATCTATAGAAATGTGGATTAAAATGGTTCCATAATATTAGTATTTGGCAACAAAAAAAATTGCTATTTAACAGTTGCAATTTTAAGCAATACATTTTTTTACACATTTTTTTCTTAAAAATCATAATCATCAATAATTTGTTGATTGGAATGGATTGAAAAAAAATGAATTATCTTATAAACAAGCATTTGTTTATACCAATTATTTAGAAAATAGAGTAAACAATTATAAAACATCATTTTTATGTATCTTTTTTTTTCTTTCATATTTCTATTTTTTAATAGAACCAAACTGGAACCCTATTATTGTCAATGTTTAAGGAACTCCAAGTTCAAATTTCAAGTTAATCCGACCTCCCCCGTCCTCGCAAGTTATATATGTATACATAAATGCATGGGAACTTGCGTGACGGCTAACATGGGCAGTTTTCACTGAACTCAAGACTGCCGTCCAAATTTCAAGTTAAAATATTAAATAGTTTCCGAGAAATTCGATTCGAAGTCAATTTTTTAGCAAATTTTCAAATTGAGATATCTCATGTCCTTTTCATCCGATTGACATCTGCTTGGCGTCAAAATGTAGGTATTTGCATATATTTTCACGCGGTAATCATCGTTTTTATACTACATTAGCAATATGATACTATTTTAGGTGATAAAGGTATATATAGGTATATCGGTATATATAGGTATATATTAGAATCATAAAATGTGCCTGGCAATGCAAATATGCATGTGTAAATACGTGTTAATGTGTTTGTATGTGTATATATAAGTAAGTGTACGTGTATGTAAGTGTGTGTGTATGTATGTATGTGCGCGTGTATGTGTGTGTATTAAAAAATCACAGAATGGTCTATATTATAATATACTTGAATACGCCCAATATCCATCTTATAATAATAATAACAGAACACACATATCTACATGTAAATGCACGTGTATAATAATTATAGAATACTATAATAAATATGAGAGGTACATATCTATCTCAGGTATACGACAGATTCATCATATTATCATCACTATACTTAAAATATTCCAAGTATTATTAAGTAACGTTGCTCTTTTAAAAAAAATATTAAAAAATATCAAATATATATATACTTTTATCACCTAAAATAGTATCATCATTCTAATGTAGTATAAAAACGATGATTACCACGTGAATATATATGCAAATACCTACATGAGATATCGCAATTTGAAAATGAGCTAAAAAATTGGCTTAAACGAATTTCTCGGAAACTATTTAATATTTTAACTTGAAATTTGGAGAGCAGTTTTGAGGTCATAAAACTCAACTTTAGTCCAAATTTCAGGTAAATCGGTTAAAACCTGGCCGAGTTAGCGGTCACGCAAGTTCCCATGCATTTATGTATACATATATATCTATTGCTAGGAGTGGGGAGGTCGGATTAACTTGAAATTTGAACTGGGAGTTCCTTAAACATTGACAATAAAAGGGTTCCAGTTTCGTTTCTTAATCCCAATACATCTGGTCATAGCAATTTTTTTTGACGAACTTCCCCTAAAAATGTCAAAAATACCCCAAAATGGCGAAAAAAAAGCGGTTGCGGTCAATTTAGGAGGTAGAAATTTTAGGCTTTTGTTTTATACACGAAAACAGACATTTCCCGTGTGGTCGCGTTAAATCATAAAAAATTTACCGGTATCACTTATTTTTTGGTTTCACATACTTTACTATTACATCCAAAACTTTTTCAGTTTCAGGACTAACTTCGAAAAAAATTTAAATGTCATGTCAATTGTCAATTAATCAAATAATTTCGAGGGGGACCCCCTGGAACCCCCCCCTGGCTACGTCACCGCTCACGATCAATATTTGCAGGTCACCTATAGCGGGTAAATAAATTTGAAGGAACAATCCGACGGCAATCTGACTCATTTATATCATTATTGGTAGAAGGAACATTTTATCTTTACCTATTTTAGAGATCAAAAGTTGTTGACAATGTCTGAGTATTATTAATAAATGCCAGGGTTGTAATCGTTTAGGCGACCATTGGCATTAAAACTGTTTTTGTCGAGGCGTTTTTTAGGGTAGGTAGAAGTCTACTTTTCATTTTGGATTTGAAACCTAAAACATTTTTATGCGTTCATAGCTATTTGAGTTCAGGTATCAATCCTGTAAAATAAACTTTGCATTCACTGAGCGTATCTCTCCTTCTTTGTCTTCTGTTTGGGTTTTGCGAGCGTCGGGACGCCATTATGGAGCTGCGCGTCGATACACGGCTTAATTTAATAAGCGAGCAACGTAAAGGAAGCCACTCAAGTGTGCGGTGCCGACGTTCAAGCGAAACCCCTCAATGGGCAATCAATAATTAAACGTAACAATCTCTATTGACGTTTCCATCATCTGCATAAATATAAGTCCATGCGATACGGTGCTTTGTAGTTATTAGCTCTATATGTAACCGTCACGGGATCCAGACCGTTCCAATTTCTCGCATAAAATATTTCCCGATCGTCAAACCGAGCGGCTTACATGTCCGTCTCAATTACACAATAAAACAATATTTACGTAGCTTGCACGTATACCGTTCCCACCCTGCAATGTGTACTTCCTATGACTGAAAAAATTAGTGGATTATTTTTCATGAAACACCTTTGTGGGTGTCCGGTTTCAAAAGCGTCGGTCGTTTCGATATATTGGGTATCAATTTTCACATTGCTACGAATGTACGCATACTCTCCTCGGCGGTTTCAGATTATTTTAGGTGTACACAGGTATTAAAATTAAGTAGGCACTAACTACTGCTAATCTAGTTGTAGGCTATCGATTGTGTCTTAAAAACAAGGCAATAAGGAACTACGGGTTCACGGGTTTTTATTGCAGGAATCGGTCAATTGGTTATAAATGAATAAAATACCGCGGAGTGCTTTTAAATTAGAGTGTGGAAATTGAGGGTAAGGGTGGAAAACTACCCCTTCTGTTTTTTCAATATATCTCGTAAACAAAGCAAAATTTCGATACATCTCTCTCAAGAAACTTTTTGTAGAGAATCAAATTTCCCATCGGAATAGCATTTTCTGAATATTAAAAACTAAACATTTTTTCATGCCAAAACAGCCGAAACAAACTTGATAATGAAAGCGAAAATTTCTATTTTTTGATTTTTTTTGCTTTTTCGTCTGTATCTTTTTTTGTAAATTTCCTTTGAAATGGTGGGCGGAAAAAATTTTTTTAATGAAAATTGACCGAGATATGACCATTTGAACCTGGCTTCTTTTTTTTGCATTTCATCCCTCGTACGACTAAGAGAATTTCATCCATCGTACGAATTTCTTCACTCGTACGAATAAGAAGTTTTCGTTCGCATTTTATTGAAAAAAATATTGTTTTATTCAATTAAAAAAGTTTGTTTTATGTTTATTATTAAGTAATACATGACAAATTACAATAAATTAATGTTTGGAACAATGTTACTACTACATTTCAACAATGATATTGTCAAATTGCATATCGATATCATCTAGATCTTTAGTAATGTCGTCTACTGCAATATTAGCTTCTTGTATATTGTCACAATTAATCCCCGTGCATTCTTCACAAAAAAAGTTATTCATTTTTCTGCAACCACACCCAGGCAGCAGAGTGGCGTCATTTGACGTCTCATTCACGTTGATTTGTAGTGTAACGCATCATTCGTCCCCCAAAGAGAGACGTGTTTTAAACGTCTTTTTTACACTTATTAGTGACGTCATTTAGGAAACGTCTAATGTACGTCATATATGCCGCTATTATTTTAAAAAAACGGAAAAGTAGTATATGGAATTTTCATATAACGCAAAAATACACTCTCAATGCATAATATGTATTGTGGATTAATTTTTTGGAATAAAAACTAAAAGGTGTAAATCATTGGTTTCGAAAATTGATTATTTAGTTTCGAAGACTATTTATTATACAGGTGTACTACTGTTTATATTTGGAAGTTTATAGAATCTGTTTATTTATTAACTCAAAGCCTAACTTTCATCCGTGCTCCCAATTACGAATTATACGACGAAAAGAATAATAGAAACAAGTTATCTACACATGATCTAGGTTGACGTGAAAATGACGTCTTTAGATGCCGTCATTTGGATGAGACATATTGTCAGGGCCGCGTGCGGTCCTATGAAGCGAAGAGGCGGCCGCATCAGGCGGCACTATAAGAGGGGCGGCAAAACGATCGGTTGCGAATACCGATGGAAAACAGAGCTATACTAGAATTAAGACAAACGTGACAGTACCTAAGTAATAGCCGCTGTTTTGTCTTTCGGCCGCTGTATGCTGCGTTACCCCTCCCTGCGCCCACGCCCAGCCACTGTTATTCATGTGTCATGACGTCGAATTTTTAGAAACTGCACATGACCGTTTCCTTACTGCGCATGACGTGAACTGTTCCAGAATCATTCGTCAGAACCAAAACAAAGCTCTACGTACTTTAATTTTGTTCTAGTTACAACTGTAATGTCATCTGTAGTTTATGTTCATATCGGTGTCGATATTATTATTTTTGTTTGAGATAGCTGTAATATGCATTTTGAAAATAAAAATAATATTTATAAATTTGCGCATTTTTACCCATTCAGGAGAGCTCATAAATTTTTACTTGCATATCGTATTTCCTAATGTAATTTCCTTCCGTCACTGAATATGAAATCGCTTTAGGGGCGGCATTTCCAAACCTTGCATCATACCGATAAAATTCACCGCACGGCCCTGCATATTGTCGTCGTTTTTACGTCGTTACAACGTTATTATATTGGTGATTTCGATGTAATGGGTCACGTAAATATAACGGGAAAATGACGTCACTCTGCTACCTGGACAGTTACCATGGCAACCTGTAGTGCAACCACAAGCAACTTTTTTAAGCAAATCTCTGGCGCTGTGCGAATCGGCATTAACCCGTACTTAGACCTTTTCCAACCCCAACTCAGAGGGTCCAAGATATTTCGTTTCCACTGCTGCATTGGACGATACGTCCTTAAGCCATGATGTGTGATGATGTCCCCGATCTGCATCACGTGTTGGTGGTAATTGCGTCAGAGAAAACTTGGCATTTTTAGACAGCTTACAAAACTTTAGAAACCGGCAGTTGCTCAGACTCATGTTCGACATTGCCCCCATACAAACAACCTGAAATGTATTCCGATGCAGAGATAATAATTATTTCACCATAAATAGTATAAATAGGGTAAATTTTTAGTTTAAGATTAGTTGTAATCGTCTCCGGATGATGCCAACTTGGTTGGCGAAACGCGCATCGAGCGAAGTGAAACTGTTTTGGTGTTTGTGGAAACTACTCCGAGTGTTAAATCTCAACCCGTCATTTTGACCGCATCTGCCGGAAAATTATTACAATTTTTTCATCTGCCATGTCATTTTTAACAGTAACATATGACAAAGCGAATCGAATGGCGCAAAAATAATTTTTGATACCTAATTATTGTCGTTTAAGAGAGACTTGATTTTCTCTCATTTTGACGGATGTCTGCCAAACTCTAGGCAAGTGCAGAAAATGTTTGCTGAAGCCAAATTGTTTACACGTATTCACGATCTTACTAATAATGTTAAATTTTACGATGATAATTATCGTTTACCAAATCTCAACCCGTCATTTTGACAGCGTCTGCCCAAAAATGTATTGCAATTTTTTCGTCTGCCATGTCATTTTTGGGTAACATATTACAATGCGTATCCAATGGCGCAAAAATATTTTTTGACAACTGTCGTTTAGGAGACTTGATTTTCTGTCATTTTGACGGGAGTCTGCTATGTAAAAGTAGGTAATTCTTAAAGATCGTATTTCGTAGTACAAAAACACTTTGGCTTGACTATATTATTCAAGTGTCTATTGATTATTTTTGATAAATGTACTAGTTCACCTGTCTTGTTTTTAAAAGCCGTCTCTTAAAGTAACACGACTGAACTGACTAAAGTTCGACCAAAGTCGAACTCAATCAGTTAAAATTTTGATAACTCTCGTTCAGTGGTTTTCATTTATTACGGCCGTGAAAACCTGCGTCGTTATTTTAATGTTTTTTTGATAAAGTGAACAATTACACTCACACTATCCATACATACCTAATTAATTTTCATTGGCAAAAAATATGTCCTGCATAATTTTCAATGTTTGTTTTTGTCTCAATTTTTACGCTTTATTTATATCAATATTTATATTTGTTTTTCTCTCACTTTTTACACTTTATTTATATCAATATTTAGATAAAGCATAATATAAATAATAAAGTGGGTAATCTACTTTACATAGTATAGTAGATATTGATCTCCATCTCGGCAACCAACGACCGAGCGCAATATTCGGTGTTAAATATCACAAAGGCGCGTGCCACAGCTTAGGCAACAAGACCTTGCCTATCAAATCAAGATGCCCCCGTCTCCGATCTGCTGAACAAACAAATGAATTGTTTGACCAAGTGGCTTCCGCACGCCGCGATGCTACATAAAGTATCCGGTCTTCATTTGTTCGGTGATTTTATTCTATGTTACACCTGTGTTTGCGCCGGAGATTACCATGCGATTTAATCAGGAGGCTGTGGGTGCGGACCGCCATATTAGCATGCCTGATTGGCGCTAAATAGTCAAATAAAAAACAAACATTTGTGGCATGGTCAGGAATAGATACAATACAAAGAGCAACGTTCTGGTCTTTGGTATATACATATTACATATACAAGGGAGGGTCGGCTCAGATTTTATTTTGTGGCAGTATAAGGTGAGGTATAAAATTAATTTAAAAAATCCAAGGAGAATATTTAGAACGCTAATTTAATACGAATTATAAAAGGCCTAAGAAACAAAAAAATCGCCGCCCCACCTTAAAAATATTTCTTTACGGGTGGAAAATGTTTAGGAACGCAAAAAATTATACAAAGCCATTAAAACCAATGACACTTACATAAACGATGAATTGCGAATTTGAAAGGTAGAAGTGGGCCCTTCGCGCCATTTTGGATTTGACATTTTGATTTTTTAAGTTTAAGTCAAAAATTGTATTGAGTGACCTTAAACACCACAAAGTTTCAAATTTGAGAAAAATCGGTTCATAAATGGGATAGTCCGCCATTTTTATTTTATTAAGTTTGAGTCATAAATTATATTGAGTGACATTAAACACCATAAAGTTTCAAGTTTGAGACGGTAGTATTAAAAAGAGGGTAATCTATTTATTTCTGTCATAGTTTTTTTGCGAAACCCGTAGGAGACAATATTCAAAAAAATCAAGTATGCAGTGACATGACATGATATATGACATTAAAAATAATTTTTATTGATTTTATTAATTTTTAATAATATGACATTAGAAATAATAATTTTTTTCTCAGAAACGACAAACAGTGTCACTCTGAAATTTTTCATCTGCGAGGCAGTTGGTAAATTTTGTTTCTACGTAGGCAACCGTTAAAACACATTTCGAGTTTGATTCCTACAGCTTTGGTATTTTTTTAAAGAATCGTGTACATAGCATAAAATGAGCTACTAAACTATAAAGGCTGGTTCATGATGGATGTTAACTTTAACCGGTAAATTTAAAGTGAGATTGACTGGCCATGTAATTTTATATCCATCGCAGCCAGTACATAGTATTAACTTATAAAATTCATTTTAAAAACAATAGGGACTTAAAGCATGCCACAAATTTCATTCGTATCCGTATCGAACTGCGCATGTGCAGAGCCATATCGGTTCATACGATACGAGCTTCGTATTGTTCCGGCTTCCGTATCGTAACTATATTCGTATCGTATCCACACTATACACAGAAAAGTTTTATTTCTATGAGTTTTATTTCTATGCTGTGGTCGTATCGAGTAAACTGTCAACAAATAACCTAATAATTTTTTGTGTGGATTATTGATAATACCCTCCATATTACAACAAATATTCAAAATCAAAGCACGGCGAATTTCGGGGTTGAAGATACCACAGACCACAGTTGAGTAGGTGTAGGAATACTGTGAAGATACGATACGGATACGTAGAAAACAGCTTTAACTCATTATTTTCTCAGTATCGTAAGCCGATACGATACGTACCAATTTTTTAGGATCTGCTTTACGTCCCTAATAACCAATATTAGAAAACAAAGAAGCACATAAAACGCAAAAGCAGCTGACAGAAGTGCCACACATCGTGCGTGTGATCTGTGCAGAGTGCCAAATGACAGATAATCATATAAAAATGATAGATAACAATGATACGTGTACATCAAGGCTCATAAACGTAGTATGTCCCAAGTGGACTTGACATGCACAATAGTCACTAGGCGACCATGTAATCGTTGTTCTCTGTTCACAGTCTTATAAGCCGTCTCTCAAGTCGCCAGCGGACGTCACAAATTCCTTATCGCACCACGCATCTCGCTGTAAAGCTTCTCACTTATGTAACTATACGTCGTTTACAACCCTTGCGTAAGGTCTGCCACGAAGGACCGCTTGGTTCTAAGAATATTTTTAGATTGTTATGTTATAGGAGTTTTGTCACAGGGTCGACGCCGGACCAGAAAATAGAGATACGTGTACATAGCATAATGACCCCCAAGGAGGACCGGTTGGTTCCACAAGAATATTTTTGCGTAAGGAGCTGCATAAACACTAAAAATTTGTTCTTAACGTATGCACGTATATGTTTGGCTGGACCCAGGCGTAGAAGTGACAGTGCGACTAAAATGCTTCTGTAGGAGTATCAAATTGGCCGCAGATATGGGCAATCATGGTATCTTGTCTGTAATTTAAGGTCGCGATTTTGTATTGTGAGTGACAAAATAGATGCCTTTATTTCGGTTAACTATAAATAATTAAAAAGCTACATGAAATCTAACAATCAAATTAGTTTCAGGCACTAGATATTATTAGTGATGATTATAATAGGTTTTTTTTTCCAAAATTTTCTTGAGTCTGTGCTGTTTTTAAAATGAAAATATGCGTTGGCAAAAACTTGCAATTAGTGCATGCACCTAATTTGATAATCAGGTCCTATGTAACTTTTTAAATATTTATACTTAACCAAAATAAATGCATCTATTTGCCTCTCCCTCTACAAAATCCCACCCGCTACAAGATGCCATGGTTGCCCATATCTGCAGCCAATTTGATACTCCTACAGAAGCATTTTAGTCGCATGGTCACTTCTAAGCCCCGGTCCAGCCAAACATCCACGTGCAGCAGGCTCATGGCATTGGCAGTGGATGGGCGCCAGGATGTTAAGAACAAATTTTAAGTGTTTATGCAGCTCTTTACGCAAAAGAACGCGTATTATCTGCAATTGGATTGAAAGTTGGTCCAATGGGCTTCAAGATACTCTCTTTGAGATAAGATAGTTGTTTTGAGGGTAAAATGCCGAATGAAAACCCTCTTAAATGCAGGTCCCAAAGGGTAGAAAAAAATATAAATATAATTATTTAGTTGAAAAATGTTTTTGAATATAGTTCAGGAAAAAAAATAGCAGTAAAATTTTTGCTATTTTTGTACTTAAATGCAAAAAAAAGCAAATATTTTTTCTGTATTTTTTTGCTATTTCATTTTATATGAATTATTTTGCTATTTTTGATTAAAAAAAAGGATTTGTTTTGCCATTTTTGTATTAAAATGCTTAATCCTTACATAAAATCATTCGCTGAACAATTTTTATCCGAAACTTTTTTCTGTAAAACCTAGGATCAACAAAGGGATAAAAAAATCAAGTAAGGAACGTCTGCGGGTGTGAACGAGAAGGTGCAGAGCAGAGAGAGGGTAACGAGGAACAGAGAGAGAGAAAGAAATAAGCAAGAGCAAATGGTTCAATTGTATATTATATATCAAACAAACTCTTTCAACTGCACAGAAAACTCGCCTGTCTGTACCTTTCCCAGCGTTGCCAGCCAGTCTGTCACCGGCATCGGCATTTACAGAATTGAAATGTTCCTGACGTCAATTGAACAGAAACTGCTAAACAGTTGAACAGCAGTCGTTTTCTTTTACATTTTTATATTTTTTTAAATGGATACAAGAAAAAAGTGAAACTGGATTCACGGTGATTTCAGAACAAACATCAAGACAACGGCGCGCACAAGCATTACAATTTCGTGAGAAAGGAATGGCCGAAAAAAGGGGGTGGCGCCCGCACCGTTCCAACCAACGAACGGCGGAGGTGCCGGCCGACCTGTATTGTCCCAAGTTTTCCAAAATCACAATTACTATTTCTAATTAATATACGCTTTATATTTAATTATATGGATGCCCTTTCACCCACAGAGCCAATATACACATACATATCAATTACTATCAGAAGTTACAATGTTAAATACATCTCGGATATAGAGAATTAATTAAAAGGAGAACGAAAGACTTTGCAATACGCTACGATTCCAGATATCTCTAAATAGGTATGTTAAGCATTATTAGATTATACTCTACTATATAAGATTATTAATTGTTATTTAAACAATAAAGAGCCGGCCCTTCAAAAATAAACATTATTTTAACGGATGCAACGGAGAAAAAAGAAAAATTAAAATAAAACTGACACCCTCCCGAAAGTACATTCGCTTAAAAACTAAAAAGAAGTGGCCTTACAAGAAAAATATTTAACGCGAATGATAATACCGCAAGACGTTCAAAGAAAGCAACAATTTTACAGAGTCGGCGTCCCGTACCGTACGTACGCACGAACGCCGCTAGAATTCCATCCGGCGGGAGAAACTGCTAAGACATTTCTAACGTGAGCTAAATTGCTTGTAATTCATGGACTACTATGTGTAAGGTACCGATGATAAACAGCTACTAAAATATTGATTTGACAATAATATGCGACATATGTCGTTCGACATTTTTGCGACAATTAATAGTTCCGTGTTTCGGTTCCGGTTTCTTCAGTGGATATTTAAGAAGCTATATTGTCTCTTATGAGCAATAGCGCAGTTCTGTACGTTAAATTCCGACGCTCATAAGGGACGGCGACGCGTCCCCACATCGACTGCCGTTCCTTTACATGATTCTGCGGCGCAGCAGGGATGTGCCACCCGCCCCTCTCTGATCGTCTACATTGAATAACGCACTTTTCATTGGGTAATTTTACGACGACATATATAGACCACAGAATAATTCCTTTAAACGCCCGATTTAACCTGTCAATCGACATAAATAATCTGTCAATTGTTACATTACTTATGCCTATTGCTACACTCAATCTCTCAATAGACAGATTTTACCTATTCCCCTATCGACAGATTCATTCTATCAATTGCCAGATTAATCGACAAGCAATTGACAGGTTGAATCTAGCAATTGACAGAGGTAATCTAACAATTGTCGGATTATTTCTGTCAAATCTGACGACCCTATTGACACATTAAATTTGTAAATTGCCAAATGAAATCTGTCAAGTGCCCGATTTAATCTAGCAATTGCCAAGATTCAATCTGGCAATTGACAGATGTAATATAACAATTTGACAGATTATTTCCGTCAATTGTGGCGATCTTATTGACAGATTCATCTGTTAATTGCCAGATTAAATCTGTCAATAGGCAGATTAAATCTGTCAATAGGCAGATTAAATCTAGCAATTTACAGAAATAATCTGTCAAATGTTAGATTACATCTGTCAGTTATTAGATACAATCTGTTAATTGATAGATTTAATCTGTTAATTACCAGATGAAATCAATCAATTGACAGATTGAATTTAGCAACTGACAGATGTAATCTAATAATTTCACAGATTCACCAATTTTGGCGACCGTATTGACAGATTCACAATTGCCAGATCAAATCTGTCAATTGCCAGATTAAATCAAGCAATTGACAGATTGAGTCTAGCAATTGACAGATTATTTCTGTCAATTCTGGCGACCCTATTGCTAAATTTAATCTATCAGTTGCCAGATTAAATCTAGCAATTGACAGATTGAATCTAGCAATTGACAGCTTATTTGTGTCAATTCTAGCGCCTATTGCTAAATTTAATATGTCATTGCTAGATTAAATCTATCAATTAACAGATTAAATCTAGCAATTGACAGATTAAATCTAGCAATTGACAGATTGAATCTAGCAATTGACAGCTTATTTGTGTCAATTCTAGCGCCTATTGCTAAATTTAATCTGTCATTGCCAGATTAAATCTATCAATTGACAAATTGCATCTAGCAATTTACAGATTCTTGCGGCCCTATAGAAAGATTTAATCTGTCGATTGAATCTAGCAATTTACATATGTAATTTGACAATTGAGAATATTTCTGTCAATTGCCAGATTAAATCTTTCAATTGGAAGATTCAATCTAGCAATTGACAGGTGTAATCTAACAATTTGACAGATTATTTCCGTCAATATTGGCGACCTTATTGCCAGATTCATCTGATAATTTTGCTAGATTGAATCTGTCAATTTCAGATTAAATCTAGCAATTGATAGATTCAATCTAGCTATTGACAGATATAATCCAACAATTGACAGATTATTACTGTTAATTCTGGCGACCCTATTTCTAAATTTAAACTGTCAAGTGCCAGATTTAATCTAGCAATTAACAAAATTAAATCTAGCAATTGACAGATTGATTCCAGCAAAATTGACAGATATAATATAACAATTGATAGATTATTTCTGTTAATTTTGGCCACAAATTGCTAGATTTAATGTCAATTGCTGGATTAAATCTAGCAATTGACAGATTGAATCTAGCATTCGACAAAAAAATGTAAGGCAACAATTGTTGGAAATTAGAGGAATTGTCGTTTCTTACCCCGCTGTATATACGTCGTCGTACAAGCGGTACAAATTTTATACACGTTACATTATGTGGGTACTTATATTATATAGTGGGGACATACATTGAAATGTTAAATTTCATTTGCCAGGCTCGCGTACGTGGCCCGGCGTGCTGTGGCCCACGCGCTTGCGTGTGAGCCCACAAAAAGAACCCTCCTGTCGATTCGGTTTTATTGAAAAATTTCAAATATTACACACCGAAAGATCATGGGATATATATATATATTATATAGCGAACCATCCTTAACCATCTTCTGTGCAACGTAAATTGCGCCGTGGGGCAACAACTCACGTTGCCCCATTCAACAGATCTAACGTATAAATACCATAAATATGATCACAGTGGCGCTCAAAGCGCTCTCTCTCAGTCAATATATAATTATAACAGTTGTAACAAACATAGAAAAATATACATATGCTCTCAAACAATCAGTCAGCGTTGGGTTGCTTGCGATGCGACCATCTGAACACAGCTGAGGCAGTGCCGACGCACAATCCGACCCTGTAAGTGTCTAACCTAACGAACCACCAGCACCAACACTGCTCCCGCGGATTATCGTTGTCGAGCTAACGCGAATTAAAAATCAGTCACTGTTCATAGACACAGACCGACCCGCCCTAGAGTCACTGCATCGCTGCGGGTACCCGTCCGTCCCGTAGGTTAGATAGATAGATTCACCGTTTCCTTACTTAGGAATAGAAAAAAAATCATCCAAAAAAAAAACAACCTGCGCTACATACGTCCTTCCTACATACATACATACACGCGTCGCACAACAACACGCCGGTCTTGGAATCTTAGTTGGCCGCACCGGTGTCGATCATGCAGGGGGCGTCCCCTTGCCCCTTGTGTTCCGTGCTCTTGTTGCAGTCTTCTTTTTTCCCTCCCGTGCTCGTGGACCCGTCCTGGGACAGGATCACGTCGTTCACTGGAACGTCACTGAAACAGAAAGGGAGACGTTCAGGGTATACTGGGGCTCAGATTTCTCTACCTTACATACCCGCTCTCAGTTTTAACGGTTAAAGCGAGTCCCTGTGGCTGTTTCTGCCCCTTGTTAGATTTGTTAGTGTTACGCTTTTTATTCGCCTACAAGAGAATTTTACAGTTTAGTGGACGAGAATCAACATTCATTCAATATCAGCTGTGGTGTTTAAAATATGCATATAAAAACCTTCTACTTTCAACCCCCCTCTTTAAAAAAAATTTCATACGCCCATGACGAGCACCGTATTGCCAGTCAGTAAAGTCCGTATACATTTCATACGGACTTTACAATAAGATACAAATATGGCTGTCAAGTTTTATTAACCCATGTGAAAAAAGTCGTCTCTGGAAGAATCGCACACTTTAGAGGCAGAAATCATGCACGGCATTATAAAATACAAAAACTCACCTGAGTCCTTCTAGGATTGATGGGAAAAGTAGGCGGCCCTGGCCTGCGATTCTGTCCTCTACCCCTGCCGTAATTATTCTGGTACGTTTGTCCAGACCCGGGACCGCCACGTCCCCTGCCCTGCGGTGGGCCAAAAACGTTGCCGGCCGGACCCATCTGCTGCCTCATGTTGGGCTGAAAACCGTAGTTTGCGCCCCAGGACCCCACAACCACCCCGGCGACTTGTAACTGCCCCCCCCTGGAGGGGATGGGTCGCTGACGCAGAGTCGAGGCGCCCCGCGTCGAAGGCAGGTTCATGGCCGGCAGACAGTGGGGCGGCGGAAGGCCTTGCCTAAGCATAGGGGCTGGAAAAATATTGTACACTTAAATCGAATTATAGGGAGGGATGTCTCGTGGCTCGTACCTCCCGCAAACGGTGGCAGCGGCACCTTGGCAAACTTGATGTCAAGTCCCTCCAGTATGGCTTTCCGCATGCGTTCCACCTTGACGACCCTCTCGATGTAGTTCTCGCACACCTCCAAGATATTTTTAGCGTGGGCAGACCTGGTAAGCGTGTAATGGAATAGTTTGCCGTCAAAATACAGCCACGGGCAGCACATTAACCAGGGCAACGGCGCTCCGCAAGCGTCGTTGGCCAAAAAGGCCATGTCCACGCCCTTCATGAACAAAGCTGCCAATTGAACTCCGCGACCAGTCACCACGTTTAACTGCAAGACACTCAATGAGAATCACAACTATCGGCATGTTAGATAAATTACCGTCAACTCCTGCAGATACTGGGGATTCATAAGATTCGGATTGAAGGCGTGGCATAAGAAGGCGTCTAGCTCGTGCCGCCGCATAATCGGCCTGTCCTGAGACATTATATACCTCAGAACGCACGCCATGATGAGCATATGTTGCGGAACATATGCCGTGTTCAAAATAAGCGGAGTGTCGGAGTTGAGGCACGACAAGAGGGCGCGCATGCGTCTCCTCTTGTCGTCGACGGATGGACCAAACCATAGTCGCTGTAGAGTAGGAACAGCCCAAGGTAGCGGGTCCGCTTTTACTTCTTCTGGGTGCTGATAGGGATTAGAACGACTGTATAACCATTCTTTCACAATCACGTCTGGCTGTGGAGCGTTATCTGGTAATTCTCCAGATTCTATGGGATGAAAAGATTTCTTTTTATATTTTTTTCTATTTTCAAAAACAAATTTTTTTTGCAAGCAAATATCAAAAAAATAAAAACAATTATAATGAAATTAAAAAATTTATGAAAAATTGTTATATATTAAAAAAATTAAAATTTATAACTGATAATAGTAATAAATAAAAAAAATGTAGTTTTTAAAATTTCTCCAAAATACACACTTTTCAGTGACAATTTTTTACACAAAATAATAAAAACAATAAAAAAATATTGTTTCTAGGCCAATTTGTATGCCCATTTATGTTAATCTGCAAAATGATATTTTACAAAAACAAATGGGAAAAACTTAGTTTGACAAAAAAAATTGTAAAATAAAATAATTTATTCTTATATTTTCGAAAATTATTTTTTTTGCAATCAAATGAAATTATTAAATACATATTTCATTTATACATATTTTTAATTTCATTTAGAATTGTTTTTGTTTTTTTTTTTAATATTTATTTCGATTTTCGAAAATATAGGAAAATAAAAATTTTTTATTTTATTTTATTATTTTAACACACATTTTAAAATATTGAAAGAAGCAAAATGCACAACTCGCCTTTTTTTTTGGTGTGGACGTATCTCAAATGATGCAAGTTAAACAACACAGCATACACTTTCTGCCTCAAAGGCTGATAAATGTCATGTATAGGGGGAAACTCCCTATTGTTCTCGTCCTCCATAAGACACGGCAAACGCACCTCCTGGGTACTGAGAACGTGCAAGATCATGGGAGCCATCAGGCCCTTCTGGTGACGCAACGAAGCAGTCCTTAATACATCGGGAGATACTGTGGGGGTGACGAAATTTGCACTCACTGTAACATGAAATAAAGTTATTTATTTATCCAACAAACATTTCTTGCTACCTCTAAATTACCTGCTGATTTTGTGGGCTGGTAGTTGTTGGGAGACAACGCCAAACTGCTGGCGGAATTGCTCAAGCCTACTAAGAGGTTTACTGAATTTGTAGAGGAACTTCCGGCTAGACTTTTGGCAGAAGTGATGGAACCGTTAGATATGCCGTTGAACCTTGAAGAGTCGGACGACAGAGCAGAATCTTCTGATAAAAAACCGGATTAAATTTTTTAATAAGAAACCGGGGCACGATATTTACTTACCGCTGTGTGTATTTTTCAGTATGTTCATATCGAGGCCCTCAAAGCCCGCTATGATGGAATTGGCGGTGGCCATTCGGTAATTCTTTAAGCTTTCTTGCTACAAATTACAGAAAATTAATTACCCAAAAATAGAAATATCCAATTTCAATATAAAATTTCCAGTCTCACTTCAGCGTTAAGAAAAATGTCAACTGCGTTTCTTTAGAAGCGGCAATTAAAAAAATACCGCCTCTATTGCATAGCAGTTATTTATCTACTTCCTTAACACACTAACACTAGCATTTTGAAGCTAATGCAGTACTTGAAGGAAGATACACATTTGATACATAGTCCGAGAAGTTGAAAAAAAACCGGATTTTTAGTTATTTACTAAAGCAAAAAAAAATTTGTAAATTACCAAAATATAAAATATTTTTGAAAAAATTTCCCAAGCTGGAAAATATTGCATGACACACACAGTTTGACAGTGAAATTTTGCAAAAAAAATCGCAATTGAAAAAAACGGTTCTTTAGTTATTTACAAAAAAAACTTTTTTCAACCTTGCAGATTTTTTAGGTTAAGTTCGTCCTTAAGGCGCGAATTGAAAAAAATATATTATTATTCCATATTTTTTTTATCCAAGCAGGAATTTCTGCTAACTTAACTTCAGTCCGTGACAGAATGCTTGCACCAAAAGGAAACATCGCGAATTCGTAGACTTACCTCTTGCTCGGTGGTTTCCGACGCGAATCCAGATGTATCCAGATCCTGATCCTCAATTTTTATACTAGGCGAAACATCATTTTGTATGCTCGGCAGGCCTTTCTTAGGCTTGGATTTCGCTATAAATAAAAGATCACAGATACATAAATTTAAAAAGACACTACCATGTATAAAACTTACTTGGCGGCGTGCAATACTTAAGGAAACCGCTGGCGGTGCCATTCAAATAATACTGTACTGACTGTCGGAACTTGGACGCCCGCCTGTCGTCTAACGAGCCCAACACCGCCACCACCAAGGCGTCCATGTTGGACGGAGAGGGCAGGTTGCGAACGTATTCGGCCAGCTTTTTTACGTTACTCTCAGAACTCTGAAAACCGTTAACGTCTACCAGTAAAACAATACCCGTATAAGGAAACACTTTATATAAACTGTAGAAATATCAGAACGCTGGGATTATGTCTTCAGTTTTAAAAGTCAGACCCGAAAGATGTTATTCATCATTCATTTGCAAAGCACTTTCTCCGCCAGAAGTACGACTGAAGTACTTACATTCTCTACGGTAGCTTTGGTCAAGCTGAGCTTCTTGTACAAGTCCTGCAGATTGCTCTCCGGCACGAGGAAGTTACCGAGGAGCGCGGCCATAATGCAGACCTGCTCCTGCGTCACCTGTAACGTCTTAGTCAGCTCGCTGATCATGTATTCTTTGGTTTCAATGGACCCCTGCAAGAAGTAGCTGTAGCGAATATTCACGCACCCAGTCTCACATTTACCTTATACGTCAACTTAAGGTTCTCGGATGAGAAATAACGGGGCGGGTCGAAAGCCGCGTATTCGGCGTCATCCGCCAACAGTCCGTGAAAGCCGTACTCGCGGCAGTAAGCTATGACCTCCTGGTGGTGGTCGTCCATCGTGCACATCTAAAATGAACACAATCACAAAAAAAACGTAAAACTATTTTAGCAAAACGGATCAAAAGTTGTAGTTCTTTTTATTACCTACAACTTTGCAGGTATAATTTTAAAGCGCAACTATAATTATTTTGGTAAACACATACCCCACTTCACCCTACTACAAACATCATATTATATGATAAATAAACTGTTTCCACAAAAAAAATTCCGATATCCCTTTTGCTTTTCCTGTTATAAAAGTTTAAAGTGCAACTATAATTTTTTTTTATTACTTACCCCACTTCACCCTACTACAAACACCATATTATAAATGTGTTACATTCATTTACTAAAGTATGCCCGGTTGTTTGGCTAAATATATTGTAATAGCGGACAGTAATTTTAAATGGCTAAATAAGAAAAGTGTCTACAATATTATCAAGGTCAGATACTACCTCACTCACTTCTATATATATGATTTGAAAAGAGATGCCGTAACTCAGTCACATACACATATTTCGGAAAGGGCAAGAAAAGTATACCATATTTATATGAAAACCGTAGATCTGATAATAAAATAGACTGACTTACCACGGTGACTCCTAAATGTCGCAGAGCCATACGCAGAGCGGATCTAAGGCAAGTGGGGGCAGTCCACCATATCTTTGGCGGAGGCGTAGCTTTAGTATTTATATGCTTTAAAACCATTCCGACACGTTGACGTACATTCGCCTGCTCGGCGACCCACTCGTTCATACGACACTGTTCGATTGTGCCATTAAAAACGACTGCCAACTCTATATTCCCGCGTTCTATAGCACGGGTAAGCAACGACAGGAATTGTACCATACGATTCCATTGGCCACCACAGGCCCAGTCTAAAAAAATAATAATTAGTCATCCTACTTAATTAACTACTAAGAAATTAACTAACCAGAGAAATATCCCCCGTACAATCTATCCAAGCAGTTCTCAGCGTCAACGATGAGCTTTAGCTTATTTCCGATGGGTCTTATTTTACGGTTCGTGTTGTGCGGCTGCTGACGCTGGGTCACATTCCTCGCTATTTTCAAAAGGTCCACTGACACCGCTCCGCCCTCCAGACTGGGACTTTCCAAAAATTTTTGTAAGTCGTGAACACCCATTTTGGAAAATTAATTACTATTTGCTGCTTAATGGATTAATTAGAAATTCTTAGTCATAATAAATCTGCAAATAGGAAGTAATAGGTGCTAGAGATGTTCTTATTAACGTAATAATCTGATTATTTAGAAAAAACATTTATGAATTATGACACCGTAACCGCCAATATGGCGTCTAAATTAAGTTATACTTCGCTTCAGACAAAACTTGCACTGCTAGTCAACATGAGTAAATACGAAAATGAAGTCAGCTGTCAGTTACTCAACTAAAATAATATTTAAATTTGCAGTCCGACGCTCTCGCAAAAACGGATTTACCGAAACGAAATTACATGTAAATGTTCAGACGCCTTTCATTTTTCATGTTTGCAAACTGCCGGCAAATCTCTTTCATCAACTTGACGTACACGTCCCGTGTTATAATCGATACTCTGATTAAAATGTTAAAGAAGACCACTTACATTTTTACGTTAACACGATGAAATCGGCGATTTCTACTTTCTACTTACGGCAAAATAATAAAATACATGATTTCCAGAACAACACAATCATGAACAAAATGTTCACCGGAAGCCGCTTTCATCTCATTGCGCATGACGGATATGTTTATGTTACTTGTTTTTATACAAAAAGGTCAAACATTTGGCGGGAATTAGTGACTTCGGATAATATTTTGATATAAATATGGGATCAGTTCGCGTATTCTGCTTAATTCATATTAAATATATTTATGGGGAAAATATTATACATATTTAACAGTGTAATATTTATTGGTGTCAATTCATAATGCCTAGGTAAAATTTATGTTATAAATTTATGATACGCAACTGCTCTCAATAAAATAAATAATGAAAGGGAAATTATAAAACTAATCTACAGTTCAGTAATTTTTATAAATAATAGCAAAGGGCATGAAAGTTAGAACAAATAAATAAACATCTTCTTTCCATGGTTGGGTTTTTTTGCACAAAACATCTACCATCGTAGGGGCAAAACTATGGCTGTGGCGCACGTGGCCATAGATAATATAAGATGATGGTATTGTCACAGAAGAGAGGCTCTCTCTTCGTCAGCGGTTAAGTTCGGCCGGCATCCTTTTGCTCCAACGGTCGATTCCAAATTGATGCTAGGTTTCTCTAGGCACGATGTTAATGCACAAATGACACACTACACAAACGCCGGGAAATACACCGGTGGGGCAATGAACCTACGCCGTACGTATCCGCTGACGTCAAAAGCGTGGTGGGGGCTACGAGATTTGTCTAACATTGCGCTTATGGGGATAAGCAATCCTGTTTAGTCTATAATCGTTGGCACAAAACCATGTAACACTGATCTATTCGCGGCTAAAGGCTACATTTACACTCAATTTCAATTATGCTTGAAGGTGAAATTTCTGCACTTGGCAAATGCATTATGGCATTTACAATAAAAAATTACTTAAATTCAATTCGACAACTGGTGCAACATTTTAACCGATTTTTAAAGTTATGTTCAGATTTAAGATTGCAATTCCCAACAAAGAACATTGGAGGAAACAAAAAAAATTTAAACAGTTAAATTGCTAAAAAAATTATGTTCCAATATCCATTATATACTTCAAAAATCTTCCTTCAACGCACGGATCACAACCTGCAACGCATTAAAATATAACCTAAATAAACAAGTAATTTGATACCAATGTAAATGGCTCTTTCGCTCTTACAATAAATTCAACTAAAATGTCAATTCAGGATTCATTAATGCAAATGAAGACTTACTTCATTTCTCGTCAGATGGCGTATCGTATAATATTTTTAGACAAATATGACGTCGCGCGGTCTGACTGTAAGTTACGAGGCAACCTTGTCAAGTTAACATGGAGAATTGCAAAATTCACACTGTTCAGATTTTGGACGTACTTGGGCCACAGAAAATTTAGTATCAATCTACTATATTTCTATGACTTGGGATCATTCGACGAAGCCAGTGTTGCCAACCCGGTGTATTATTCACTAAAACTGGAGCCTGCCTAAACTGAACTGCACTAAAATTCGAGCCTGCCAAAAGTGCCAAAGTGAATTTTGAGGAGTCACAAAGCTGTGTATTTGTTCTATCTGAATACAACGTTGCCAGATTAGAGGATTTTCCCTAAAAATCTATCGATTTTATTTTTTTGGGTTTACTTGGGGAAATAACAGGGTAATTCTTGCCTGACATTTAGGTTAATACTAATCATTTCAATTTCAATATTATATTTTTAATCTGTTTTTACTGTTGGTTATACGTAAGTTCTTTCTTTCATTTGAGAAATAACAATTTTCCTCGACAAACTCAGTTTTATGTGCCCTAAATATCTTCTAGTTCTTGCGGATTTATTTGTAACGCTTATTTTGGGGTATTTTTGATATATTCGGGATATATTTCAGTCAAGAAAATTTATTAAAATCCAGGAATATAATCATAATCTACGAAAATAAAAAATGCCTTTTTTGGGGATTTTTTTGAAAGTCTTGTACTTGAGGAATTTTAAATATCGACTGGGGAAATTGAGCCGCACGATCTGGCAACCCTGTCTGAATAATTGTTGCGAGTTGGGCGAGTAGCTGACCCACAACGATTATAGACTAAACAGGATTGCTTATCCCCATAAGCGCAACGTTAGACAAACTCGTCGGCCCCCACCACGCATTTGACGTCAGCGGATACGTACGGCGTAGGTTCATTGCCCCACCGGTGTATTTCCCGGCGTTTGTGTAGTGTGTCATTTGTACATTAACATCGTGCCTAGAGAAGGGTTATCTGACCAAGCATCAATTTGGAATCGACCGTTGGCGCAAAAGTATGCCGGCCGAACTTAACCGCTGACGTCAGATCTTGTCTAACAACACGTGGCCGATAAGCAATCCTGCTAGTCTATAATCCTTGGCTGTCCCATATGAGCTGCCGACAGTTTTTTTTATGAATCTTGTATAATAAATGACAAAATGACTAATGGTTCCGGACGCTGGACTTCTGGGGCCGTTTAGAGCACAGATGGATTTTAAGAGTAAACAAATAGTGAATTAGTGAAAACTCATGAGATGATACAATAATTGTTGATTGCTCCCATAGAAAATTCGCGAATAATTAAAGATTTTAATCAATGTCAAATGTCATTTTTGATTTCTTTTGCTTATTAATTTTTAAGGCGTTTATGGTTTATGCAACAGAAATATAAGCACAAGTTTTGTCGTAGCCTTAAGCATAAAATTGAATCCGTTGATTTCAATGAACGTGTTTATACATATAATTAAAACATAACCACTGTCGTGTTTTATAGTCGTATAAAAGTGACCTTGAAAGTTCCCATATTTTAACTTTTATGCTTGTGCTCTTTCTGTGCATGCTCGAATCGTCAAAGAAAATTCGCGGAGGTTTTCGTATTTTCTAAGCTAACCTCAAAAATTAGATAACATTTTGTCTGTGCTTTGTTCTTTTCATTACGAATGCGGAGGCGGCTTTAATAGAACTAAGAGAAAAGTTTCGGCAATTATGGGACAAGAGATACGACAGATATGATGATAAAATTTCGGTGGAAACCGCCTGGCAAACAATAGCCAATATTATGGAACTACAAGGTAAGTTATGGAAAGAATAATATACCGAACATTATCAGAAATGACGAAAGATAACGATATATGGCAATGTGTTACAGATTAAAATTTATTTTTCCCATTTTTAAGCGATTCATAAGTCGTAACGCGGCTTTTCGGCCCGGAAATCGGAATCAAACACGGAATAAAACTAATATTAAAAAATGTATTATACAATAACAAAATGTAACAATATTTTGGATTTCTGATTAAAGCAATGATTAGTAGAACATTAAGACCCAGGTTTTCCATAAGAGTAAATCTTCAATATATTCTTATACGGTAGTGGTTGTGGAAACTTCTCCGCTGACTGGAACAGATTCTTGAATTTCTCGTCCAAATCGGTCCCTCTTTTCGTTGTTGGCGTATCCCTCATGGACGAATGCCTCGGTGGCGGAGGCGGTGGGGGATTGCAGTTGTTACTCGCCACCTGCTAAGAAATGAAACAATGGAAACGTCGCACCATCAGATCACGCGTCATATTACTTACCAAAGGCGTCTGTCGTATAGGCTGAGTTTTGTACGGTGGAGGTGGAGGGGGAGCGTGATTGGGTGGCTGGGGTAAAGAGGGTAGTGTAGACAGTGGCGGAGGCGGAGGGGCTTGATTAGGGTGCCTCACCGCGCTCGGCTTGGCTAGAATTAGTGGGGGAACGGGTTGTGTGGGAGAGAATGCGCTCACAGGCGACGACGTTTGTGGAGATGGGACTGATGGGGGTGGAGCGGATGGTCTGTTGCTTAGAGCCGGCCTTAGCCTCTGATTATGTACAGTGGAGTTTGATAAGGATTGACTAAGCATGGAAGACATATGCCTGACGGTGCCGAATTTGTTGGGCGGGTTGCCGTCCGGGCTCTGCGGCGACGGCGACCGGGGACTTTTCATACTGTGTGCCCTACTGACCGGCTTGCTGTTCCTCTTCTGAGGCGCCGCCGGTTTACCTTAAAGAAAATTATTCGCTTCATAGATTTTAATTAGGGCAGACACTACATGTGCTGTAAAAAAATTGTATTTTTCTTTTTTTTCCTCTTTAAATTAAAATTTATGTTAATATAAAAAATATTTCTTTTTAAATTATTAGTTTTTTTGGTTTTTTTAATTATTTTTTATTAACTGATTTTAATTGCCATGTTTATATATATATATATATATATATATATATATATATATATATATATATATATATATATATATATATATATATATATATATATATATATATATATATATATATATATATATATATATATATATATATATATATATATATATATATATATATATATATATATATATATATATATATATATATATATATATATATTCGTCTATTTGCTTATTTCTATGTAATGAAATGCTACAAACTCAAGATTACTTTTCACAAAACAAATATGAATAGCAAAGAATTTCAAAGCTAATATATATATATATATATATATATATATATATATATATATATATATATATATATATATATATATATATATATATATATATATATATATATATATATATATATATATATATATATATATATATATATATATATATATATATATATATATATATATATATATAAAATGTGACAATAATTTTATAACGTCCACAATATATTTTAAAGTATAATATAGATGATAAATTTAGTGATAGTAACATCAGTGTGAACTTTGAAAAACGGAAAAATTCTGGTCTGCAAAGTTCCTAGGAAAAAAATTCAAAAAATCGCAAAAAGAAATTACAAAATCATCTCGTAATTAATCAGGTAATGATTAATTACGAGAATGGGAACAATAAATTTTTGAATGAAAACTTTTTATACGAGATTCATGACTGTTCTGATTCATGACTGTTCTACGTTACTCAGAAAAAAAATTAAAAATCGCAATAAAAAATTGCAATATCAACACAGCGAATTTGAAGACATTACAATTAATCAAGATACGGGGGAACAGTCAATTTCAGCAAAAAAAAATGCAAAATCATCTTGGCGAATTTGAACATGTCACAATTAATTAAAGGAACGAGAACGGTAAATTCCTGAACAAAAATTGACCGCCAAAAGTCATTGTGGATCAAGATTGAAGGCTGTTATGCTAAGTTTCTGGGAAAAAAATTAAAAAGTCGCAAAAAAAATGCATAATCGTCGTTGGAGTTATAAATATGAAATATTAAAAGCGGCAAATTCCTATATTATGCATACTATTAACTAAAATATTTTTTTTATATATTTTACATGAAGCTAGCAGAACATTCAAAATTTTTTAAAAACGAGTATCTGTTACATTGTCGCTTTCACGATTAATTAACGGAAAATAATAAAATAAGCCTATGCATTTTTCTGTTCGTCAAAGTTAATCTGCTAAGTTCACGCCGATGAAAGTAACACACAAATATAGTCTTAAAAAATTCGTGAATGGAGAATAATCGACTCACCATTTAAAGTTGGAGGTTTGGGCGCCAAGTTTGGCTTTCCGTGACTGATCACAGGTCTCGGAGACGTTAAACTATTATTTACATCATCATTTCTATCTAGCATACTCAAATTTGCATTGCTCTTCGCTTTCCTATGCAGAGTGCTACTGTTGGGCTGCAAACTCGACGTGTTCGTATTCAAGGACAGCTGACTCAAATTTAAACCATTCGCTATATTGTCCTTGACATTGAAGGGCTGTCTCTGACTATTTAACTCTCTAGACATCTAAAACAAGTATGAAAGCGAGTTTTTAAAGAGAGGTAAACACAGGATCATTTTGCGGAAATTTTTTTATTTTCAATTTTCTTTTTTTAAGTTTTTGTTATATTTGCAATAATATTTTTTTTTCATTCGTAACCAGCTCTATTATGTAGACTCTGGTTCTAAAACTTTTTTTCTGTCTCCAGATTTGTTGTGAATCTAGTGGATAAAATTTGACCTAAATGAACAAAACATGAACAAAAACTTAAAAACTTTTTATTTTCAATTTTTTTAAAGTTTTTGTTATATTTGCAATAATATTTTTTTTTCATTCGTAACCAGCTCTATTATGTAGACTTTAGTTCTAAAACTTTTTTTCCTCATCGAAATTTTTCTAAAATGAAAGCTTCCGAGTTATATATGGGCAAAAAGAAAAAACAATTGGTAATTTTTTGCGATTTTTTCACTATTTGTTTAATAAAAAATTAAGCCCATGTTTCTGAACCAACTGACGCATAGTGAAATTTCATTTCTAATAATATTTCAAAGCCGTTAAAGTAATTCGCGGTTATATGCGGTTCATGCAACCAAAAACAGATCGCACCCGCATCGACTAAAATATCAGACAACCCTGCACATGGAGAGGGATATTCAGGGGCCTGTAACATCTACTCACCGTTCTATTTGGCGCAGGTGGAGGGGGTCCCCTATTCCTGTTATCACTGGCTAATTGCTTCTTCAATTCGATCTGGATATTGCTAAAACTTTTCGTAGGCGTCACCGCTGGTGGGCTAACATCCTCGTTATTATTAATACTTTTAATAGAACTGTTAGTAGTCCCTATAACGAGAGAGTATTTCAGTTTTCGCACAAATCCATACTGCTGACAGACACATGTGACATTTATTTTGGGATTGTTATTTTTAAACTTCACAAATTGTCTCTGTTGTTCATACGCAGGTTCTTACATAAGTATCCAACAGCTGGACAAGCAAGTGTCTCCCAATATAGTTGAATCAGAAACATAAACATTACTGCATATGTATGCAATGCGTAGCATTAAACCATCTGAAGTGATTGGACCATCAAATTTTTATTATCTAGATAGTATGTTGGATAAATAAGCGAGTTTATCATCTACCTTGAGCTTGGCTATTGTACATGGTGAGTGATTGCCTAATAACTTTTACAATGCTCAAAAATGGTTGTTTTAATTCATAATAGATGGGTACATCAATAAACGGATATTTTTAAAACAATGAGGTGCATTTGCTATAGTTGATTTAACGATAGAAAATCTGATTTGAGAGCAATATTTTTGACATCAACACCAACACGTAAAAATTAATAAACTAAAATGCATCATTTCTCAAGAGCGCCACCAATTTTTAACAGCCATATCGCGAACTCATACACAGCATAACCAGAAAACAGTGTTCTCATGTCATTGCTGTCAAAATCAGCTGTGTGGTAGTTCATTTGTCCCAAACTATCTCTCTTATGCTTGTAAAAAAACGCAATTCCAATGTTGATAACCTTGTCATACAAATATACAAGAAGGAGATGTTTACATAAATTCCATAGATATTCCATAGATAAATAGAAAACTAATTTATTTAAAGTAATATATTTTGAAAACAATGGGGTGCATCCGCTACTAGCAGCTGTCAATGTCATTGCTGTCAAAAACAACTGTCTGGTAGTTCATTTGTCCCAAACTATCTGTCTTATGCTTTTAAAAAAACGCAATTCCAATATTGCCAACCTTGTCATACAAAATATACAAGATCTTTACTTTTTCCATTATTGAGAGGAAAGTGAAAAAAGCGACGTTCTCAAAAGCATTTGCAACAAAAAACCCTGACGCATATCACGCTCATTGTAACTTTTTAAACGGCTTACTGTATATGTCAAGATCTTTCATTCAGCGAGTCCCGTCCAAAGTCCAAATCAACACCTCTAACACCCCTACTAATTCAAAATTGTACACTAAACACAAAACATTAAAAAGTATCATTGTAAACTAGGTTAAAATGGATTCTGCATGTAATTTTTATTTTCTTATTTAACTTAGAATTTAATTACTTATTTAAGTTAATAAGTACTGAAAATAGATTTCATGTAAAATTAGCCAAAATGTATTAATGACTAGTATTAAGTATTAATGAGTAATGTATTAATGACTAGACTCCATAATCGACATAAAGCTTTCTTTAATATTAAAACTCTCCTTTAAGTTCTAAAGCATGTTCCATAATCGAATCTTAAAGATACTTTTACTAAAAAGCCTCTTTTGTTGCTAGAATCTCGATTTTGGCCCTTTTGATGGAAAAAAATTGTTTTACTGTAAACTTAACCTGCAAAATTTTTTACTGTCAGTACTCATGCATTCGTTTATAAAACTGTTTATGGTCTGGGAAAGAAATAATCATTCAAGTTCATCCTCAGAAAGTGAAAAAGAAGACATAACGGTGTTGAGAAGAGAAAAAATATAAATATAGGCCACAATTGTAATATTTCATGAAAAACAAGACAGAATTTTTCCGTGTTTGAATTCGCCTTGTCCTTAAATAATAATAAAACTTTAATTATACTCTCACATAATTAACAACAATCCCTTCCACACATTTATTGCTTTATCGGTCACTTTGTTTTAGATAACTTTTCTCTGCAAATATATGCCATCCTTTTCGGGCTTTTTTCCTCATTATGTTGACTCATTATTTATTATATATACCAACACTTTAATAACATGATAAAACTATACAACAAAGCAATTAACCACAATGTTTACAAACCAACAAAACTTATTTAAATTTCCATCACAAAACAACTAACATCGAAAATCTTAGGTTATAATTAAATATAATTATTGTCATAATTGCCTCACAATAAATCACAAATTGAAGCTTTTCCTAACAAGATGCATTCCACTTTATGGAACTAAATCGACTTTACAATGAATTAAAATCTTTTGTTCATATTTCATATTTTTTTATGGAACTTGCTGTTTTAGAATGGCTGTCAATTTTGTTACCCACTAAATGACAGAAAAATAAGCAGAAATGACAAACAGTTTTTTGTGTTTTTACTTTCCAACCAGTTGGCTGGGATATCACAGGAAAATAAAAACAATTGCCTATAGCTAATTCAAATGTCAAAATTGTTAGTGATTTTAAATGCCTTATGCATTGGTTTAATTTAAAGTGTGCTTCAGAATAAAATGATTGTAAGTAAGTCTAGTGTTATTTTCACAAAACTAATGCAAACATTAAAAAAATAGATGTTAAATCTTTATAGAATTCAGAATTTCACAGAGACTCTTTGACGCATAATTTGCACAAAAGTCTGTCTTTAATAGCGTTTATAACGTTTGGTGCCACATTTTGTCTAATAATTCTTGTAAAATATCAGTTTAAAACTTTAAATTACAATACTTGTCATTTCGCAACATTAATAAATACCTGCTATTGCACTTATACATTCTTGTACTGAATTTCACTAACCTTGTACCATAACCGCGATAAAACAGTAAAAAAAAATCGTACCTAATTTACCAGTAGGTTTGAGTTTGGGCATCCCCCCAGCAAACAACCCACCTAACCCATTTGCTGGTCCAGTGCCGGGCGGGCCGGTAGAACCCTCGGCAGACTTCATGCCATTTCTGTTGCTTGTGTTACTGACTTTACCTAGAAGAATTCGGTTAAGCTTGTTTACGTCCCGAAAATATCACAAACCTGGTATGACGGGCGCGCTTTTATCGACGGTAACGGTTTTCTTCAACTTCGCCCCTTGCCTGATGGACTTCAGTAGCGCGCCCCTATCGTCGGCGCCACCTTTGGAGGATAAGCTGAAGACGGGCTGGGGCGGGGCCGCGGGGGCCATGGGAGGCGGCGGAGGAGGCGCCGGCATCGTTACAAATCGCTAGCTGGAAAAAATTCACTGTTAAGTTACAAGTTTTGTCTGTTTGCGTTTCGCATTTCCCAAACTGTGAAGCAATGAAAACGTTCATTGTCAATGCTTGTAACAACTCGATACAAGTGCCTAAAACCTTCATAGATTATCCCTATATTTACAGTCCGGATTATCAATTGTATTACCCTGATCACGTGGTCATTATTAATACTCATATCTGATGAAAAAACACCTATAACTGCAAAACTTATGTATCTACTGTAGGTATATATTATCGCGTAATAATGTTTACAAATATTCTATTGTATTGTTCAATTTTTACTAAGTTTCATGCTGATTTAGATATTGAGAACAACTAACTAACGTAATAATTAACCATATCTCTCACATGTCAACAAATATATAGATAAGTTACATACACACACGTAAATAGGTTATGAATATCAGGTCAGACTTCCTCTATAACCAACTCTAAAAAGAATATCTAGCCCTATTTCTAGCGTCTCTAACCTTTATGACCGATTTTTTTTTACATTAATACATATATTTAAGCAAGCGTAATTTTTGGTGTCATTTTTATATTAAAACATCTGAAAGAATTCAGAATATTTATATTTTTTTGGTCACGATAGCTTAAAGGTGCACTTGATCCACAAAATAAATACATAATGTAGATGCGTTGCAGTGGCGTAGTAAAAAAAATCCACAAAAATTCTATTTGAACTTGTCGCGCTACTTTTTAGCTATAAAAATAAACAAGACATGTACTTCAGCTGTTGCATAGGGCTAAGTCATTCGTAGGTCCGTAGCAGTGACGTAGGATACCAAAAAAAAAAAATCCATCAAAAATCTATTTGAATTTGTGGAATTTTCTCGATCAGAATACACATAAAACATGTGCTTAAGCTGTTTCATAAGGACAAATCATTTGTAGGTCCGTAGCAGTGGCGTAATATACCAAAAATAAAAAAAATTAAAAACCCATAAAAAACTTGTGGAATTTTCTCGCATTTGTAGGTCTGTAGCAGTGGCGTAGTTTACCAGATATTTTAAAAACGATTCAAATTCAAAAATGAAGTAGTATAAAAAAAATGAAAAAAATCGATAAAAAATATATTTGAACTTGTCGTGGAACGTTCTCGCTATAGAACACATAAGACAGATACTTTAGCTGTTTCATAAAAAAAATCCAAAAAAAAACTTGTCGTGGAATTTTCTCGCTATATAACACACGCAAGATATCTACTTAGGCTATATGTCTTGTGTGTGTTCTATATTGAGAAAATTCCACAAGTTCAAATAGATTTTTATGGATTTTTAAAGTTTTTTGTTTTTGGTATACTACGCCACTGCTGCGGACCTACAAATGATTTGGCACTATAAAAGAGCCTAAGTATATATCTTGTGTGTGTTCTATATTGAGAAAATTCCACGACAAGTTTTTTTTAATGGATTTTTGAAGTTTTTTTTTAATTGTGGTATACTACGCCACTGCTACGGACCTACGAATGATTTGGCCCTATGAAACCGCTGAAATTCATGCCTTGTGTGTGTTCTATAGCGAGAAAATTGCACAATAAATTAAAATAGATTTTCCACGATTTTTTTTTGTTATGCTACGCCACTGCTACGGACCTACAAATGATTTGGCACTATGAAAGAGCCTAAGTAAGTCAGGTCTTGTGTGTGTTCTATAGTAAGAAAATTCCACGACAAGTTTTTTTATGGATTTTTGAAGTCTTTTTTTTAATTTTTGGTGTACTACGCCACTGCTACGGACCTACAAATGATTTGGCCCTACGAAACAAACTGAAATCCATGTCTTGTGTGTGTTCTATAGCGAGAAAATTCCACAATAAATTCAAATAGATTTGCCATGATTTTTTTTTATTTTTGTTATACTACGCCACTGCTACGGACCTTCAAATGGTTTGGACCTATGAACCAGCTTAAGTATATGTCTTGTGTGTGTTCTATAGCGAGAAAATTCCAAGACAAGTTCAATGACTTTTTTTAAGTTTTTAAATTTTTGGTATACTACGCTACTGCTACCGACCCACAAATGATTTGACCCTATGAAGCCGCTGAAATTTCACTTGTTAAAACTTGTCAATGAAATGGCATGGCTGTTTGTTTAGTCTAGATGCGAACCTCCGCTTAGGGCATAGCTACTTGAGCTACTGGTTACCAGATGGCGATGGTATCTCAACTCTCAACCATGTGTGTTGGGGAGTCATAGTCCCAACTCCCAACAACTTCCCTGCCAGCTAGGGAAGGTTAAAGCTACTGCAACGTATAATTTTTAAAAAAATTTTAAGTACTGAAAGCAACCGATAGTGATAGCTGCACCTCTGCATCCGTTACCATTCTCGGTCATTTAATGTCATGCTTGTAACGTCAAAGTAATAATTACTTGCTCCAAGTATGACGCATTTGTCCAAGATAAAGTAAACATTCTAGTTATTGACATAGTTTCAGAGTTTAACACACACATTTTATATTATCTAGTTGTACGTGAACTTTTTATTATCATTGAAAATGTGAAAGTGCATGTTTATCTGTTGAATTTCGTAGCCGATAAAGAAACAGCTGTCTGGTCCTAATCAGTACATGGCTGAAACTGGAAAACCGCTAAGAATGTGGTACCTATCTTAGTTTTAAAGTTCCGTTATGGTCTACACTATAAACAAATATATTTGGTGGTTTTGCGCTACATCTAATGAAACTAATATATTACGGTGTAAAATAAAATTAGCAGCTACTCATAAAAACATTTGAATGGCATTAAAAAGTCGTCAAAATGTATACATTCTAAATACTTACTTACCTACTCTTAATTGTCCTAGAATCAGTAAAATCTTATATGTATTAAAAAATATTAATTGTGGCTGTTATAAATATTTTTCAAACAGTAATACGCATAAGGCCCTGTTATCCAAAACTTCATGAAGTTCATTCGGCTGTAGTTGTATGTTGTATACATTAGTACCCCACACAAAGCCTATTTATAACTCTCAGTGTTGTTTGAAATAATATATTATCGAATATTAGGATGTAGGTGCCTAATCTGTTAATAAAAGTAATTAAAACTTCCCTATCTATATCCCTGTAAGGAATTAGGCGAAATTATTACCCATCATGTTTCGCATGTAAATATTGTGTTATCTATAAAAGTAGGTAACTGTACACAATTCTGTCCAACTATACAACTCCTGCAATAATTAAATGTTCTCAAACCACATTATGACTATTAACATTATTATTTAAAAAACACAGACACGAAAGCTTTGCATATTACCTATATATGGAAGTAACTGCGAAAATAATTTTAGAACTTCACACTTCATTTTAATCACTATAATGCACTATCAGAACCAAACAGTATTAAATCAACATTAATAGAACCTTTTATCTACGGGCGAAACATATTTAGGCACTTTCCCTTAAAAAACATAAATATTTAATCACCACCATTAATATGGAAGCAGATGATAAATGACTATGATAACACCAGAGCCAGAGAAGAGAATTTAGTAAGCAGTGCATGCACCACAGTAAGCACAAAACATCCACGAAATTATGAGTAGGTATTTGACAACTGGGCATGCGGTCTAGCGCGACAGGCGATTTCGGTCTTTATTTAAAAATCGCAGAAGACTGTGGGGAAATCGTCTGCCCTTTTTTTGTTTTGTGGTGTGGATGTGGTAGGGAAATGTGACTCAAATGGAAATGTGACTAATAAACCAAGATACCCTATATCCGGGAACGCTGGAAACAGTTTCTCAATCACTGTCGCTAAATGGTTCGGTTAGATAACTGTCTTACACAATTTCTATTTGTTTTATACTTACAAGTGACGGATATGGATAAGCAGGAACTCGTGTCTACCCGTGAACATTTTTTTATGCTTTTCGGCTCCCTTTTAGATTTATACATAAAGTAGATTTTTAAAGGTATTTACTGGGGCTAGTAGTGGTAATTCTCATGGAGAAATGGTTGTGACAATATTTTTACAGGTAGGGGAGAGCAGGTGGGATACGTACAAGTCGATACGTGTTTCGATACATAAGTTTTGCTCAAATTGTGAAAGTAATTTGTAATAATTTTTTGAATAACTGCCTTAGATTAATATGTAAACATTCAATTTGGGATAACCTCAACCGTAATTTTTATTTTGAATTTATTTTTTGATCGTTTTGGTTGGGGTATGTTACTTTGTATCGCACACCGAACTACAGTATTATTAAAGCCAGATATGTAGGTAATTTAGCAGTATTGAAATTGCAATTAAAAAGCATAACATCTAGTCATAATTTAGTAAATCTGTGCCGCCGTTAACAGTTCACGTGGAGAATTAAAAAGTTGCCGTCTCTTCGTAGACCAAATAAATACTTCCAAAAAAAAATTCTTAAAATACTTACCAAATATTCAGTTCATGACTCATCAGATGTTTGCAAGAGCTCTGGTAGCCTAGTGGGTATATAAAGCGACGTGCAGTATATGGAGGTACTACTTAGATTCTCATAGCTTCTACTATTTTATTCTTTTTTTTTTATTTAAGCACACGTAGGTACATGGCATATGGCCTCCTAAGTAATATCAGTTTTGTCACAGGGTCGACGACTGACTAAATAATAAAAAACATGGGTGTGTGCTTGAAAAGACACGTGATGCGTGACGTGTGACGGCCCAGTCTCTTTCAACACCCACAAAAATAGAGCGCGCGCTTAAAGAAGTTTTCCCTTCAAAAATACGTGTACACGACATAAGATCTGCCAAGGAGGACTAGTTACTTTGCCAAGAATATGTTTAGATTGTTACCTTATAGGAACTTTGTCACAAGGTTTCTCGACTGTGTATTACCTCAAGGACCCATAACATTATCCGTACTTATATACTATTTATTCATATTTCTCGAACATGCATGACAAAGCCGTAAAATTCCCAACGGACGCGTACTACGAAGATCAGCGTCTGACATTTAGACCATAGATTAATAGACAATAGACAGTTGAGGCGCGGACACAGAAATAGCATAGTTTTATTTCTGGGAGTGCGGATCACACATAGAAATATAAAGAGGATCAGGAACGTTAGCTTAAACGTTAAACGCAGAGTATGATAACTACATGCGCAGATCTGTGCATTTCACGTTTACGTTAGCTTTGGCATTACGGGCTGTGTTATTTTACGTCGCGTCGCGACGGGTCCTTGCGTTAACCGAAAACAAAACATCGATGTTAACCACATTAGTTTGTCTAAGAAGCAACAAGCAACCTCATAATTTGTTTCTATTTATTTTGTAGTTCCCATTTTCTTCAGCCATTTTTGAGAATTTGAGGTAAATTTTTATAATGACGGAAAATATTAGTGTCGATCTTTTTTATCCGTTTTAGTAAAATTCCATCCATCCGTCGATCCATTTTAGTAAAAAGTCAAAAAACTTTGAAAATACTTTCGGCTTTTATACTTTAACAAAATATAAAAAAATAAGGCTGATGCATTCATATTCCACGACCTATAAAGGTGGTAGTTCTTCTGACACAGAATTATTAATTCTGTGGTTATGACATTGCGATCATAGGTGCTTGTCATTTTACTTGACCGATATTTCTAAATACCGTGTTCCCCGTTTGTTTACGTCACTTACTTCAACACTTTTACAGCACATCGATTTCATTGTTTCAGAGATATGGCTCCTATCCCGATATAGAATCTGTGCTCCAATCTCTAAATACGTAACCTGCACCCCGTGTCTTATCTAAGCTGGTGATAATCGTTGAGCTTGCACTACGATCACTAGACTAGACAGTGTTCTTGAATAAATGTGACAGAATCCATGAATCGGCATATATTTTCTATGCGTAATAGATCAAAGTACACGATTTTTGTACCTTGGGCTACATTGTCTACTAACTGTGGAGCCTATGGAAATTATTCAAAATATTTTGAATGAGACCAATCATGCCTAAAGCCAGTTAAATAGATCTACTTAAACTGTGGCCATGCCAAGAAAATTGAGAACAATTCTTGAAGTAGAAGAGACACAGCAAAGTTTAGACAGACATAATATACCTACTTTGGTTTAGTGTTTAGATAAAAAATGAACCAATAGAATAATTAAATTCTTGTAATATGATGTAACATCAGGAAAAAATCAACGAAAGCAGCACTGTGATCTAAATTGTTGTGAGAAGAGTAGTAAATATTAAAAAAAATGTTGCTGCGAAATTTATTTAATAAATGTGTTAACAGTAAATTAATGAATGTGCGATATGTCTCATCCCAACCAGTCGATTATAAGGAAGTATCAATTAAAGTGCCGTGGGGACAAATTGCTGGGAAATGGTGGGGGCCCACCGATGTCAGGCCGGTGTTATCAATGCACGGTTGGCAGGTATTATGATCTTAACTGCATCCTAGCTCGATATTTTTGACACTTCATATAATTTCAGGACAATAGCGGGACTTTTGACAGGCTGATTCCCCATTTAAATAAAGACGTCGGGTTTTTATGCATCGACTTACCTGGTCACGGATACTCTTCCAGACTGCCCCCAGGCATGTACTATCACGGTACGACGTACATGATTCTCGTTCATTATCTAAAGGAATATTTCCAGTGGCCCAAAGTATCGCTTATGGGGCATTCTCTTGGCGGAATCATATCGTACCTGTACAGTATGATCTACCCCGAAAGCATTGATTTCTTAGTTTGCATAGACGCTGCGAAACCAATGGTCCGCAGACATAATAACGTTCACATCGCCAACAGTATTAACAACTTCTTGAAATATAACACATACGCCAGTAGCGGTGCCGAACCGCCATCGTACACTCTGGAGGAAATTAAGAAAATTGTTAGCAAACCCAATAAGAATTCCGTTATGTTAGAGTACAGTCATATACTAATGGAAAGAAACGTAGCGGCATCAAAAGTGCATCCCGGTAAATATTACTTCACCAGAGACCCCCGATTAAAAGCTGGGGGGCTGTTGAATTTTCCGCAAGACGAGTTAATTGAATATGCCCAGTACATGATATGCCCGATATTTATAGCAAAAGCAAAGGGCGGCTCGTATTACGAGGCGAAAGAGAATTTTTATGAGGTCCTCGACGTTCTTAAGAGGAGCAGTGTGGACTGCGATTTCCACTATGTCGAAGGAACACATCACGTACATCTGAACAACCCAGAAGTGGTCGGGCAGTTGATAAAGCAATTTATTCGAAAGCATAACATCGAAGACCGAAGTGTTGGTGGCGTTAACGAGGATATTATTGTTCATTATAAAAAATCTGCAGTAAAATACTAAAACGTTCTATTTTATTTCCTCTAATTGTTTATTGTAATGTCTTCAATATACCTTGCTTAACATTACTTTATTGATATAATTACAATAACTGACTGAAACGAATCTTATATTCTCATTTTTGGAGGGAACTATACAAAGCCCCAGGGTCCCTATTCTCAACCTCGTTCGCGTCCACGCGCCGACGCGAGTGATTTCATTGCGAGGACTTGTGTTAGGTGGCATTCTCAACACCCCTCGTGTTGGTCTTCGCGTGACACGAATACTTTAATTTGACGCCGCTTTTACTGTCACAATCATAGAAAATTTTCTGTTTTTCTTGTTTTATTAGTTAATTACTAGTAAGGATGGTTAGCTACAAATACCATCCTTGGGAGAACCCAAGTTTTCAACAGACGTTTTCACGAGTCACGTTAGACGTTTTCGTAGATTGTTGCAGTTGTATTTGTTGATTTTCTATAAATATAAAGCAAAGAAAATGAATTGAATGAATGAAATGAATTGATTGGATGAAATTGAATTGAATGGATGAAATGAAATTAATTGATAACTTCCAGTTGCATAAAACTTTAATGCAATTAGAATCTACAATGATTATTATTTTGTTTTACCATTTTTATATAAAATACCTACATATGGTATTAGGTAGGTATATATAATAGGTACCTATCTAAAATATGAAACTGTTGTCATTCCCACTTGTATATATGGTTGTAATAACAACCAAATATCTAAAAAGGTTCTAGTAAATCTAAATATTTTTCTGAATTGCTCAATTCTATTAAAGGATCCCTTGCAGTATATCTTGGTACGTCAACATTTGCTTCTAAATGATCTACCATTGCATTTTCCAAAGTTGAAATACACTAAGTCGTCCATATTTTACAAAAGAAACATAAATGCAAAGAAAAAATGTTAAAATAATTATTGTTGGGAACTCAAAACATACGACGTAACCTCAACTGCCAAGAAAACGAGTGGTTTACACCGCCCGCTGCAACGTGAAGGGTTCTTGCTTGTCTCAACGCGCATACGCCTAGGCGCGAGGAGATAAGAATCCTAAAAATCGCATCTGACGTCATTTGCGAAGGGTTTCTAGTAACGCGAGTGGCACGCATTTGAATCACAATCAACTTTAAAAAAACCAAGAAAATTCTCTGAAATTTTTTAAAAAATTTCCTTAAATTTAAGTAAAAATATGTCGAAATTTAATGTTATCGTTGCAAACCCATTCCTGCAACATAGTCTCGTCCCGATTTACGAACTCATGTCGCCTTTCGTCTGGGTGTTTTCGCTTAACAGGTGATTTTGTTGCCATATAGGACGGTTGATTAGGAAATATTGATGGAATAGCGTCTTTTGTAAGTTTTGGTTTCTCTCTAGGAACCTCCAAGATAGAACCATCGTCTCTAGTCTTTCTATCTATTCTTATAATACATGACTCCGAAAAATGCCTAATACAGACTACTGAATGTTTTGTAGGGTTGAAGGACGACTCTCTACGAATGGCTTTAATCCATAGTTGTTTAATTTCCTCATCTTTTGGAAAGGAAAACACAGACACATAAGTATTGGTACGATTGTAATTGCTTGAGCACTTAGGTACGCAACACTTGGGAGCCATAATGGAAAAAATTAAGATTTCACCTGGTTTTGTTTGCACTTTTTTCTAGAAAATAGCCAATATCTTTATGGCATTTGATTGTAAATGACACCTACCTTAAGTAGTGAAGTATATTTTTACCTAACACGTTTATAACACAAGAAACATATTTTCAAAATTTACAAAGAAACACTTCCGCTTCGCCATAGGGTCATAGAAAATATTTACTTTAACCGATTGAACGTTATAACCACCCAAGGATTATAAACTATAGTCTATAATCGTTGATAACCACTTCCCTATCTATAACCGTCAACAAAGTAGGGTTAGTTGTCAAGCGATAGCGAAATGGTATCACAAAACATCCACGAAGGCGAATTCTGATTGGTTACAATTCAACCTAAAGTCAGCCAACATTTATAAATGCATGTCAGGATTATAGGTTGGTGAACCTCGACCAGAACATTGTTTTATCACAAATAATGTGGAATTTGTCAGAACCATCGGTTTAATTTCAAACGATGGTTGTCTAACCGGAGATTGATTGGTATGTTTATTTTATACACTCAAGGATTATAGACTAACAACACTGGCCTTAAGCTGGTGTTTCAATGCCCGAGTGCACCGATTGTACGTTAAGTTGGGCTTAGTTAAGTCGACTTAAAATATTAAGTCAGGATTATTTTTAATTCAAATGCACCGTTAAAAATTCATAAAGACTTAACTAAGTCCAGTTAAAATGTGGCAACGTTGCCTTTTAAGTCGAACGCCTAGTGACTTTTGACGTTTTTGGGTTATTTTGTTGAAAAATTTTGTGAAAATTGACTACAAAATAATTTCAATTTGAATATTCGAAGGCAGGTATTTAATTGTGCATCAATATATCTTCTCTCTGTATGGTCGAAGATTGTAATATCATTATACATTATAAAGATACAACTTTAATATCTACATTTATCCAGCAAATCATGACAGATGAAAGTAAGAAGCAAACTTATTGTTCAAAGTTCAAACTTTACTCCTGAGGAAAAATAACCCTTTTATTTTTAATTGCAGAATAAAAACACGAAATTGAAAATATAAAGATTGATGGGATTACATCTGAGGAGAAAAATAGGGCGTGGTAGAAATCCTAACAGATACGAGGTCTCCAAATATGGTAAAAAGGTCAAAAGCAAATTCACTAAAAAACGGTTTAAAAAGCAAAAAAAAATTTGCGGCAAAAAATTGCCGATGAAAGGAATAAATCTAGATACATAACCACTGGTAACCCTGCTCCTGTAGATATTTTTCTGGAATTGACGTTCTAATTAATTTCATAATTAATACCAAAATGTATGTACCTATATATATTATGGTTTATCAAATCCAAATGATGTTATGTTGGCCCAAAGACCCAGAGGAGTATGCATTGTCATGTATATATATATGTAAAATATGTGTTTAATTATTAAATTCCCTCATTTTAAATTTTGCTTTAATTCTGCTATTATTGTTAAGTGATAATACCCACCATTATCAAGAATCATGAGCGCTACCAGGCCATTTTGACACAATATCTAATTTTTAAATTACTGTCCCCTATGGCTTGGACATTTATTGAAAAAATGTGCTATAGGAAAAGCCTAAAAGCGCATAAAATACGTAATAATGCCTGAAAGTTTTGTAAAATACTGAAACATAACCTATTTGTGACTAGACTTAACGTTAAACTCTGTCTTACGCCCTCGAAATTGGCAACTTTAATGAAAGTCGGTCTTAACACATTCAATCCGGGCTTTGATACACGGTGCAACATAAATGTGTCAAAATAAGTCTGTCTTAAATTTAATCCAGGATTAAGACTACGGTGCACTCGGCCATAATGGAATAATGCATATTTGCGAAATTAGGGGATTTTATTTTCTTTGAAGAATTTTTAGGGGTTATTTTTCCCTGGCGATTTGTTCTGGAGAAAAATATTTACTTGGGAAATAATAGGGGATTTTATGTCTGAACGAGACCTCCGAAGACGGGCCGGGTACAAGAACTTGTGACGTCACGATGCTGGTACCGTCACGGCATAACGTAATATACAATATATAGAGGTTTTTATGAGTAAAACTGAATATATTTCAAAACAAACTGTTACCTATAATAAAATAACCTGAAAGGGGGTTTCCACATCATCATAGAGGTACCCTAATAGATGCGTTGGCTCTTAAGGAGGCCTCGCCAATAGCCCTAGCTCCACTAAAACCGATTGCAAAACGAAGCTCTAACCATGAAATTTCATTAATTTTCTGTTTGATCTATCATTATTTAGACAGTCAATTTTATTGTTGATAATTATTCAGGATATTGAAAAGAATATGACTAGTTTTAGTTAATATTGATTTAAGTGTTTTGTTACATAAAACACATTTTTCATTCATTTCTTCTACATACTTTTCTAATTTGAAGATTATCAACTCCCGCAGTTTTCGGGAAAACGCTATTATTTATAAAACTTCCTATATTTCCTTGTCTAAAGTATTGTCGACAAAAATTATGTTTATTATACGGGGTGGTCAAAAATTACGAAATCTTAAAATTCGTTAAGAGTTAAGTTTGTACTTTTTGATCACCACGTATAAAAAACTAATGATGATTTTGCCAAAATTATGTTTTTATACGGGTTGATCAAAAATCACAGTTTACTTTTCAAGAAAAATCATATTTTTTATACGGAGTGGTCACAAATTAGAAAATCTCAAAAAATGTTTAGTTTTCGGGAAAACGCTATTATTTATAAAAGTTTTTGCTTGCTCAAAGTAATGTCGACAAAAATTATGTTTATTATACAGGGTGGTCAAAAAATACAATCTTAAAATTCGGTAAGTTACCTTAAAAAATTCTTTGCTTAAACAGAAGTTGGTGCAATCTGGCATTAATTTTACGATTTTATGACGTTTTTAAGACAAAATGGCTAATTTTATGATATTTATGATTTTAGGACACTGAGAGCCCTGGTTGTGTCACACCTTAAGCAAAAGACGCAGATCAGCGTCTGTCCTTCAATGTGTGTTCATTAAGGGACTTTTAAAATTCGACTGGGGAAATTGAGCCGCACGATCTGACAAGTGTTTGCAAGCATCGCTTATTTTATTACCCATAATCCAGCTCGGTTTTTGCACATCTTTTTAGGCCATTTTTACAATAGATGTTCATTGAATTTTTCTATGGCATACTCAATAAAACTTACCCATTACATACGCTAAATTAAATGCAACGTCATGGATATGGGGCTTTTCCAAACAAACAGTAAAACATTTTTTTCATCTTATTTATTAGAATATACACAGTATTACATCAAAATATGAGGACGCAACACAAATACTATAAAAATAATGACAAAGTACCTACTAGATAGTCAATTAATTATTACTGAAAAACTACAAAATCAAACACTTCTGACTGTTACGCCAACATTTTCTGAAAATAGAACACAATTTGTGCAATTTTACACAAGGGTAAGGGATGGCCTATCTTAATGTTTTAAGTTACATATTACACCTCGTCATTGGATGCATTTTAAACAGTTCGGTAAATGCAACAAATAATTTCCATATATCGAAATGAAATAAAATTTCCCCCTAACCTTTGTCGCACCTCCCGTCACATAGAAAAAAATCTACTAAAAACAATTAATCATAATTATGTTAGTTCCGGCAATTTAGTTTCAAGGGCATTCACGAAACGGCTGTCCGGTAAAGTCCATGCCATCAATGTTGGCGTGCACATGATCAGTGATTATTTGCATAGATTATAGATAAACCCTAGTTAACAAAACATCACTGGACAATATACTGTACGGCCTTGAACTGATTTGATTAAGAAAATTTCGTCGATCAGCCGCATGCCAATATTGATGGGATGGCCTTTAGTAGGTAGCTCAATCGTGGGTGGCTCTGGTTTGGTTGTTTATATAATAATTGTCAGTTCTGATCAATATTTTTATGTGATTCAGGCTAGGATGATAACATTTTCAGGGCCGTACCCGTCTTAATAAACAATTAACGTCAAATATTACGTTTTGAAGGTTAGCATTAAGGCACATGTCGCGAAATCCACCCAGGACAGGGACAAAGCGTACTGGTACTATTTCTGTCTTCTCTTTTGTACGCCCCCGCGAGCCACCCTTCAAAGTAAACTGCACCGTAACTCCAGCCGATACTGGATCATTTACACACAACACATCTACAGGTATATGCAATTTTTTTTCTTTTGCTTCTCGCTTCAATTCTTCACCTCTTCAAGGGTTCAGATTTTTATTGTGAACTTCCCCAATCTAAGCTTAAGCTACGCTATAAGTGCATTACCAGTCATTATGGACAACAAAATGTCCGTCATCATTTCGTATTGCGCGAACGAGATTGTGTATCGCTAGAATACGGGTTCACTTTGAAATACTAAAACAAATGAATGTCGTTTAACCACAGTAACAAGCAGAATGTATGCGTTTTCGTCACAGAACAAAACGACAACATCAAAGCTAATTTTTCCCAGTTCATTCTGGCCTCGTACAAATTCGATATCAGACGTATGTATAATCACCACATCAGTGAAACTGCCATTCGCCTTCAACTGTTTACTGATTTGACAGCTGCTGCGTGATCTGCCCGCGACTGACAGTTTCACTTGCAGTGTTACTCAATTATTTCAAGGCACACTTTTTTGATGCCTAAATCTTTTGTGCTCAACTCTGACACGGCGTAAACATCGCACACATACAGTAAGCACAGCATAACCCGAACAATACCAATTCTAATATCTAATGTGGAATTAAATAAAAGTATTAGTACGTAGGTAGAGTCCGAGCGAATTAATTGCGTACGAATGTTTTAGGTGAAAGTTAAAATTAGGGAAAGACAAAAATACCATGCTCCAATTTCCGATGGAAAGGTGTGATTTCCTTAAATTATAGTAATGCTATCAATTAAATGCATAGCTAACATAGACTAACAGCAATATTTACGAAAACAATCCTCACCGCGCCGTTATCCTCATTGTTGCAAAATTTAAAAATATACAAATGGTATCTTGTCTAGTTTCGCAGAGATGGCTATGATTAGAATTTTACCAGATGTTTTTCAAGAGTAAAATTGCAGTATATCAGTATATTTTCGGGTCATTTGACCTACCAGAAGTCTGCTTTTTATTTGTCCCACACGTGACGAAACAAAAGTATATTTTTGGGGTCATTTGACCTACGAGAAGCCTGCCTTTTATTTGTCCCGCACGCGACGAAACAAAAGTATATTTTTGGGGTCATTTGACCTACGAGAAGTCTGCCTTTTGTTTATCCCGCATGCGACGGCACAACATTATATTTTCGGGTCATTTGACCTACTACAAGTTGCTTTGTATTCGTACCGCACGCGACGATACCAAGGTATATTTTCGAGTCATTTGACCTATTAGAAGTCCGCTTTTTATTTTTCCTGCACGTGACAAAAAAAATATTTTCGGGTCATTTGACCTATTAGAACTCTTGATTTTTATTTGGCCTGCACACGACGATACATAAGTATATTTTCGGGTCATTTGACCTACCAGAAGTTTGAATTTTATTTCTCCTGCACGTGACGATACAAACTTATATCTTCGGATCATTTGACCTACTAGAAGTCTTGCTTTTTATTTGGCCTGTAAGCGAAGATACCAAAGTATATTTTCGAGTCATTTGACCTACTAGAAGTTTGCTTTTTACTTGTCCTGCACGCGATAATACAAAAGTATTCTTGCAGGTCATTTGACCTACTAGAAGTCCGGATTAGTGCATTCCCGGGATAAATGTAAAAACACAGTGAAACCATGAAATTTTGGATGCGAAGAAGGATGAACGGGAGGAGAGTAATGTGATTTATGGCCGTATGTGAAACGTTATTGAAAACGCTATCGCGAGGCTGTTAGTCTACGCAGTATAATGAACTCTACCAGAGATACACTTAAAAGCGGAAATACAGGGACAGGCAGGCCTTAACCAAAAGAGACGACGGCAAATCGTCGGGGTACTGCTGCAAGATAAGAATATACATACGTCTTATGAGCTAGAGAAATATAGTAAGTGTTCTAGAATGAATGAAAAGACACTCAAACATAAATATAATATGAGTGAAGTAATAATTCTGTCAAAATTGGTTCTACTTACCCTGTCAAGACGCAAACGTAAATACAAACGCTTGCGACCCGCATTTAGTATGCGACTGACTGACTGACAATGTGGCGACTATTTTTTGAACGCTGAAACGCACAGATTTTCGGGGGGAAGAGTCACACATGTTCTTAGAGATTTTATTTTGCGGTATCACACAGAACGGAATGGTCTTGTTTTCAATGCAATTCAAGATATATAGATGACTTCTAAAGAGACACAAAAACAATTTCATTCTTCAAGAGAGTTGCAAAAAATTTTCTCAATTCTCTTGATGATTCTCATTTTTTCGTTTCATTTTATTCATTGCTGAATTCATTTTGACATTTGAGCTTCAGATTGTGAAGTGTTTTAAGGTAACTTGAGAAAATTTCTATTTCCTAAACAAACTTCAAATTCATCCAAAACCTCTTGTTCTTAACCCTTTTTAAAAAACACAAAAAACAAAGATTAGTGTGCAAATCAATCATTTATTAGTTACTATCTAAATGTCACAAGTATATATAATTAATTAAAAAAAAAATATCAATCACAAAACTGAAGAGGACAATTATTTAATTTAAATAATTTCCGGTCCTCGTTATGCACGTCAGTATGTTTTTTTTTGGCTAAAATCAACGTGTTGTACAAATGATGGCACCAGTAGCGTTGCCATGAAAGTAAGTAACTACGAAAATGCATGAGAAACAAAAGAAAAAAATAAACGCGTGTCAAACAGTATAAAAGTAGAGAGTTTACACCAATTATAAAAATAATAATTATACACCTATCGTAATATTAAGACAAAGTGGCTTAAACCCTCTTAAAAGTTACATCTAAGATCTCCCTTTTAAACACGCACGCAGTACCTCCACGGAGATTAATAACGACCTGAAATTCACATTAAGTAAACACGAATTAAAATAAACTTCAACACTCGGTTGCACACAAGAATACAAAGGAAAACTTCCACATAACATATTTATATATACACGAGGGAGTGGCACGCCTACTGAAATCCATAGCGTGGTCTGCCTACAGATTTGGAGATACAGTAAACAAAAATAATTCAACAAAACAAAAATAAAAAAATTTCAAAAATAAATTATTTATTTTTTGAAAAAAATCGTTAAAAATCGCGTTCTTTTTAAACGCTCATATCTTCGTGACAACAAATAATTTTTTCACGAAACTTTGTGAAAGTGTAGCTCTCTACTAACTGAAAAAGATCATTTTCAAAAAATTTTAAAATATAAACTGAAATTTTTTTTTCGGGTTTTCGGGAAAAATATTTTTTTTAAATCGATTTTTTTCAATATAATAATTTTTTTTTCTTCTTTTTTGTTGGCAGCATTCAATACTTGTATTTTATATAAAAAAATACTACGACATATTCGCTCTCTATTATTAAAAAAAAAAATCTCGGCCCCAAAGGGTCGTAGATAATTTTTTTTGTAAATATATAAAAAAACCATCTATTCAATTCTGTTAACAAAAAAGGGGAAAAATATTTCTCGAAAAAAAAACCAAAATTTTTTTGTTGTGAAAATAAACCCAATTTTTCTCATATTAATGATCAATTTAAAAAGCTCGCAATAAATAAAAATGTTAGTACCACATTTCAAGAAAATGTTAAGTTCAAAGTTGACTAAATATACAGGCCTGTATGGGCTATCGTGATTTTTTAGAAAAATCAATTTTTGCAAAAAGTTTAAAATGTTTTGCAGAATGTTTAAAAAAAAAACGGGATTTTTAACCATTTTTTGCAAATAAATATTTTATTTTTGAAATCAGTTTTCCACAGATCGATCCGTATTTAATAGTTCTACAACTTCTGTATAAAACAATTTTTGGCCTACTATAGGCCTTGGAAGTGCCAGTTTGTATTTTGTTTTATTTTTGATGACCGTTATCTTCGAAGTGAAAAATTAACATAGGACTAAAAATGTCAGACTTACACCGGAAATTTTCCTTTGCGTTCTCGACAATAAAATCGGCAATAATTAAGGGTAAGACTTACGGGGTGAGTAGCTGCGAGATCTGGATCTGTCGTAGCGGCGCCTCCTATTATAATACGGCGACGGGGACCGGCGGTGAGTGTATCTAGATCCCCTGCTCGATCCACCATAGTAGTCGCTAAAAATTAGAACAAAAACCGTGCGTTAGACCGAAACGATTGATAAAAGTTATTATAGCTAAAACAAGGGCACTTACTCCCCCCTATCCCGACGTCGGTCGTATCGCTCACTGTATTTGCTGTAAAACGAAAGAAACCTGGTTAAAAAATGTACACGATAAAGCGCAAACTGTTTGGTTGTATGCAAAAAATTTAGTTATATTTTTCAGTTAATGAAATGGAACATAATGAAATGTTAAATGGCAAAATTCATCTCAGATTTGACTGAAAATTTGTAGATCTGCGAATCCGAAAACACCGAGATACCTAGTTTAAGTCGAATGAGAACATAAATGACGAAAACGTCCGTAATATTTAATTCGCCATTTTGAATATTTATTTTGGCAAAAAAATTCGTGATACGCGACCTCAAAATTCTCATGATACCGATTTTAAGTCGAATCGCACCATATATGGCAAAATTTTCCGCCATCTTCGAGTCGTCATCTTGAATTTTGATAAAATATTCGTGATTTGTGACCACAAAAATACCCGGGACACCATTTTGAGTTGATTCTGATGATAAATGATAAAAATGTGCAACATCTTGAATATTTATTGGGACAAAAAATTTGTGATCAGCGACTTCAAAATTTCCGGGACAACGATTTTGAGTTGATTCTGATGGTAAATGGCAAAAATGTCCGCCATCTTGAATATATATATCTGGACAAAAAATTCGTGTGAATAGCGACTTCAAAATTCCCGGGACGCCGATTTTGAGTTCATTGTTGTTTTTGATAAATGGCAAAAATGTCCGCCATCTTGATTATTTATTGGGACAAAAAATGTTCACAGACTATCGCATATGACCCACAGTTGAAATTTTTTCTCCAAGCAGCCAATAATCAAGATAGTTTGCCTCAAAATGGTGGATTTATGAATTCCATCATACTCAGGCGAATTAAAATAAACTGAAAATGGATGTTTGAGGGGGCCTTTAGGCATACCTGTACTTAATGGCATACCTTCTATACCCCTCTACAGCTTACTATAAACAACCGCAATGGGGTTTTTCAGCAATTATATACCAATATTGGCAGTCACTATCTCCATTTATTGAAAACAGTCTCAATCAAGTTTGGATAACAATTCGCATACCAGCACAAAAAATAATTAACCGCAACTAAACAATTAAGGATAATCTTAACGTACATTTTTAATACGTCACTCATCAAATCCCGTAATCATTACTCATAGTTATTTACCGAGAACGTAATTTTCAAACTCATCAACAAACACTATTTAATGGATAACAAAACGTTACTTACTATGTGGGTTTGCCCATGTAGATTCCCGGAGTTGGAGTATGGGCTCTCTCTGTGATTGAAAAATCGACCCGTATGCTTTTCCCATTGATTTTCATTCCGGTACATTGTTCCTTGGCTACCTTGGCATCCTCGGAACTTTCGAAATATACAAATGAGAACCCTCTAGAACGACCAGTCTAAAAGAAAGAGAAAACACTATTTGTCTGCTAGTTCTAGCATGGAATCAGATCTGTGTTTACACTTAATACTTTCAGACTGAAAATAGTACGATAGACCAGGGGTGAAGCCTTTGAAAATTGTAAAGTGAAAAAAAAACAGTAGGCGTACATAATAGCCAAGGAGCAGCTGCTTTTAGCATAAAATGTGATATAAACACACGATATCCATTGCATTTGCATGTATTAATTACTAATTCAATTGCATTCCATTTGGCAACCCACAACAACAATACCATTTTTTAAGTAATAACCACACACAGGCGACCGGCCGCGGCCGTCGTGCAAATTCCGTCGTCATAGCACAGTCTACAGATAAGTAGTCTATGGTCATATTCTTCTTCTACAAATGCTCGTGTACGTGTACTGATTATAACATGTGAAATGTTATACTTAATACTACTACTTAATTTGTTTAATTTTACGAATTTCATGACAGATATTTCCATTTCAGGGCATTTTTAGGACACTCTGAGAGCCGTGCAATTAATGCGCCAGACAGACTTTACTTTCTCCTAGCAATTATAGCAAATGTGGGCCAAATATTAAAGTAATAAGGGAAATAAAAAAATCACTTTACCATGTTATCTTCTGTTTAGGACTTAGAAACGACTATTAAAGTAGATTATTCCCTTCAAAACAAGCTCTTCACCGGTAGTGCCTAGGTGTAAAACGATAAATCATTTCCATCATAACCCTCAGGCTCACAGACACTAAACGGTATCTTGCCATGACCTTCGCCGTATATCCACGTTTCATTCAAAAACAACAACGGTACGTAAACGTGAGCGATAGCAAACTTATCCTTACCTTGGCATCGATGACGACCTGGACTCTCTCGACCGGTCCGTACTTGGACATGATGTGATACAGCTCGTCCTCTGTGGTGAAGACGCTGAGGCCAAAAACTCCGAGGCACCTGGACGGCTTGGGATTGTCGCGGGTTCCCATGTGACGCCTGCGACTAGACATAGGGCTATGTGAGTGTCCCGGCGACCGCGAGTGACTTCGAGAATATCTCGAGGACTTGTAACGTCTGTCTGAGCGTGATCGACTCCGCGACCTGAAAGGTCAAATTAATTCTAATTCTAGAGTGCACATTACTAAAGAGTATGTTATGTGTAGACACACAACAACATGTGCTCTGTCACGTGAAGCATAGAACGATTTTATCGTAAAAAAAAAGAAAAAAAAAACAGAACGGTGACTTCGCTTTCAACCCAGACAACGCCTTAGTCCAAAAATGTGCCACGAATGACAACATATCGTACATGACCCGATGACAACATATTGAGTATAACTCGCAGCATAACAGACAAACGGTATACATACAAGGCCACAAAACATATATTTATTTATATCACAGCCGCGTAGTAATTTAATCTGGCACTGAGTAGTTTAGTTACACTAGAATTGTTTAAAGAAGATAACATATTATATCATGCGCACATGCCAACGAGTATATTCCTGTCAGGTACGCTGGCATCGCATACTTTTAGTAACTAGATAGCTGTGTTCGAGAATTGTTGCAAGTCTCAGCGACTTTTATTATTATTACAATCGCAAAAATTCACAGATCGCCTGTCGGCCATAATCCGACACCTCGGTAAATCCCATCAAAGCCTATGCTGTCAGACCGAGCTCCTATCCAACTTCTTTTATTGTAGTAGAGTGAAAAATGCTTTAGCCCAGCAGAGTATCGAACCCAGGACCTCTGGGTTTCCAGGCCACTACTCTTCCAACTAAGCTACCGTACAAAATTGCCCTTAAATTCCTACAACCCGTTGTACATAATTGCTCCTGTATGTTGCCTACTACATTATGACAAAAGAATTAATTAATTAATCACTTTTCTGATTAAATCGAAAGCGTGAAAATTGTATTTTTTTAAAATTTTCAAGAGATTTTTTATGATTTAAAAAGATACATTTTGAGACGTTAAAATGTCGGCTAAGAAGTTATATTAGGTGTGTAAAGGGTAAAGTAATTATTGTAATTATTAACGAAACGGGTTATTTATAGCAGCCACTGGATTTTTTACCAAGTTACAATGGAATGGGGTATTTTCGTTCGATCGAAACAAAAATGGCCAATTTCATATTCAACAAGTACATTTTTTTTCTTAAATTTTGACATAAAATAATATGTGTAATAGAGCGATAGAGAAATCACTAGCTATGTTATATATGTATATATAAATTCTAATATCAGCAGCAATGGCCCACAGGAAGCAGTGCGGCGTCGCGGCCGCCAACTCGCAGACGGAATACCCTATATAGAAATCACTACATTTGCACTATTTGAATTGCGCTTAGTGACGTCACATGATTTTATTTATTTTTTTTACAGTTTCTTTTAGGGTCCTGTGAAGTTGGCGCTGCTTCTTTTAAAAATCATCCATTTCTTGGGATTTCTTGCAAAAAAAATAAAAAATAAGAGCGCCTCCTTTTTCCATTTACTTTCTGCTGTCATTGTTACAAAAAACTGCGAAAATACCCCATTTGTAAATGTCTGTAACCATAATTTTCCACACCACATAAAAAAGTCAAAAACGAGCAGAAAAGTCAATACTATAATACCCGGTGCTACATATACTTTAAGAGACCTAATTCCTAATTCACTTAGAAAAGTACAATTAATTTACAAAATTATTTTTATTTTCTAGTAATAATGAATTTATTTTAGGAACGTCTTTGAGAAAAATATTACAGAACATGGGTTTCAAGCAATCTTCGGGAATCGTCAGAAGCGATTGTGCATGATATAGTGAAAATTCCCCGGGTCTAGGAAAAATATGCACAATCTGGCAACACCGCACTCGACGATGTGGCAACGTCGGATCTGTGGGTGCCAAATAAAACCCTCCAAGGGGAAGTCTCAACCCTTTAGGACTAGAAATAACCGAGATACACCCCTAGCCCCATTTAGAATAATTAGACTGCTTTTTATACAATCTAGAATAGGATGGAATAATCGAGAAGGTTCTAGAACTGGAAAAATATTTCACTTGGGAAGAGAAAATATAAATAAATTCTGCGTATTCATTTTGATTAATTACTGTATTTGCAGGTATCAAGAGTGGAGATTGTCATAACGGAATGAACCACCCAAATTTTTCATAACGGTAAGGCCGAAAAGGGTCCTTCTAACAGAAGCCGGAAGGAATAAATGATTAACTGGCTCGTTCAGCGCAAAATTGAGCATAATGTTCTACATTTACCGCTGCATCACCCAGAATTGAACCCTATTGAGAAAATATGGGCCATGCTGAAGAACAGTAGCAGCACGTAATGCCACATTTCAATTAAGAGGTGTTAAGGAATTAGCAAAAGAAGAATTCTCTAAAGTGACAAAAGACAGATGACCTCATACTAATAAATTCTGACGATGATAGTGATTCTCACGACATATATAGGTAAGCCGATTTCCAACAAAATATCCGCATTTTAGTGATTTATTTTTTCTTTATTATAAACCTTTCTAGGAATAAAGCCGGCAAGATTATTATATTTGTATCTTATTTCTATACCTGTATCTAGTTATAGAGATGAAAAATGCTTGAGCATTTATTTTTGGAGAACACTAATTGATCACAAACCAGAATAAACGAGAAAATACGAGCATAAACAATTCATCTGATTATCAGCATAGCCAAATTAGGCTATATAACGTTTTTTTTTGTCAATGTTTCTCATTTTTATCTTTTATTCTCATAAATATTCTGATGTTTCTCAATTAATCTCAAGAATATTTCCAATCTTCTCAATGTTCAAGAAGATTACCAGGTTTTCTCAATATTTCCACCTTTATTTAAAAAAACCATTTTATGTTAAATGGTTTAATCAAATAAAAACATACTAATAACCAAAATAAAGTTTTAAGTTACAAAAAGGAGTAAATATAAATAAAACTCGATATAAAAGCAATATGAAAAGTTTGTAATTGGTAGATAAAAACTAACTACCTATCTAAAGTGAACTGCTAAACTTAAAATCCATTACAAGAATTCATGGTAACATATCGGCAATCATTACCTTTGTTTACTCTCCATCTCAGAAGGAGACAAAATCAGTACGCGGCCACCTGCGATTCTCGGGATACATGTCGCAATGTTGCCACTTTTACCTCATAGCGACAATTTGATAAAAGTGAGCGCATTTTTCCGACAATTTTCAAGCATATATTCAAGGGAAACTTCTCAATATGTGTCCCAAAATGCTCGTTTCTTAATTTAAACACGAATTAACTTACACGGCACTGGCAGTCTGTCGCGAATCACATGTGACCCACGAATCCGTGACGAATGTTATCTTCTCTAAGCAATTTTAAACACCGTTAAACATTATTATTATCATCATCAAGACACTTATATTTCAACGCGAAGCAACAAACTCGGTTGATCACTGGCAGACAAACTTAAATCACAGCCGCACGATAAATTATTACCAATATTTGTGTTTCATTCCAATAATCTTTATACATAGCTCTACATTTATCATAAAATGCACCCTGCATAATCTGGGCAATGATCGATTACAAGCCAGACAATTAATTTGAGCTATTTGAGTCGACAAACTAATTAAAATCGAGCGTTTTTTCTACAGTAGTTCAAACAACCCAAATACAGTTTAACCCCAAGTTCAAACGACCAAAGTATTCAACCCAATGCATTAACTTTGTCGTGTGTCGTGTAAAAAAAATAAAAATATGCGAACACAAAATATTTTACCGCATATTTTTCGATCATTGTACAAATCTCAACTTGCCGCGCTGCGAATATTTAACCAAATTTAACCGCAATTATTTTTAAAGCCATTAAAAAAACACGATATTCATAAGATCAAAACGGAACATAAAACTCTCAACGTTACAGCCTTAGTATACATTTTTCCGGATAGTAAGTAAAAATTTCATAAATTCCGATACATACGTTAGAATGTTATGCCGTGAACAGATACTTATGGAATGTCTTAAAGCACACGAAATAACAATCAAACTACACTGTACCTCCTATCCCTATCCTCGCGATCCTCCCTGTCGGATCTGTCTCTGCGCCTTTCTCTATCACGATCACTACCTCTATATGAAACTTTCCTGCTACGGCTAGGACTCCTATAAAAGTATTATTTAAAGGATATCACTCGAAAAATACTCGAGCAGTTTAACTATGGAATTATAAATACATACCTGGAATAACTTTTCCCTTTGTGATTTCGCGGCGAGTCTTCCCGCCTAGCATGTGGTGAGTGGTCCCCGCGGTCGTTCATTGTTTTATGACCCATAGGCGAGCGGCTCCCCTAGCAACAAAAATTGTTACATCAATAATAAACAGCGTAATAAAAATGTACATAAATTCGTACCAAAATCGTGGAATTTTCAATAAAAAATTAACGGTGATAAAATTCTGCAACGACAAACACGCGTCGGTACACCGGCGACATTACTACAACGCAATGACGCATTATTACTATAAATATTGACGATTCCAACGACTAAACAGCTATTACAGTCTTCGTAACAACTTACCTCACGATCGCTCATGACAATTTAGAACAAGCTTTAGAACAAAACGTAAAACTACCAAAGATTTTTATAAATCTTTCACAGCGAAAACTGAACTGACGCGGACGCCTAGAAAACGTAACAATGGCGGCAGAGATAAGAATACGAATGGCGGCGATCGGCGATGTTCGTTCCAATGCTTTCCGTTGGCAGCGCGAGCACGAGCTTTCGTGTCGCCATCTGTTGCTCCTATCGGTCCTGTTCCCGTTCTTTCTCTTTTTCTATACTAGAAGGAGATACAAACTGTCTGGACGTCTGAAGGTTATATTGGTTTTTAACAATGATGGAAGTATAGACTACCCGACACGAGATGGAACTAGTGCATGCATCAACGAGAAACGAGATTATACTTCTTGAAACAAGATGAATATTAGTTAACGCCGAATGCCGATAGGGGGCGGCGTTGATCTCAGGCTGTGCAGAGATTTATTATTTGAGAATTTAAATTTTGTTATTAAGGACTTAGAGCAGAACCCAAAAAATTAGTACGTATCGTATCCGTTTGTATCGGCTTACGATACTGAGAAAAAATAAGTTAAAACTGTACTTTACGTATCCGTATCGTATCTTCACAGTATTCCTATACGTATACTCAACTGTGGTCTGTGGTACCTTCAACCGCGAAATTCGTTGTGCTGTTGATTTCGAATATTTGTTGTACTATGGAGGGTATTATCAATAATCCCCTCAAAAAATTATTAGGTAATGTTCACTCAAATGGTTGACAGTTTATTCGATACGACCACAGCACAGAAATAAAACTCAGAGATAAATAAAACTTTTCTGTGGATACGATACGACTAGAGTTAAGATACGGAAGCCGTAACGATACGAAGCTCGTATCGTATCTGAACCGCCGTATCGGTTCTGCACATGCGCAGTTCGATACGGATACGAATGAAATTTGTGGCATGCTTTAAGTCCCTATTTTGTATTTCGTGTTGTGATTTGTGACTAGGTGCCTAAAATTTGCGTGTGCTTTGTGACTAGGTCACTACAACAGGCACAACAGCGTTTTAGTCCCAAAAGTTTGTAGGTTATCTACAAACTGAGGATTCCCTTCGCGCCGCTTCCGCCAAAACCTGACACGTGACGTCATCGGTGTTTGTATTCTTGAGTTTCATTATGTTATTATATTCGTTTTATTATTGTTATTGGTTTGTTCTAGTGTTTTGTGGTTATTTTTGTAGTTTTAAGTATTGTTGTTCTTGTGTTCTAAAATAAAAATATAATTTCTTGCTTCTAGTCTTATTATGAGTAAGTAACTAAAAAATGGATATAAATTAAAATTTTCCTTCATTTTTTAACAAATTTTATTATAACACTATTTACTTCTACACTTTTTACACTATTTACTTCTACTTCTACACTTTACTTACATTTGCATGCAAATATGTCAAAATAAGTCGGGCTTAAACATAATCCAGGATTAACACATACGGTGCACTCGGCCATTATAGGTGTAGTGGATCAACACAGTGTGTTGTGCAGAGTGTGAGTGTATCTTATCTGTGACTGTGCAGAGATGGGGAAGAAAAGGATCTCTGATCTCTGGTTTTGTTTATCTCTTTACAATAAAATCATAGAAAAGCATTATCTTCTATGCGAAAAATAAACAAATAGTGCGATGGAGCACGAGGTGCAGAAACTGACGAAATTAAAATGGTTGGAGGTCAGCCTTTTACAATTGCTTAAGAAAATAGACAAAGAAATTATGCAGACAGATGTTGAATGGTTGCATATGAAGAGCAGTTCTGAAGAGAGCAACTCGACGATTACAAGGAATTCGCCTCTGGATAAATATGTAGCTACTACATCTTTGCACGTCAGTAGTTTTTCAGGAAATAATAAAAAGGAACAAATGGACGATGCAGCAATTAATCTGATAGGGCTTAATCTAAGCCCGAGCCACAATACTACTTTTAGTCAAGGAATAGATGAAGAATTTGACAGTGATTAAACTTTGATAAACTACATTGCACAACCTGTTTTTGTTTTTAAAAGAAAATGTTCCATCGCATGCATAATATATATAGGTAACCTATTTACATGTGTTTTTATGTTTGCACTAGGTAGAGTGTGTTACTCTCGATTGTTTGTGTGCAAAAGGTGTTTTTATGCACCTACATCTTAAAAGTATCTTATAAATACCGACCTACGGGTTTGCTCCATAAAAAATTAAATGGCAACAAATTTTATTGTGCATAAGACAAGTTATATGTGAAAGTTTAATAAAAACCATTTTTTTGTATAGTATATACTTACTATTTATATTTATACCTTGTAGTTAATTATAATAAAAGTTCAGGTTGGTAATGTAATGTAGAGAAAGTAGGGCGAAAAAATATAACAGGCTCTTAAATTACATCTAGTAATTTATAATTGCGGAACTAATGAGTGTCCTCTTCAAATTCATAAAAAAATTATTAACAAAACAATGACACTGGTTGTTTGTATGTACCTACATCAGTAAAGCAGAGAGAAATAAGTCCAATACAAATAAATAGGTAAATAATACCCCGTATTATTTCCTAAAATCCTTAAGATAGATAGAATTATCCTTATCAGACACTTACTTGTCATGTTCGTTCTACTAAATTGGCAAAGCAGATAGCTTATATTTGGCGTATCTATAAATATTTTTTATCTGTCTACATAAGATATCTGCTCACCTCACCTGTTAAGCAATATTTGCCTGCCACTTCAATTAAATATAATTTCAATCATTTTTTAAGTTGTTTACCTGCTATGACAAAATGTAAATAATAATATAGACCTAGGCTAATATAATTATTATTCTGACTAATGCTGCCCTTGGAAAAATTTGCTTGAATGTCGAGTTTCTAGCTGTTTCTAGTTCATAGGTATATGCATATAATTTAAGGACAGTGGTTATTTTTCTATATACAGGGGTTTCATTTAATCTCGAAACCCACGTGACATAATTGCATTAAAAAACCTCAGGTACAAAATCATACTCTTCATAGGGACTTTTATTTAGTTATTTACGTGGTAACTTGTAACTTCACAGCTTCTTAAATACCAACTTATAGAAATTGATTCACTAATTAACGGAAACAAGAAATAAACTGATCACGTGGGTTTCGGTATTAAACGAAAGCCCGGGAGATATTAGATGGGTACTTTGGCTTTGGGTACATTATAGTAGGATAATATGTATATCGATAATCACAATCATGCCGCTGTACCTACTTAAATTACAATTTTTAACTTTATATTTATATACCTGTAGGTATATAAACTCAAATTTTACACACTGTTAACTATAATTATATGAGTAGTATACCGGTGGTATTTGATTGTTGTTACCAACTTTATCGTCTTGAGTCTTGAAATAATGCTTGTTTGAAGTGTTTTCTTTGTTCCGTGTACAATTATTTTGTAAAGTAGCCCCATCTAGCGATTCATTGCGCTACGCTGTTAAAGTGCATTAGCTTAGCGTTGTTGCCAAATTGTTCAATTCGGTGCCACATATCATTTTTGAGAGTGATTTACAATTAATCATTGTTATTAAACATTGATTAAAGTAAAATTAACACTTATCCTCAATATGAGGAAACGAAGATTTATGGCAGTAAACGGAAAACCGAAAACGTATTATTTTACCTTACGATTATTAAAGGTAGATACGTAGCAGCCCAACAACACCTCTAATACGGAGGTTAGAGGGGTTATTGAGCAGCCTCGCCCATCGGGTATGATTGTCATCAGTCCCCGTATCGATAGGTCGAAATATCAGCCCGTGCGTATTATGGCGTATGTTATATTATATCTTCTCTAAGAAATTCTACTCTATATACCTACATGACGTAGATGATTAATTATAATAGTTACCTATTTAATAAAATAATAACGTCAAATAATTTATGTCATTATATTATAATAATAAACACACTTTTACCTAGTTAAAGTATGATTCTTATTTTAGATCACAATAAGCGGGTATTAGTTATGTCGTAATTTATTGACATTTAAGTAAATTTAAAACTTCAAGATACTTACCTACCTAACTACATATAGGTATTATCAAAGTTTACAGAATAACTTTGACATTATGCGAGATATTATAATATTATAGTTCGTCTTTATTATACTTGTACGAGTATTAGTTTAAAATTACATGGGGTATTTCCTATTTTACATCCATATCATTATATTTGGACGTATTGAACACATTAAATATACTGAATATACCTACCTATCCATGACACAATTAATTATATCATGGGATATAGATTGAACATTATGCACCACACAAAACACTCCTCAGCATAATGATTATGCCACAGTTTAGGGTTAATTCTGATTTTGGGATTTTCCTTATGGTTTAGAAAGAACTGAGTAGTGATGTTTATTGTTTTATGATGTGAGCGCTTCCTTCCACGAAGTTAGTCACAAATTGTAATAACAGGGCAGAGGGCATAAACTTTCATTATAAGGGTACGCTCATTACTTATAAATAAAATAATTTCTCTAATAAATTCCAACAATCACGAATTTTAAAGAAACTAAATTTATCCTGTGTTTAATCCTTTTCATTGTTCTGGCATATAATATCAAATCCCACCTCTACAACATTTTCAAACGTGATGCTGACGTGTACTTACTTGACAACTGACGAGCGGTGACAGCCGCGATCGGGGCTGGTTCACTCGTCAACGCTTGGCAACCTTGCATTACGGAGTAAAGTTGTAATTACCGAGCAAGGTATTTAACCGGTTTCGTTTTTTATTTACAATCACTCCGCATTCACTGGTCCCCGTTCGTGATCGTGTCCGTTTTGTTCCGGTTTTAACCTTGCCAGCCAGCGTAGGTCCTTTGGTTTTGTGAAAATTCAAGCAGAATACCAAGTAAGTAGGTGATATTAATTGATTGTTTGGAGCGTCAAATTATTTGGAAATTGTTATTTAAACGTCATTGAAATTACTTTCTCTATAACATATACCTAGGTATATACGTAAACACGCAACATATAATTTGTGTTTTAAGTACGGAAGTCTTCTATAATTAGGTGCACTTGAGTACTTATTTGTGTCTATAATAGGCATTTCCATTAAAATATACTTACTATTATATATTTATTTTCATTGGAAGTTACTCGCAGGCTCGCACGTGAAAGGGTCAAGGGGTTGCAATAATTTTATCTTATCATTTATTTTTTAAGTTTTACAATTTAGGCACCAGAAGCGACGACTGTAAGGTAACAATAATGACTGGCTATGCTTAAAGACAATTAAAACTTAAACATTTCCATTAAATCTACATGTTAGCAAGGAATTTATTTTACCTTTGTAATAAATGTAAAATTAATTATTATGGCTACGCTCCTGACGACACAAACACTTGAATTTCTTTTACAAAACTGTTAGTGTAACACTTAAATTTTAAATAGATTAAATAATATGTACCTATGTATGCGAAATGAAAAGTTAGTACCAAATTAGGTAATTTTAAAGTTTACTTGGTTCATCGCTTGTAGTTTATAATGTTGTACCAGAGACTTATTCACATCATAAATCATTGGTTGTAGGTATTTAGTAAGAATAGGTGGTAAGTGAAAGAACTTATTTTGTAGGTCGCATAAACTGAGAATTTAGGTGTTTACCGTCGCGTCGGTCGGTGCGAACGTGTAATGTAAAAGTGTATATACAGGGTAACTTTTAATTGCCTATTTGTTACAGAAAACGCGTAATTTGTAGTAATTATGATTTAGTACGTACCTATATGAGTCATAAAATATGATAAAATGTTAGGTAGGTACTCCTTTTAATTATTTATTCTAAAATACAGTATCCAAAATTCAAACGACTTTTCAATATGTAATGATAACGGCAATTTTCAAAGAAAGTTATGATGTTAAGAAACCTGTGATTTGCTGACCTTACAAGTATAGAGAGCATGGCACTGTCAGAGATCTTCCGAGAAGTGGACGTACCAGAGTTCTTAATTATGATTAATTACTTTTTATTAATGAATTAATTACTTTTCTAACGCACTGTTTATACAGTGCGACCTGCCCCCCCGCATCCCCGCCCGTGGCTATACATAGGTAATAAAATAATGCTGTTGACTTTCAAAAATTATGGATAAAAATAAGATTATTTAGTCTATACTTTATTACTTTCTGTATAAACAATGCATTGAGTAATATACCTAGTTAGTTGTTTCAATATTATACACGTACTTCACGTCAAAATACGTGTTAGTACACTTGATTGATTGTAATTTGTAACAATAAAGTATTATCATGTATCATGAAACGAATGAATAAATTGATTGTGATAGGTGTGGTACCTATTTTTAATATATTATATACCTATATTTGAGAGGGTATTTTTTTGAGTGGCTCAAATAAAAATGAACCCTCGTAAATTAAAACAACTGTAATCTATGTACTAAACTTAAAATAGCGACTTAATGTGTCATTGTTTAAGCTAAGATAAAAATAATAAATGGAATTATTTTATCCAGCCAGATGAATCAGCTGTTCGAAAGTGTCAGTTTTTAAGACATATTTTCGTAATCTCTGAAATATATTGAATAGGTAATTTAAAGAATTATTAAATCTAATACTAAGTTTTAACTTTATTAGTTAGGTACCTAGATACGTTTTTTTAAATTGTGGCTATTATTATTTAATCACATTTCCATAATAAAATTCAAAGCACGATCAACATAATTTGCCAAACATGTCATTGTATTCACATTTTTAATACCTACATCTAGATAGCAATGGAAATGATATACCTACCTACTGTCAAAATAGATTAATTATTTATATACAGCCTTATTGTTTTGTGTTTTACGAGTATTGTTGGTATTACCAAAGTTTACAGAATTCTGTAAACTTTGGTATTATAAACTGAATTCATCTCTACCTAATATAGTAGGTCTTATTTTATTTTAGGTATTTCACTTGTTGACTGGCCATTTTCCCGTTTGCTTGTTATTTTTTGTAGCTTAAATTGTTGTGTCAAAGTCATCCGTATTGATACTGTATTTTATTTATTACTTAACGTTAATTGGATTCTTTTTTGCAGGTAAAGATGTCCTTAGACGAGGTAAGTCGCAAATTGGCTAAATACCTACCTACATAACTAAAAATAAGAAGGTTATTCAGCTCTGAACGAAATACAATTTGTTTTTATAGGTACCTCAATTTAATAATTAGAAAAAAAATCATCCGCTTCTTTAATTATATACTCATAATATGACGTCCAGTGTTTGAACTATAAATAAATTAATGCTAATCAATAACGACCGTGGACTATTGTTATTGCTAGGGAAAAATGCATTGTAGTTTTCTGTTTATTTATTTAAATATATGCCTATCCAAATTTAGACCATCACTTATAGTCCAAGCATTCTATGCAAGTGGTGCCAAATTCGAATCTGGATAAAAAAAATATGGGCGTATATGGGAAATGAAATTTAAATATGAGTTTCTATTTCTTTCAACTCGCGCCTGAATGGCGAACTTAACCTAAAAAAATCGCAAAGTTGAAAAAAACTTTTTTTTGTAAATAACTAAAAAACTATAGTTCTTATCGAGAAAAGTCAAATGAGGGCGTTGTAGATATTAAAAAAATATATCAAAAAGCTAATAATATTCGATATTTTTCGTACTTACCGCTGAAAATCGGGTTCTCTGAACTTAGAACTTAACTATAACGTTTCCATACTTGTTGCTTGGGACAAGTATAGCTAATTGCAAGCTAAAAAAAACCATTTTTGAAAAATTTAAAAATATTGATTATTTATCAAGATATATCGATTTTTCGAGAAAAAATGCTCTCCTAAGCGCTAGATATCCTCAGGGGCTTGAGCATCGAGTAACCGCTCATTTTGTTCCTGGAGAGTTGCGCTATAATCCTATAGAGCAGGTATATCGATTTTTTTTATTTCTAAAGTCAGAAAATGAATTTGAAAACATGCATTTTTTTTGACATATTTTTTTTTAAATGACTCAATTTTTATTTGCCGGAAATGACAGTTACGGGAATCAATTACTGGCATTTTTTCACGAGTTAAAAAACAAAAACATAACTTCATACCACCATTACCCAGGCAGCAGAGTGACGTCATTTTCCCGTGATATTTACGTGACCCATTACGTTGAAATCGCCAATATAATAACGTTGTAACGACGTGAAAATGACGACAATGTGTCTCATCGAAATGACGTCATTTCCACGTCTAGATAATGTGTAGGCTTTGAGTTAATAAATAACAGATTCTATAAACTTCCAAATGTATAAACAGTAGTACACCTGCATAATAATAGTCTTACAAAATAAGTTATCAATTTTCGAAACCAATGATTTATATTTTTCAGTTTTTATTCCAAAAAATTTATCCACAATACATATTACGCAATGATAGTGTACTTTTTGCATTATATGAAAGTTCTACATACTACTCTTCCGTTTTTTTTACATAATAGCCGCATATATGACGTACATTGGACGTTTCCTAGATGACGTCGCCAATAAGAGTAAAAGAAGACGTTTAAAATACGTCTGTTTTTTGGGGGACAATTGTTGAATGACGGGTTACACTACAAATTCAAGTGACGTCACTCTGCTGACTGGTAGGAGTCGAGATAATTTTTTTTTTCAAAAAAATCTGTAAGGCGCCGTAAATACATTGTAGATCCCTGAGATTCACACACGTTAATGCTAAATATCCATATTTTCGATAAAAAAATACCACGATAAGATTCATTGATTTTTTAATATCAGAAATTGAATAATATTGTGAAGCGGGCGGAGCAGCTGGAGTTGACAGCGGAGTGAAGAAAGTGCTGGGCTGGCGGTGGAAACTGATTTCGCAGATTCAAAATGACTCGTGCTTGCAAAATCTTCAATATCTCGGCTTCCAGATCACCTACAAAAATCCTTTTCATATCTACGACGACCTCATTTAACGTTTTTCGCTAGGAACTATAGTTTTTTAGTTCGTCATTCAGGCGCGAGTTGAAAGAAATAGACTCATATTTAAATTTTATTTCCTATACTCCCATATTATTTTTTTCCAGTAGTAATTTATGCTAATTTAACATAAGACAGTGACAGAATGTTTGGACTATAATAGTTGTTGTGATCATTGAAATGATTTGTTAATTTCAATGGTTGTGATTTGATGACGTGGACAATAATTTAACCGCCATTTTGCCTATAATTACAATCGATTTGTACTTCTTAGTAGATAAAGTCTATGAAAATATATAATAGCGAGGACGATATGAAGAATTTTCAATTTAGAAATTGTGGAGCAGGCCATATAAGCGTAAACAATCGATTACCCGAAACAGAATAAAAAATATTTCGTCAGGTATTATGACATGTACTTAATACATTTTGATAATAGAGTGTATTTTTTCATTACTGTCACTGGTCGTAGAAAAAATAGTGTATCCTACTCACAATTAATGTCTATTAAGTACTATTAGGTCTATTAGGTACTATTTTGTGTAAGGAGCAGATATCTGCGGCACGAACGCTAGCGGGTTCCGCAAAAGGATGCGAGTTATATAAAATTTCCCAACGGGATTCATACAAGGTGTTTTCTAATTGTCACCAATTTTGTATTTTATGAGAAGAAAACTGAATTTTATACGTTTAAAAACAATCCAGTAGGTTGTAACGTTGTGACAGCTCGTCAATTTCACAGCTTGTCAATTTAACAGCTTGTCAGGTCTAAGTAACCTATTATGAAATGAATTTTACAAAACCAGTTGCGTCATATTTTACTTTTCGTAACTGGTTGTGAAGAGTAAGACGTTTCCTAACGTCAAAGGGTTTTGAAAAGTGCCGCTTTACATGTCAAAATTAGAAAAACAATTGTATTACGCACAAGGAAGTAGGCGGAGCCTATTACTCATTTGTTTAAATAGAAACGTTATAAATGTCAATGTCGTAATTGGTTGTTTCAAATTTTGTGATATACTTTGAACATTTGTTCTGTATTTTCAATTTAACATTTACAAAACATTTCAGAGGTTCAATAAGGCTGCTGCGGATGTGAAGAATCTGAAATCAAAACCTTCAAATGAGGATTTGCTCGAGATCTACGCTCTCTTCAAGCAAGGCAGTGTAGGCGACGTGAATACAGGTAGGGTATAAGACCATCCGTTACGACGGCAGTTTTGCATGTCTTTAATATTGCAGTAATGTTGGGTGTGCCTCAAGGATCGGTGGTGGACCCCTTCGATGTGTCTTAATAATTCTGTTTGTTGTAGCTCGCCCTGGCGCGTTGGATCTCAAAGGGAAGGCCAAATGGGACGCATGGAGTTCGAAAAAGGGGGCCTCCCAGGACGAGGCTAAAGAGCAGTATATTGCTAAAGCTAAATCCCTGGTTGATTCTCTTGGGCTCCAGTAAATTGTTATAGCTACTTTAATTTTAATTATTCGTACCTATGTTTTAATTTCACCCACTGTTGTTGATTTTTAAATGGAATATTAAACACTTTTTTTACACACACATGCCTTAGTTGTTTTTGTCGGAGAATCAATCCACTTTGGTGTAATTATCGACGAAATCTGAATGAACTCTTTATCGTGTCTGGGACGACAAAGAGTATGGTAATTCTATACGGCGAGGAAATTGGTCATTTTATAATACAAAAGGCTGCATCTTTTGCTTTGTTACGTGCAATGCAACACATAGTATTGTACCATTTACCACTTGTGATTCCGGCTAGGCGTGACATCGGTAAGCTAAATATTTTCTTTACTTTTAATAAATATATATAATATATACTTACCTACTATACCTATATTATACGCGGCGCCGGTGAATTTCCGCTACGCATTAGTGCACCAAATGATCGCGTGTAATGTACGGATGCAATTATATGAGGCGTCGTTTGGGCCAAAATACAATTCGCTTTATAATAAAAGTTATGCATATACATAATATATTATAAATAAAAACAATGTCTATATTTTGCTGCATATGTCATTGAAAATTTGAGCTTCTACGACATGCCGTTATATCACATGAGGGCGCTACCGGAGTTTTGGGAAGTGATGCGCAATTACTCGAGAAACCTGCAAACATCTATATTGTCTTCAAATCCCAATACCTATATTGTCTCCATTATTAGACAAATAAAAACTTTTCATGGGTACCTCAATTTAGAGAATTGATGTGGTACAGGGTTTCTGGATTAACGGATGATGGCTTGTCACCACAGACCATACACGAAACTTGACACAACCATCTGAACCCATAGAAACCCAGAGTCTGATCTGAACCCATAGAAATCTGAACCATCATATCATAGATAAGACACGGAGCCACGTTACAAACGCTTGTGGCGCCCTCATTATATAACGGCTTGCCAAAGAGGGTCAAGTTTTCAATCACTGTCAACAAATTTTACGCTATCTTAGGTGCGTTCGGCATTACAAATCAGAGTTAAAGTGAAGCAGGAGAGAAATTTGATCACGTGATAACGGAGCAAAAACAGTCAAATTGTTAAAAGCCAAACGTTTGAGAAGTAGTTGTAATGTGTAGTCCTACTGTATTTTAAAATTATTAATGTGTTTAATACCGTTGTTCCGGTAATCACTTGTATAATATATAAATGTACTTTGAGGATGAAGATTGAGTTTTTGCACAAATAATTCACATATTTAAGCTAGTTTTCGCGGACACCGTAGCCTAAAAATTGTTGTTTTCCGGGCGGAAATTAAGATAGAGAGTTCCGGTAGAGCCAATTTTATACATTTTTCAATTCTCTACCACTTTTGCAGTGTACCTAGTCAAAACGATTGTACTTGTAGTTATTGTTAGAAACGCAAAAAATGATTTTTTGCATTTTTCGGACGCTATTTTGTTATAAACAATAATTTTTAAACGTTTTCGTATATGTATAATACTTTAATATAAAGCTATGCACCCAGCTGTTCGCAACCGTGTTATTTTTTAAATCCCTAAAAATCTCTATATCTTGGCCTACAAACACAATATTCTGACTGCCACGAGGTAGCAGCAAGACTAATATATTATGCCATAAACTAAACAGGATTCCATAAACCAATAAATAAACCACAAACTAAATTTCATTCCTGCAGTAATCAGTAATCCTCTGTTAAATGCACAGATTTTTGCTTTTGTGTCTTGTATTTTAACGTTTCTCACCTAAAAGTTGGCCACGTCCAATTTTATAGGTCGAATAGTAATTCAACTTCTTCGAAATATTTTGTTTAGGTACTTTTAAAACCCTGATGACCTCCTCTAAATCGTCTTAACACGATTCAGACCTCTTATAGGTACCTATAACATGCAAGTACGTAATTTAGAAAGTATTTATCCATGTGCAAGTACTTACAAAGCAACCGTGGTAATGTGTGAAATATAAAAGGAACTAAATGAAGGGAATTATGTACACAAAACGTTATTATGGCTTTTCATAAACATAAACTAAATCATACAGCCTCACATTCCCAAGTCACAAACAGAACCTAGTTCGACATGATACACTGCAAATTACAATACGCGTGCGTCGGCTTAAAAATTCTAACTCGAGCCCGGGATGCATTGGGCACATTCGGAACAATTTCAGAATGTTTATGTTTTTCAGAATGAATGTTTTTCAGAAATGTTTATGCTACGCGAACACAGAATTTATAATCCCGAACTTACATTTCCCGGCACGGCGAATGCCCAACTTCAAACTGCGAATGGATCTGATGTCTGAATTAGTTCGGAATATAGCACGATGTTTCTTATTGATGTGTTCTTGGTTTTGTTCAATGGTAGTCACAGAACAATACCAGTGTGACAAGGGGGTTATTTGTGATGATGGTACAATAATGCGCATGCGCAATGTAAGTTTTGTGCAAGTTTCTGCCATAGTTAATGTTATATTGGGTTATATCCTAATATATTAATATATTTTATATTATGTTTCATCCGTGCCCTGTGGTTTGCGAGTTTGCGTTGTTATATGATTAAATTCGAAATGGAACAAACCAAAAAAATTTCGTTTGGATTTATTAAACTAAATAAAAAAACAGCGGTGGTTAAAAGTGCGCCAGTGGAACAAAAAAAAATTGAGCTTGTGGAATGTCTCGAGGGGCAATCTATTAAAATCAAAGAGTAAGTTGAATATTTTGATCGTAAATCTGTTATTGTAGCTATATATGTACTTTTCAGTGCAGTCGAGGTGGTTCACGCACCCCTCGTCATTCCTATTAAAGACAACAAAAGGAATTTGCTTGATAGAGTTAGAGAAGCGAAAGCCAAACAGAAAGAGTTAATTAAAAGAGAAGTAAAGGAAGAAGACACTAGACCCGATTCAGAACTGTCTATAGAAGAATTAGCAGCGAGAGAATTAATAAATGGTAACTTGCATATTGTATGCATTAAACTATTCACGTTTTTTTACGGTTTATTAATTTATAGAGGCTAAAAATCGTCTCTCAAATAAGCCAAACATCAACAATCACCTTATACTCCCGGTTAAAGAAGAGAAAGTTATTTTGGAAGGTGAAAAAGAGCCAACGTTAGACGACTATGAAAGTGTGCCGATAAGCGATTATGGAATGGCTATGTTACGTGGCATGGGCTGGAAAGACGGGATGGGTATAGGCAAAAATGCATCGCAGTAAGTTTTTCTTAGTTTTCATTATATTATATCCTAGAAAATAGATGAAGTTTCGTGTTAGGTCTGTGGCTCCAAGCGCACCGGAATTGAGGCCTAAGGGTTTGGGATTGGGCGCTACCAAGATGGTTGCTGCCGATGTACCAAAGACTGCCTGCGATAAGGACGGGAAAGAATTGATCTTGAAAAGAGGTGCCCACGCAAAAATAATCGCAGGTTCACATAAAGGAGAATACTGTGAGGTACTAGTTCAATATACACTTCTCTAAGAGAAATTAAGCAAAAAAGAACCAAAAGTTTTAAATTATTTTTTTCTAAATGTACACTGAAACAAAAAATTAAATGGAACTGAAGAAGATGCAAAGAAGGAATTTCAATAGCGCGTATTTCCGCCTCTACCACGAATAACTTCCTGACAATGCCGATTCATACTTAATATAAGCGACCTTATTTCATTTTGTTCCAATTCTTCCCAAATTTGAACCAATTTCCCACCAACTTCTTCTAAGGTGTTTAATTGATTACTTACTTTTGCAATTTTCTACCGAGTTTATTCCAGAGGTTCTCCATTGGATTTAAGTCGAGGCTATTAGCCGGCCATGCCGTAGTCTCGATTCCAACTTCTGCCATATATGTATGTATATGGGTCGGAGTGTAGTGGTGTTTTACTTCCACTACAGCACTTAGGCCTCATTAGGCCCTTTGTGCATTCCTCCTTTTTACTTGAGTACTTTTCTTCAAACCATCCTATTTATTACGGGTGGCTTGGTGGTAAAGTCCCCAAATAATATCTGAGAAAAAATTGCACTGAGCATACTGCAAAAATAATATAAATACGAACAATTCATAAATCCTTTACAATATTTATTAACATTGAATAAAAGGGTATCATACAAAAAAAATATCCAAATTGTACAAGAGGTCTAGACAAAATTCAATTCAAACTTATGGTATATTTTTTGCTGGTGCGAATCTTAGAGAAGTGTATTAGTTAAGCCTGTTTTAACTTTAAGCTTCTAGGTTCAGGGTTTAGACGACGAAGCAGGAAGAGTCATAGTTAAGACGTCGTTGAAAAATGAAATATTAACCTTGAACGAGTTCCTGATTGTACCGGTGACAAAAGAAGAGTATTCTAAGGGCTCAAAAGTTTTAAGTAAGTACTATAATAAACCGTAGTGTTATTAATGTGTGTGTGGTGACAGATTTTTTTTTAATGTAGATAATGCTAAGTATGAGGAGTATAAGGAGTTGTCAGATAAGAAGCTTGAGCGGCATCGGGAAGCAAACAGTAGGAGTTCCGACGAAGAAGGTGGTGGACCTAGTATGAAAAACTTGACGCCTAAACGTTTAGAAAGCAGCAAAGAACATTCTAGGAGTAGATACTCCAGTGACGATGATAAATATTTAAGGATAAAACAGGAAACGGAATGCAGTTCTAGAAAATCAGATAATTATCAGAGTGAAAAAGTTTCTGCATCGGATAAATGTGTGAGTCGGCACAAAAGTAAGTATAGAGAGAAGGAAAGGTATCGGTCCAATTCAAGTTCCGAGAGCGACAGTGAGAGAAGGCACCGAAAAAATAAGAAGAACAAGAAGAGTCGCCATAGAGAAAGGAGTAGATCACGGGAAGCGAAACATAAGAAGTCCTCGAGAAGTAAAAATAGGGCGTCTTCATCGGAGAGCGAAGAAAAAGGGAGAAGGAAGAAAAACAAATCCAAATCGAGGCATAGAAGAAGTAGTAGTGATGACAGTGATCATAGGAGAAATAAAAGATAACTTTATTTATACGCTTTTGACAACTATTAGGAAGGAGACTATATTATTTTCTTTATTATATGCGATATTAGTTTCTATCTATATTATATCTACAAATCTACTCTATTTTAATGGAGGGATAATATTGATGCCATCACTTATTCGACTTATTGTAATAATAAAATGAATAATTTTCAAATTCGCTGTTTTAATTTTTTCATTCGACCGTTTTTTTTTGTTCGTTACCTCAGAGCTCCGTCATTTATAAATCAATTTTAAAAATTCTTTTTTTATTGGAAAAGTGGTCTTTTCAAGAGCGTCCCATTTTAGTTTTATTGGCAAAAGGCCTTGGATTCCGAAGATATACCGATATAAGTAGTAATAGTAGTAGAATAACGTAATTATTTTTCACTTATTAGTGCATTTTTTAGGACAGATTTTATTGGAGGTTTTATTTTTTTATTAAAAAAAATTTGTTGTTTAAAAAAAATTATAAGTAATTTGTTACATAAATCAAAATGTCATAAATAAAACAATGTCAACAAAAGATAATAATAAAATGAATAATTTTCAAATTCGCCGTTTTCATTTTTTCATTCGACCGGTTTTATGTGTTTTTGTTGTTTGTTTTTGTTCGTTACCTCAGAACTCCATCATTTATAAAACAATTTTAAAAATTCTTTTTTTATTGGAAATGGGGTCTTTTCAAGAGGGTCCCATTTTAGTTTTATTGGCATTGGACCTTAGATTCCTAAGATATACCGGGGAACTCGGCAGATATACCAGAAGAAATGGCTAATGCGCTGGTCACAACGCTAAGTTATAGATATTTGAAGTAATTACGAAAATATTTTCTGTCGGATCAAATTGTGAAGCTGAAAACCATTCTTGAATCAACTTAATCATGTCAAAATATTTTTAACAAAAAAAACAAAACTGACTGCAAGAAAATATATTCTAAAAAAATGCACTAAAAAATAAAAAATTAAATAGTTTTAACAAAAAAACAAAACCGACCAATAAAATCTATTCTAAAAAATGCACTAAAAAGTAAAAAATAATATATTTTTAATAGAAAAACAAAACTGATTTCAATAAAATCTATTCTAAAAAACTGCACTAAAAAGTCAAAAATAAAATATTTTTAACAGAAAACAAAACCGCCCAATAAAATCTATTCTAAAAAAAATGCACTAAAAAGTAAAAAATTCAATATTTTTAACAAAAAAACAAAACCAACTTTCGTAAAATATATTCTCAAAAATGCACTAAAAAGTAAAAAATAATATTTTTAACAAAAAAACAAAACCGACTTCAAGAAAATCTATTCTAAGTAAAACGTATAACGTTTTACGAGCATCATCAACAAGCAGCGGACGATGCCTTAACTAACTATGTTGTATGCGGGATTCATGAAATTTACGCCCGATCTTACTTACTCTATCTAACTTACACATTCTGTATATCTCTATCCTACCATATCGAGAAATACGTAGGGAAAGATTTTTAGAATCCCGGGGTACGGTACTTCATAGATGACTTGATGTAAAATAGTGTAAAATCACCGAGACCGGTCTTCTGACGTCATCGTCGTCATATTTTTTAATCTCCCGGCCTCTACCTTACGGAGGTCCCGCCAAAGTATTATATAATAAGATGCCAAATAACTGCATGAAGCATGGTCACGTGGTTTACAATCATCAATGACGACCCGGTATGTATAATACCTATATATGTTGCGAAAAATACAAAATAATTATTATGCCGTTAACTTGGGCACATACATTTATTATTGTCGTTGTTCTATATTTATTAAAGGTGCGGATTGCCTGGATTGGGAAGACCTACCTCTAATTTATAGATCCTGGGCCATTGGCCCGATCCTAAATTAGCATTTGCTCGTATCGACGTGGCATAGTATTTATTAATAGCCTGTTTATTTCGAAATGTAGAGTACCTGAGCTCAGTGATGTCGCGATAATCAAGTTGGATACTCTTAACGCGCCCTTTGCCGCTAATATAGATGATAGATATGCAACCATATATACATTCATAAGAGGGAAATTTCAAATTGCCACTACGTGCCCTTTGGGATCGTCCGTGTTTCGGCCACTGGTTGCTTTGTTTATAAAATATTTTATGCAAAATATTACTCTCTTAAAACCTTATGGATACAAGAGCATTTTTGGGTTATAATTAAACTAAAAGATTTTAGATTAAAGATAATAATTCAAAAACATCTATTATAATAAGTATATCTTAAAGCCCTTAATTATTTATCCATGATGGATAAAAAGGATAATATAGCTATGAGAATGGTTCTCTTGCACTTGGGTAAGTTATTGTTTGTGTACTATATACCTTACATAAGATTTTCTCCAAACTTTTGGTCAATATGTTGAAACACGCCTAAAATAGAACGAAACGTCTATATGCATTTTTAAAGGGAATGAAAATGTAAATACCCATACACTTTATTTTTATCATTCTGCGACTTTCCCTGCTACAAAGTAACCAATTTGAGAGCATACGACAGGTGTTATTGTGCCGGTAATTGCCAGTTTTGTGCTATTTTGGTTAAGTTTACATACAAACATAACTATAATGTATTTAGATATACTATAGTGGCCTCTGCGGGGTGGTTTATTTTTAATTAGTTTCCTCAAAAGGTTAGTATCTATTTATATCTTACTAATAGCATAGATTAAGTGAATAGCCAGTGCCTATGTTATATTTTCTCGCTCCTAAATGGGACCAGAAACGCAAAGCCTTGGGAGCAAGAAAGAGTCTAAAAGTGAGATGCAGTACATACGCTCGCCTACCTGACCCACCCAACCCGAAGTTGGCCGCATCTTCTTTAGCCCTATGAGAGTGATTTTTCAAGGTCGCGTCACGGCAGATTTTTAGAACATTTTCGTCTCGCAAGTGAGATATAGTATATGGCAGATATAAGGGAGAGAGAGAGCGAAACAGATATAGCGAATGCAGCGATATTTATATTTAATGCACATCTGCGAAGCAAGAAGCCTTTGAACGTCAGAAATTCCATAAAATCATTTTATATCGGAACGAGGGTTTGTTTCGATTTCCGCATTTTTTTGAACGGTAGGAAATTGTCAATTACTCGAAAAAAACATAAAAATTAGCATGAGCCAGACAAAGACTCAAACAATAAAACATAAATAAAGCTTCTATCTCAGCCCGCGCTGCCAGATGTAGCATTATTTTCGAAATTTATGAAAATATGATAAATACTATCTTTCTACGTATTTCTTAACTATAAAACACATAATTTGCTATTTGTCTTATGTGCTATGACAACGCCATGTGACATTTGACAACGCATCGCTGGGAATACGTGCCTAAAATTAACCAACAGAATGCTATGCGTTCTCGATAAAATGAAAATGGTTGTTGGAGGCGTATTGTTTTCGTGTGTTTTGTAGTTTTTACTGTTTTCCCTGCATGTATTTTGGAAATGACGTCAAATAAACGTCAGTTAATGACGTCATTTGGCTGTGACTTTTTCTCGTCATTTTGACGTGTCTTTTTAACGTGTTTATGCCTAAAAACTGACGAAATAAATACGTCATAATGACGACACCATGCTGCCTGGGTGGCAGTTGTACGTATATAAAAGAAATAATAATTGACGATGACACTCGACGTGCCAGCGACTTCTAAATTATGAATTTCATCCTTTCAATCATCCTAAGGAGAGTCCACAGCACAGACACACCATGTAGGTATATATATAAACCATAAAATAAAGCCGTAAATAGCTAAAACTGTACGTACGTAGCACTACTGCTCGGTACAGTACCACATTCCGTTTAATCGATATTCGCTTCTGGCCGGAATCAGTAGTATTATCAGAGACGGTCCCGTCGACACCGCGTAACTTGCATTAGAACTGTGCTACACTAAATCCCGAGACTACTAGGCTGTCTAAATAATTCAAAAGACAAGTCCCAGCCAACGTAGTACGTTCATTAGACAGTAAAATTTTAGTTGTAAAAACGGCTCACGGAACAGATTTCAGTTTATTGACAAGACTCCAGGTGGAATGGAAGAGAACTCAACGCGATTTTCCGGTAGGTATGGATATTTGAATTAATACCTACACCTACGTTCATGCTGTGTCTAATCGAGTTTTCTCCCGCATGCCGTTTGGCAGCAATTCCAGTAAAAGGTCGATTTTTAATCACGATTATATAATGAAGGGTTTCCGGATTGTATTATGACATTCAGTAAGTGTAATAATCCATTTTTATTCATAGTTTTTATATAAAAATATTTACATTAGATTCTCTATTCTTCAATAATAAGTGATGAAGCAAGTCAGATATATATTTAAGTCATTTATATATTTTCCAATCACTATCGACATAGGTATGCATAATATTTTAAATTTTTGTCCTAAACCTAAACTTTATTATTACCTATTTCTTTAGAAAGCAGACACCGAAAACAACATTTTTGGATAAAGTGCTTTGGATTTTAGGCTAGTGTTAAGTCAAGAGGGTCGAATCTTCGAAATAAATCATCTCCAAATACTTATCTATTATATCAAGAAGAAATTAATTTGTAATAACTATATTTTTAATCTACGACTGCTTGGATAAAAACCTATTATGAAATTCATTTTATAAATGTCTTAAATAGCCTTCAAATTAAATTCCTGAAATTTTGTTCAAATATTTTGAACTGATTTAGGGCAAAAGTAGTTGTTGACATCGACTAACAAAATGTGAAATATCTAATAATTGAGCTTTAAATCAAAAAAATTCAAGTGACATAAATGTTTGCAAATCAAATTTGCTATTAAACAATCGTGCGCTGAAAAATATTTGGCGGGAGGAAAGGGGCCGGACCCCCAATTACAGGGTTCGCAACAATTTTTTTCCAAGATTTTTTCCAAAAAAGCAGCATATACAGGGTGAGTTTTTAGTGCATATTTGCTCTGTAGCGCCTTTGCTATTTATCAGAGAAAAATGGTATTCCAGGTTGTTGGTATCCTTTTTCGGCGTTTTTAAAAAATATCGGTGAATATACAAAGTGTTCCATATCTCGTGGACAGCAACTAACTTTCTTATTTTAAATGGAACACGCTATATATTTTTTGATATTCGGAAAGAGCGCAAACTTTTGATTGAAAAACATGTGACGCTAAACCCTCAGGTTTCGGAGATATTTACCATTTTAAGAAAAAAGTGACAGATGGAAAGGTCTGGAAGGAGCTTTATAACTTTTTTCACATGGTATATCTAAATTTAATTTTTGGCACAGCGTAAGAACACAGAGTGGTCTATGTTCTGCAATTCTACAAGTTCTCTAGAACACTAAAATTAATTCTATATTAAAAGCGGGTAGTGATAGTATTATCACAAGAGAAGGTGGTCATTTAGCTATCTTTATAAGGTCAATACATCTAAAATTAATAAGTGCCCACATTTACCCCATCCTCCTCTATTACGTATGTTGGCAACAAGTCAGGTGGATAAATAAAAAATAATTATTTAAAATAAAAAAAGTCGGGCCCCTTGACCGTAAATGCAGAACTTTTCAGCTTGAGAAAAAACCTTTTTAAGTTCTCTAGAACTTAAAAAGGTTTTTTTTCAGCTTGCCAGCTGAGACAAAATGCTCTCGAGACGAGCCGTCTCGTGTCACCTCTAATTCTAACCCGTCCAAACTTTTGGATTACTCGTACATGAGTAATGCTAAAAAGTAATTTGTAAAGTGATGACGATCAATATTAATTCTGGTGGGAATAGCTAGGGCTCTATCGCTCATGTCAAAAATTTGAGGGGTCCACGGTTTTTGCATGGTAACTCGCTTAGTTATAATGCAATGTTAAAGTAACGATGCTTATTTTAAAGGCCTTTGCAAGTACTGCAAAAAATATTCTATAATTTTTTTCCCGAAAAATGCATTATTTACGCAAAATGTCTAACCTTAACCTGTGTTAACTATTTTAACTCGATCAATTGAACCCTTCCTGTTTATTTGTTTTTTACCTTTTGTCTCCAAATTCCACAAAATTCAACAACTTTTATATGCATTGCTTCCAAATCCAAGAACATTTTGTTATTAAAATTTAATGACAAAATTAGTATTTTATTCAATTTTTTTCACTCTGTTTGTTACCTTTCTCGTATCTACATTTAAGTAGGCTTCTTATTTGGTATTTTTTACCCTCAGAACATCTGATACTATCCCAAAGAGAGACTTCCTTGATGCCCATTGGACAAGCCTAGTGTCCAATAACAGATGATACGCCCCTTGCAGTCAGGAGCTGTTACTTTCATTTTTTTAATTTTCCTTGACGTTCCCGAACCACCCCAGGTGCCCAACTCTTCAGCTGTCACGTCGCTGCTTGCGCGTGGATGTATGGCTGGCCCGGGGCGGTAGCTGAGCCGAAAATCTTCAACGACCGGACTATGTAATTTTGCGAGTTTTTATTAACAGCCAGAAAGGTTTGTTAGCTGAGCTATTAATAAATGTTCAGCTCAATAAATTTATTGTATACTTATATGAAAGAGAATGCCATATTAAGTATTTAATCGCCTAGTAAGCAAATCCTAAAAGAAACATATTCGATAAGAATCGTTACGGACATGTATATTGTTTCCACGACTTCGTTATCGAGGTCGTTAATTTCGAGTTATTAAACGAGTGATTCATGAAGTTGGCAAGTAATTAAAAAAACTGATTACATCGAAAAATATACGCAGTATAGGTGTTTATTGACATGCCCTATATACAAATTACAAAGTATTGGATTTGATCGGGTAACAACTGAAACCATCGTCAGCTTTCTGTACGTGGCCGTTGTTGTAAGCCAGCGTTCTAGCCGTTGCGTTGTAAGACTGAAAGTATCTGTCGTGCAATTTTAATACCTTTATATCATTGAGAAGACTAAAATATTAATTTGCTACCAGCGCAGTGGAAAAGTTCTGCATTTACGGTCAAGGGGCCCGACTTTTTTTATTTTAAATAATTATTTTTTATTTATCCACCTGACTTGTTGCCAACATACGTAATAGAGGAGGATGGGGTAAATGTGGGCACTTATTAATTTTAGATGTATTGACCTTATAAAGATAGCTAAATGACCACCTTCTCTTGTGATAATACTATCACTACCCGCTTTTAATATAGAATTAATTTTAGTGTTTCTGCAAAGTTATAAAATAAGGAAAGTATAAGTTTGTAACATCGAAATATGAGACATAAAAACCCGAGCAAAACACCCTCATTATATCGATAAAAGTAGCCGCCGATCCCTAGAAACAAACCGCGTGTGCTTACCCAGGACATTATTTATAATAAATTCGAATAAGTAGCAACTTAAAAAAAATCTTTTAAAGTAAAAATAAAACAAGACAGGTGTACACTGTACACAATGTAGGTATGAAAATATAAACAAATATAAACACTAATATGTTGGAAAATAAATAATTTATTCACTGTCGCTATCACCATCAGTGATTTCTTCAGAATCTTCATTTAGATTTATTACAAACCGGTCTTGATTAGCGTTTGTTGCTCTTCCAAGTTCGATGTATTCATCTTCAATTTTTTTTACGTGCTTTACGCAGTTACAGCCAATTCCATAATCGACGTAAAGCTTCCTTTAATATCAAAAGTCTCCTTTAAGTTCTAAAGCGTGTTCTATAATCGAATTTTTAAAGGCACTTTTACTAAAAAGCTTCCTTTTTGGTAAAGTCTCGATTTTTTTACTGTCGGCATAGACTGCCATTCTGCGTTCACTGTTATTTATAAAACTGTTTGTGGATTCTAGTGGAAGTTCATCCTCAGAAAGTAAGGAAGAAAATTATAAAATACAATGGTGTTGGGAAGAGAAAAAATATATAGGCCACGACTCCCCTTTTTCCAACATTTTCAATATCGCCCCACAGCCTTACCAAAAAAAAACTTCATATTCAGAAGAATCACAAGAATATTACCTACTCCCCATTTGTTACTCTATGGGTATCTTTATTTTCGATAACTTTTCTCTTCATTCAGTAGTTTAATCTTATCCTCTTTCGAGAAAGTGGCTTTTTTCGCGTGTTTTAACCACAATGTTTACAAATCAACAAAGTTTACTTAAATTTCCATCACAAAACAAGTAACCTCGAAAATGTTAGGTTATGATTACATATAATTGTCATGATTGTCACGCATTTTGCCTCTTGACTAACTTCACACGTAACTTTCAGGCCCGCAAACACAATAAATATTCACAAATTGAAACTTTTCCTAATGGGAGAGGCATTCTACTTTATGGAACAGAACCGACTTTACAGAGAATTAAACGTCTACTTTTGCAAAAAATTCACTTTTCTAAAAAGACATTTTTGTTCATATTTATGGAACTGGCTGTTATTCCATTTATCCGATGACACTTTCTCTAGCTCCGACTTTATAACTTCAATCACTTTTGCATCAAATTTGGCATCCATTATTAGTACCACAATGTAGAATTAATAATCGTTTTCCTCTATTTGGAGACATATCTACTTTGTATCTGTCGGAGTCATCTGTCCAGCTTCTTTTGACTGTATCATGTGTGTCGTACTAAGTTTCGTCCAAGTAATAAATCGGCCGTTGTTCTTTTCTAAATTTGGTTATGCTTTCCAAATATTCCAAGCGGCACAAAACAATTCTACGACTTTCCATTATCGTCGCCCTTTTATTGATGATTTTAAATGTAAATCCTGTTTTTCTCAGCCATCGCCATAACGTTTGTTTGCTAATTTGCAACAATTCCGCTCGAAGTCAATTCCAATAGTAATTAATCGACAGTAGGAATTTCATTTTCCCTATATTTATCATAAATTGTGTCTCCTAGTTACGTCACATGTGATGTCTCAATTTCCTTTGATTTTCCTGCGTCAAATCGTACTTTTCGTTCAGTTCAACTCTTTTCCCAGGCAGCATGGTGTCGTTATTATGACGTATATTTCGTCAGTTTTTAGGACATAAATACGTTAAAAGAACTACAAAAGAGACGTCAAAATGAAGAGAAAAAGTCACAGCCAAATGACGTTTATTTGACGTTTAAATTACGTCATTAACTGACGTTTATTTGACGTCATTTTCAAAATACCTGCAGGGATAATAGTAAAAACTACAAAAAACACGAAAACAATAATACGCCTCCAACAATCATTTTCATTTTATCGAGAACGCATAGCATTCTATTGGTTAATTTTAGTCACGTGCCCCAGCGATGCGTTGTCAAATGGATATTTATAGCAAATATATTTATAAGAAGTACGTAAAAAGGTAGTATTTATGATATTTTCATTAATTTCGAAAATAATGCTATATCTGGCAGCGCTGACTGAGATAAAGGCTTTATTTTATGTTTTATTGTTAGCGTCTTTGTCTGGCTTATGCTAATTTGTATGTTTTTTTTCAACTAATTGACAATTTCATACTGTTCAAGAAAATGTGGAAATCGAGACAAACCCTTGTTTCGATATAAAATGATTGCTGATATAAATAACAAATCAGCTGATATCAAAAATTATAAAAAGATTTTGTAACTATAACCGTTGAAGTGCCCTTTATGTTTTAAATTTAGAAATATCTCAAACTTAACATGACATTAATTATTGTAGACAAATAAGCATAACCAAAGGGAGGAAAAACGTTCGTCGAAAATATGACGTCAAGTTGACGTCAAATTCATGACGTCTTAAGGATTAGTAAGATTAGATTAAAAAGGCACGTCTGAATGATGAGAAAAAAGTGACGTTTTAAAGACGACATAGAAATGACGTCATATGTTCGGCCTTATATTGGTTACTTGACGTCTTAGACCTAAAATCACCTTAAAAGAACGTAATAATGACGTCACCATGCTGCTTGGGTTTTTAAGTATTCTGTAGATAGTCGATTTCGGTACTTCTGTCAAATATGACGTCTTTTTTACAGCCCTCCTTCACTGGCAACTATATTTTTGTATACGTTTAATACAATTTGCTGTGCCTGTATTCCTAATTGTTTCCTACATTTTTTAACTGGCGTTGCATTTAAATCCTCCCGATTTTGACTGGTGCTATTGCTGGTGTCAATTTTTTTTCTTGTAAAAAAATCGATTTTTTTGGCAGTAAATAAAAATGTTAGTACAACATTTCAAAAAAAGTTTAAGCTCAAAATTGACTCTAAATATGGAAGCGTGTATGAGCTATCGAGATTTTTAAAAAACGTGATTTTTTCGAAAAGACAATTTCTGCAAAAAGTTATATATTTTTCAATTTTTTGAAAACGATCTTTTTCAGTTAGTAGAGAGCTACACTTTCACCAAGTTTCGTGAAAAAATGATTTGTTGCCACGAAGATAGGAGCGTTTAAAAAAACGCGATTTTTAACGATTTTTTGCAAATAAATAATTTATTTTTGAATTTTCGACATCGGATTTCCACAGATCGATCCATATTTAATAGTTTTGCATCTATAATTTTTGCATAAAACTTTTTTCATTTTACGTCACCATGACAGAGTAAAATGGACAAAACCGTTTTGGGCCAACTTGGGGCCCAATTTACAATGGTAGCAGATTCAGTCACCCATAAAATAGTTGCTCATAAAATCATTTCCGAAAAATCGATATCTATTCAGCAAAGCAAACATTCACAAACAGAATTTAATGATCATGTTGCGCAAATCTACGAACAAGTCAACATTTCCAGTGACGTTGCTTTCGAACAGGATTTCAATCAACATTTGCCGGTACATAAATCTTTCATGAACATATACCAATTGTAATCTTACATTTAATTTCCACTAAATAAACATTTGACATTAGTAACTTGACGTTTATATTTTTCCGTCCTCAGGACACGAAAGTTTTTCATACTTAGCAACCGATAACCTAGCATGTTTTACTTTCGCTTTCGCTTGCCTATTTAAAATAAAAAAAGTATATTTTCGTAGGGGGGAGAATGAAAAAATATAAAATAGATTTGATAACGACACAAACTATAAATAAACCTGAAAAAACATTGTAATCGTTAAATAGGTACTTTTCTTGCGTCATTTAAAATGGCGGATGAATGTTAACATTTTTATGGACTTATTAGACCTAAAAGATGCATATTGGGTTTGCATACGCAATTTTTTGTAAGAATAATTATAGAAGATTGCGACTCCAAGACGGTTGATGCATTTTACCATTTATGGTCCGTTTTTTCCGGGATTTTGGGGTAGCAGATCACGAATTATATGTCAAAAGAAACACTCGAGATTGCGGCATTTTTTTGTCAAGATGACGTATGGGCGAGACACAAAAAATATTTTGGAAAAATATCCCCATATCCGCTCTCCATCACTCAATATACAATAAAACATTGATTGACGAATGCTTGTATAATCCATAATAAACGATAAACCTAGGAATAATTGCATTTAAATCGCTTTCCACTATTTCTAATTAGATTGGATTTGGGTTTCTTAACGCGTTAAATATTTCTTCCAATCCTTAATGGCATCTGGCTTCTGCATAATTAACAAGTAAATTGATTGGTAATTGTTTAATGGCTTGCGTTAGAGGGATTTGTCAACGCGAGCCACTCTTATCAATAAACTATTGCGCTGAATACGTAGTGTGGTGGTTCTCGGGGAAAAAATTGGTATTGCCTTAAGAACGCACTATTTTGCGTATATATTATACCCTGGTTCCGAAATAGTGTGCAGTGATTCATATATAATATCACACCACCATCACAATTGAACGGTCTGCAAATTAGTGTGCAAATTTATGTACACTCTATAGAAATGATGGGCAGAACACATTAGTAATCGGGTCTACCGCTAGGTGCGCCACTATAACAAATGCAACGTGTTCTCATTGGTGAGTTTTAGGCGGTTCTAAATTAAATTAAATTTCATTGGTCAGGGGCAAAGACGCGGGATGTCCGTGGATATATTGACGCATGCGCTGTTTCACTAATGTTTTGGAGCGACAGTGGCGTTTCATTGTGTCTTATGCACGGTTGATTCGCGATATAAATTAATTATAATATTGTGTTATACGCGAGTGTTTAGTGTTTTTATACGATGGAAGCGACGAATGCTAGTAGTAGTGGTTTTAAAACCAATTATTCCAATCGTAAGCGACCGAATTTGACAGGAGGAGACCTGAAAATGAACAAAAATGTATACGAAGGAATATTGGAACGGTATTCTGGAATCACTAAAACTGAGGCAGTTGATAGTTGATATGTGCGCTTCGTTGACAAAAGTCTGTGTAAATAGTGTGCTTCGTGCAATTACAGATGAGGAACCCAAAAAAGAAGAAAACGGAAACTCGTGGCACAAAGAAAATTGACGTCGACGAATATATCAAATACGCAATTCGGATTATCCATGGTTTCTTTTTTAAAAATGAGATTCCGACACTGAAGATAATTTCACTTGCTATTTCTGACGATCAATCTTTACCCAAGTTATCTCGGAAAGTTCTTTTGAGAACTACGCACGAGATGAATTTTCGTCACATAAAACGAAATCGGAAAAGTCTTCTTATTGAGAAAAACGAAATTGTTTTATGGCGAAGAAAATATTTGGAAAACGTGCGAGATTTTCGGATGTCTGACAGAAAAATTTATTATTTAGACGAGACTGGGGTAAATGAAGGGCATACCGTTTCAAAATTATGGCAGGACTGCAATATTAGTAATAGAAGACATGCATTTTTAGAAGGATACTCTACAGGACTCAAAGCACCATCTGGAAAAGGACGACGGCTGATAATTACGCATATCGGAAGTGCATCAAGATTTCTGGAAAATGGTTTAAATGCGTTTGAATCGCGGCGAACAGGAGATTACCATGAAGATATGACAAGCGAAGTCAAAAGAAAACGTATAGAGTATATATCACACATTTTTAGAACCATCTAATAGCAGTATTTTTCTTAATATAATAAAAAAAACATCACAAGTACACTTAAAAACAATGTTAATAACTTCGATATTTTATTTCATTTTATTATTCTGCCCCCTCTAAAATGATACGCCTGTGGAATTTCGTTCCCCTCGTCCCTCATGTACCTGAGTCGTCCATATGCTGGTGATGAATCACTCCACACTATTTCGAAACAGGGTATAGTAATTATTATTTTATTAGTAGTGCTAAAACAAATAAATTAATCTTAGTTTAAAGCATAGGTGGAAATATTTGCAAGGATAATCCTAAGCTGTAGTAAGATTAGACATGCCATATAAACGAGATTAGGGAAATCCCATTGCACATTTCAAAAGTTAAACAAACAACTTATAGTATTTATACCAAAGTGCGAGATAATACCAATAATTCTGTTTTCCCCTAGATTACCTATTTGCTCAAATGTCGTCAGACGCCAATGAAGCGAAAGTGGAATGCACAGAACAGCCCGGTGACAACAAAGAGCTGACGGGAGTGAAAAAATGGGTCCGCGACAACCTGCTGCTGCTGATCACCGTCCTAGGTGTCGTGGTTGGGATCGGGCTAGGTGAGTCTTCGAATGTAACACTTACCTTCATGAAACCCTCGTTCATCTCATGTCTAGAATATTGCATCATTCCGGCGCTCGGCGCTGAAAAACTGCGGCCTGCATTAGCACAGTATACATTCCTGTCGAACGTTCCCGATAATATCCGATTCCATAAGAGCAATTGGGGCGCATCTTATGTGCGACGTGCGGCTTCGACCGCTGACCTGACTCGCCGTTCCCAGTTCATTTCGAGTTTTGAAAGAGTGCGATTGTATGGCTTCGTGTAATAGTGATACTTAATAATGAATTCCGTAAATAATATCATTTAAATCAATTTTGAGAGGCTGCCATTAGCCGATAAATTTAAAATTGTATTAATTGTGTAAAAAAACTGTATTTTTTTCAAAAAGTTAAAATCATTTATAAATATTATAAATAACCCCAAGACTGATATACCATATTGTATATTACTTAGATCTGAAGTTTTCCATTACTTAGATATGATTTAATTAGTGACAAAGCCACACCACTTATGCCATAACAAGATAAGTTCAATAAAAGTAGATCATAGGAACGCAGTCAAATGCTAATACAATAAGGTATTCTATGAATGTTACACATTTATAATTTACCACTATTTGGATTTTGGAATCACCGTTAATTGAAACTATCAAAGAATTCAACGCTAGCTAGCTAGCAGTCGTTTTTACTAAACTGTATCTGTGTGTATAATAAATTTATAGTTCTATAAATAGCAGCTCTAAGTTAAGTATGGTCAGGCATATTACAATATTAGGTTAGGTATTTAAACGTTTGCACTAAACACAGTCTTGATTAATGATTGATGTCATCAGAATTATTATAATTTCTTTCCCAAGCGTCCTATATCAAAACATGTATCATGTTTCAAACGGCATAGGTACACAGATTACAATCCAGATCTAAACTTCCTCGAAAAAATATTTTTCTAACCCCTCTGTTGACCGTAAACTCAAAAAATATGTATTATATCAATGACATTACAAATAAATTCAAAATTTTAATTGATTCTGGAGCAGGTTCAACTATTTTTAAACCCAAAGCATGCGAAAATTACAAGCATATATCCCCGGAAAATATCGTTATTCAATGAATAACCGACCAAAAAATAATAATAAATGAATCGACTCTTGAATGAATATAGAGTTCGACGGACTTACAGGTTCCGACTTTCTAGAACATTATAATTGTATATGTATAGTCGATCTAAGATATAAATCAACTTATTACTGACTATAAGACGATCCCCCTTTTCAAAGTAACTGAAAATTCACTTCATGAGAACGTAAATAATATTAATATTCCGAACAATATTTCTTTAGAACTTCGTACATACAAACAACCGCATAAGACATTCAAACAACCGCATTCACAATAGAAAATGGACATTTTGAGTTTGTGCGCATGCCATTCGGACTTAGAAATGCTCCGTCCACATTTCACAAAGTGTAGGCCAATATTTTATTAGGCGTACAAAATGAACGCTGTCTAGTCTATATGGACGATATTATAATCTATTCCTCGACAATACATGAATATTTCTCGCTTAACCGAAGTATTTAAACGACTTCAAAAAGCTAACTTGAAAATTCAACCTGATAAATTCGAATTTCTAAGAAAAGAAGTCGTTTATTTAGGACATGACATGACAGAAAATGGTGTAAAACTAACTTACGCAAAAATAGATTGCATTCAAAATTTTCCACAACCCAAAAATCAAAAATACATAAAATCCTTTTTAGAACTCGCAGGTTATTATAGATGCTTTAGTTCTAACTTTTCTAAAATTTCAAAACCATTAACTAAACTTGTGCAAAAAAATATTTTATTTACTTTTGACTCGCAATGTAAACATTCTTTTGAGGAATTAAAACAAGCTTTAAAGCTTTAACTTCGACACCCAACTGAATCTAAATACAGTGTAATAGAACGAGAATTATTGGCTAGAGTTTGGGCTGTAAAACACTCCAGACCGTATATTTTTGGAAGAAAGTTTAAATTGATAACTGATTATCGACCATGAACTTGGCTATTGTCTATAAAAGACTCAGGAAGCCGTTTAACTCGCTGGCGTTTGAAACTAGAAGAATATGATTATGAAATTATATAAAAACCTGGTAAAATTAACAAATATGCTGACTCACTATCTAGAATTACTATCTTAGACTTATCTAGGTACACCTACATCGTGTTAATGCAACATCATGTTTTACATAAGAACCAAATTAGTGAAGTTTGGCAACCTGTTATTTTCATAAATGTATGCACTAAAGATTACCTGAGATCATTCATTGAGGGACTAACTCGCTGATATACAAGATGCAAAAAATTGGAACTCGTTCAATCAATGGTACTTACTTACCTTCTGCAAACAATGTCCCTTCTGGTTGGATATTTGTTTGGAAAATTTCGGTTGCATATATTAGTGTAAGTATCATCATTGATATAATCTTGAAAAGTCTTTATTAATTAATATCCATGTTTGAGTTCAAATTGGTTGACGTCGAACCCGCCATTTAATTGAGACAAATTAAAGGGCACTAGATGAAAACGTGACATGCTGTAATTTCATACTTCATTATCTGTTGACGCCGGCATATAATCACACAGAGGCGCTCGCGAAGACGTGGCTCATGAAGTGTGGAAGCATTTGCAGCCAAAAAAATAAATAAAACAGCCGCTTAGTTTAAATCAACGGTTTATGCCAATTGTTTTGTAATTCGACTGACGATGATTGACAGGAACTTTTAATTGTTAAAATAGACATTTTTAGCATCGGGTTGATATAGAATGGGTTTTCTAGAATTCAGTTTAAAATTTAATGGAATTATGTTAATTCATTGTACATTGAACATTTTAGAATGTGGATTTTAGCACATTTACACTTTTAATAAAATAATTCCCTCCAATTTTAATACTTCTCTATTGACCTATTGACAACTCGCATATAACTTACTTCACATACATCAATGACGTAAAGCCCGGTTTACACAGTCACACAAACATCATAGATGATCACTGACAATCCAGAGATATCTATATCTCGGTGACAATCACGCACATTAAGCCCGATTCACACAAACAAGATATTAAAATATCATATAAGTTCGTAACAATTAAAAGAAAGATATTATTTTAAATCTATTTATTGGTGTACGGTATGAATTTGTAATGGTGAAAAATAGTATAAGAACGTCATCACGGTATAACGTTAAGGGATATACCGTTCTCAGACAAAAGTGGAGGCATAGTCAAAGATTTAAAACCAACTCTTGTTGGAGATGACGTGTAAACTAAGTTACTTTTCTAGACATGCTTAACGTTTCTTCGTCTTGTCATGTATGCTCATGTAATCTCTTTTAGGCCCAATTTAGAAATTTCACCTTGTTTAGTGGCTGGAACCCACTAAATAAGTTTTAGTCACTATATTTTATTTTGCCGAGTCCTGAGACAGGGGCTTATTTGATTTTGAAGTATGTAAGAATACTGTCTCTGCGGAATACACCCGCGTGGAGTAATTTCTCAAATACGGCCACTTAATGTTTCAATAGGAAACATGTTTATTTTATTTTTACGTAGAGGGAACCGCCGAACACTCCGGCGCGGTTGTTTTTGGTTGAGATTAGAGTTATCTTAAGGCCTTTTAAACCCCGTTTTTGTTGCGTATATATATTGCACAGTGATAGTCAGTGGCGGACTGTGCTGATGCTTTTTAGCCTCTAGGGCGGATTTTATTTATTGGATTTATCTTTTTGTTTTTGTCTTCGTGCTTAACAGTAGTATGCATACCTTGAGTTCGCGTATTACTACGTAATTCACTTGGAAGTAAAAGGGGGATCTGTTACGTTTATTTTTAGTAGTAAACAATTTGAGAATCCGAAATTTATTGTAGGTATAATTGACGGATAAAACTTGTTTTTTTTTAAACAGTGACTCTTCGTTCCCTTTTGACTCATATACTTACTGGCACATAACTAAGAGTTTGTGTTTTTTTTAAGTTACGAAGTCACGATATGTATACTTTTTATTTCTAACATGTATTTTTATTATTTCCTTGCAATTACGAGATACAAAATACCTACACGTCATAATGTTTAGTTTAATTTAACTTTTTAATACGTTTTGTTAAACCTGTTTAATTTTGAATACCTAAATTTTTGATTTTATATGTATTTTCTTATGAGTATTTTCAGCGATGTCCATTAAAATTTTCTAACAAAGTGTCTTCAAAGTTCTAACTTCTAACAAAGTCACTTCACCAAAAAAATCTGGCCCCCCCTCTGAAAAATATTGGAACGGCGCCCATGTTTTGAACGGTAAATTAGCCTCGTTCTTAATACTTAATACATACCCTCTATTGTTTGCTACATGCTTCCTTGATATAAAATATTTACGGATAATGATTTTGAAAATTGTTTCCACATTTTTTGCAGGATTTTCGCTTCGTTGTGCCAATCTCTCTCCAAACGCCATCTTGCTTCTGTCCTATCCCGGAGAACTCTTCATGAGAATACTGAAGCTAATAATCCTGCCATTAATAATGTCAAGTCTGGTAGCGGGAAGTGCTAGCTTGAATGCGCGACTGAACGGTCGGATCGCCTTGAGGACTCTGGTGTACTTTTTCCTCACCTCAGTCATAAACGCCGTCCTGGGGGTTATCTTAGCGACCGTAATTCATCCGGGCGATACTGGAATGAAAGTTTCTCAGAAGAAAGACTTGGAGGCCAAGGGGAGCAGTTCAGTTTTGGACAGCTTGCTAGATTTAGGCAGGTACGCAGATTTTTATACCAGGACGTCCACCATGACCACCGTGATATTTATATTTTTTTTGTGATTTCCATTTTAGAAACATCGTCGCTGACAATATTTTTCAAGCTACTTTCCAGCAAGTGAGTATATAAAATTAACAGGCGAACGCCTGTCGGCTTTTAATGTTCGCTGCACTAAAATGCCGTTAATAGATATGACGTTAACAAATATGACCTTATGCCATGTCCCTACACCTACACGTATCTATATTATCAGTCGTCGACCCTGTAACAAAATTCCTGTAACGTAATAATCTAAAAATATTCTTAGGAAACCAACTGGTCCTCCTGGGCTGACCTCATGCCGTGCCAATATTTGATCAGTCGCCAAAAAAAGTAATTGTGTGACGAAACCTTACGCCATATACACGTATCTAAGTATGTGAGTAATTAAAAAAAAATAGAAAAAATAGCAAAAGCTGTTGGAATCGAACTTCGAATCTATAGCATACGAGGCACACGCCTTACGGCTCGGCTACTGCCAGTTCAACCAAACGTCTTATAGACTAAATATTTGAGTTATATGAACAAAGTGAACGGCATTCCAATGAAAGGCCGTCATTCCCATTGCGTCACATCTATTAACGTCAACTTAGTACAGGACCGTTTAAGGGTAGTTTAAGTACAGTGCTTAATGTTTTAGGCTCACACAGAGTTCGCAAACACATCCATCAAAATTTACAACGCTGAGACGAGCGAGATTGAATTTGCCGACGTCACCGTACGGTTGATAAAATACAGGTAAGCTATGTCATTTATATACACTTAATTAACAAAGAAAAAAAAAGAAAATTTAGTTTTAACACGATTTCGCTATTCCTTTGTACTGATAGCAATGCAATGTGTCCCTGTTTAAAAATCCAATTAGGTATAAGAATTTTTTTTTGAAAAAAGGGAAAAAAATAAAATAAAAAAACGAATTAATTTACTAATCATTATATATTTAGTATATCAATAGTTAAAGGAAAAAACAATAAAAATCAGTAACATGGTTTCGCGATTTCATTGTATTGATAGACCCCTAGATGCAGGTCCCTATTTAAAAATTCAATTAAAAAAAGAATAATTTTTGTGTTCAAAAAAGAAAAAATAAATGAAATAATGACAAAAAAGTAAAACAAAAAAATACTCATTAATTATTAATTAAACAAAAAATAATAATAGAAAAAATAAAAAAACTAATTAATTTACTAATTATTATCTAATTTAGAATATCAGTAGTAAGTTTAAGGAAAAAAAATGAAAATTAGTAACATGGTTTCACTATTCCATAGATCCGTAGACGCAATGTGCACCTGCAATATTTTTTTCTTCAAAAAAAGAAAAAAAGAATGAAAATAAAGTCATTAATCTATTTACTAATTATTATCTAATTTAGTATACCTGCAGTTAGTTAACAAAGGAAAAGAAATAAAAATCAGTAACATGGTTTCACTATTTCATTGTATTGATAGACCACTAGACGTAGTGTCCCTGTTTAAAAATTCAATTAAAAAAAGAACAATTTTTGTGTTCAAAAAAGAAAAAATAAATGACAAATAATGAAAAAAAAGTAAAACAAAAAAATACTCATTAATAATTAATTAAACAAAAAAAAATAATAGAAAATAGAAATAGAATATAAATAGAATAAATAAAAAACATTAATTAATTTACTAATTATTATCTAATTTAGTCAGTAGTGTTTAAGGAAAAAAAATGAAAATCAGTAAAATGGCTTCACTATTCCAATGTGCACCTGCTTAACAATTCAATTACAAAAAAAAATGTTTCAAAAAAGAAAAAAAAATAGTAAATAAATAAAAAATGTATTTTTTACTTATTTATTTTTCACTATTTCATTGTGTTGATATAGGGATAGACAACACGATAGGACGCAAGGGTGTTCCTGTTTAAAAATTAAATTTCTCAAAAGAGAAAATACATAAATAATGAACAGAACCAATTAATTAATTTAATAATTATTATCGAATTTTGTATAGGTACCAGTAGTTAGTTAACAAAGGAAAAAAAAATAAAAAATCAGTAACACGGTTTCTCTATTCCATTGTATGATTGTATTTTGTATTGTCCCTTTTTTTATATTCCATGGTCCAATTATTACCCTTTTGAGATTGATTCCTTTATTTGTAATTAAACAACCAAAAATTCTGGGGCTAATGGCACTAGTTTTCGGAAGCCACTTTGCAACAAAAAATAAAAAAACAAAAAAAAAAGAATTGTCCTATATCAAAAAGTGTATAGGTCTCTTTGATTTGTCACGAATTCAGTAATGCATACCTAATGCATCTGAAACTGTAAAACTACCCTTTATTTTATGAGATATCGAATGCTAATGTATTTAAAATAGTACCTACGTATGTATCGTACAATGTGTAGTTGAAATAGACGTAATGGATAGTTACAAAATCATAATAATGGTGATACAACGACATACCTACAAAAGAATAGAATACTTTTTTTTCATATTATTTATACTAGTATAAAATTCGAATTTTAGATTATCTGAGTTCAAACTGTGACGGTTTTTAAAGTTTCTAAATATTTCATTATAAGCGTTTTCTTTTCAAGATCCACACGCCCCAGGGCGTCAAACGCGGAGCGGACCATAGAGAGCCTTTGAAAAGAACAGGAATTTAGGGAATATTTGCCCGTTTGTTTACTTAACCTAAATACAAAATGAAAATACGAAAATAGTAAAATAGTAAATACGTTTTTACTTTTATATGTCTGAAATTCTGATACCTATTGTAACTAAGTACCAAAAGTACTGTACTGTGTGCTTTCAAGCAGATTTGGGGGTGTTCCTATTTTAATTTATTGTGTACCTGTTGTAGCTTTAATATAGTCATTAATATAGTCATAATATAGTCACAATTAAATTGTGAGTAGTTCTATTTTCTGGGTCATATATAGATAACAACCGATTATTACTCTTAGTATTATTACTAGCTAAAGAATTGTTTTCCATTTTTAATTTGTTGATGTTTCTACCGATATAATCTAAAATCTAACCTCACTAATATTTTGGAGTCACCAAACCCCAACAAAAATGGTAGTGCTCGAGGGGAAAGGGGAAAACAGTGGAGGGCGTCGCGCTAAGCTGCCCAAGCCATTGAAAAGAATGCAGTGTATATTTATCTCCTCAATTACCTGGAGTCCTACAACTATCTTTCTCAAAATTGGAGACCATCTATTTGGCCCGCGAAAAATGTTCCCTAAAAATTCCGTTTAAAAAACATTTTTCCTCTGGTGACTGGTTAAATGTTCACGACGGTAGAGGTAAATTGAAATGAAAAGACACGAGGAAGTGACGTAATATGCGCCGGCGGCCATCATCAAGTGCTTATTCAGTAACGACGTCAATTTTATTTTACAAAGGGGCCACGACGAAATAAAAATTAGGTTATATTATGTAAAAAAAAATCGTTAATATTTTTTAGCGATTTACAGCACACTTAGCAACTACTGTTAGCAAACACTGAAATAATTGCAAAAAATTAAAAGCTGCTCATATTTTATGTAAAAATGAAGTTTTAACACAAAAAATATGAAGTGGAGTTTTGGGAAATCATGGAAATATTTTTGGGAGTAAAATATAAATCATATAGGTAGTACGAATTATTAAATTTAGAACGAAACAAAAATGTTGTTTATTTATAACATATTTACATCGAAATAATAACAAAACAATTTCATTTTTTATAGTATCGATATAAATATTATGAAAGCGGCTGCACACCTAAATCATCTTCATCCTGTTCTCTGTTAAATAAATCTTACGCACTGCTTCCCATAAATTGGGCAATATTATATATAATCTGTAACACCAATGAACAATGAATAGAGTAGCTTCAATGTATTTTCTTGTGCGAATTCATTTACCTCTATTTGGCTGTAGATCACTTGACTCTTTCTCCCCCACTTTTTACTTTCAGCTATCACTTTACGGGTATTCACTAAACAGTCTTGTACGGGTATTTACTAAACAGTCTTGTTCTAATAAACTACCAAACACAACACGACCGAACAACAACAAATGAATAAAATATAGTCACAAATCACCAGGAATACAACACAAGAAAAATCGCACACGCTACACGCCAGACGCATTACGAAAAGACAGTAACACCTGTTAAAATATTGTAGAAGTAGAAATATTTTGAATTTCAGGTAGAAAACCCCATTCCGAGAAATAGCCGGCCGACGCTAATGACCGCCGCATGTCGCACCAGTTGTCAAACAGACGGCCACCCCTATTATTGTCTTAAACTCGCCCGATACGAAAACATGTTTTTTCGCGCAGAGATGACGCTGGTGTCTTTTTATTTCAATTTACCTCTACCTCTCGCTAAGTACCTTGTTGTTTCAGATCAGGCACTAATACGTTAGGCATAGTGTTCTTCTGCCTAATATTTGGAACCATACTCGGCACGCTGGGAGCGAAGGGTAAAGGTCTGATAGAGTTTTTCTCTGTGATATTCGAGGTGGTCATGAAAATGGTCACCGGAGTGATCTGGTTGACTCCGATCGGCATCAGTAGCGTGATAGCTGGGAAAATACTCTCGGTGGCCGATATCGCTCTGGTGGTCTCGCAGCTAGGATGGTTCATATTCACCGTCATTCTAGGTGTTTATCTGTACCAGCTGATAATCATGCAGCTGATTTATCTGCTATTTGTTAAGAAGAACCCCTTTAAGTATTACATCGGACTAATCCAAGGTGAGTAACCGCGTAATCGATTAGAGAATATAAATCTACTAAACAATTACGATCGGCGTCAGCTTAAAGTCACCACTGTTCGAGCGCATCTCTGTCTATCGCCCCCCACCACAAACATTCCCAGCATTTATGCTGAAATCGGACTGCGTAATGCGTATTGACAAATTTACATTACAATTTCTCAGAAGTGATGATACTTTTTCGGATAAGTTTTCGAAACGTAAACGTTTAAAGTGATTTGTTATATTAACACGCGAAGCAGTTTCCACAAACACCAAAACACTTTTACTTCGCTCGACGCGCGTTTCGCCAACCAAGTTGGCTTCATCTGGAGACGATTAAAATTAATCTTAAACTAAAAAATCTACCCTATTTATACTATTTTCATGGTGACGTCACTAATGGTAATGGTGACGTGACTAATCACGTGACTTCAATGATTGGTTGCTAAACAAAAGCGTAAAGCGGACTATACGGTATAGGTCCCTTGTCGCTATTCATACTATTTTTACATTTCATAATTTCTATGCTCTCAAATGCATCCAACTGTCTATTATCGGTCACATTTCTAACTAATCTTAAATTACTAATATCTATTCTATGATCGTTGTCAAAAGCATGTTGTGCAACACTAGACTTATCTGTTCTTCCATATTTTAGATGAGCCATATGCTCTTTAAACGTGGTGTTAATTGATCGTCTCGTTGTCAAACATATTTTCGTTCACAGTCATTACAACTAATTTCGTAAATCCACGACTTTTCATTTGGAACAATTTCATCCTTTGGATTGTCTATAAATTGTTGTAATTTATTACCGTCATTTGGGGTGGAATTGATCAAAAAAATATATTTTTGTTCTTTTTTTCATAAATAACAATGAATTAGTGAACAAAAAATATTTAGGCATGCAGAAAACAGTGATACGAATAGAATTATAAAATATTATTACCCTATATTTTCAAATATAGTAATTCAAATAAAGTAATTTATAACAGCAATCATCAGCATCGGTACAAGGGATTGTTTCGATTTCCGCATTTTTTTGAACAGTAGGAAATTGTCAATTCTATCCTTCTTTAACTTAATAACGAAGCGCTATGTATTGTCAATACACACCCTGAATTTGTAGTGGGGCGCGATTGAAAGAGAATCCTTGTAGGATGGTGAGTTTAAGGTGACACCGATTCTACATGCTTATCTAAGTTCCTCTCAATGAAAGGTACTTTAACTGCGTTCGCAACCGCGTCCACTGCAGCAGCCCTGCCGGTGACGTTCACCCTGATGGACGAGAAGGTGAAAGTGGATCCTAGGATCACCAGGTTCGTCTTGCCAATTGGATGCAATATAAACATGGATGGTACGGCGATGTTCATAGCAATAGCATCCATTTTTATCGCTCAAATGAACGGGATAACTTTAGGGATTGGAGAACTAATCACAGTCTGGTACCTACGTCGGTTGTGTGCACACCCATTATATCGTTGAATTTATTTATTTCCTGCAGCTTTACTTCCACGGCGGCGTCCTTCTCGTCTGCTAGTGTACCTAGTGCTGCGCTGGTGCTCCTGCTGATGGTCCTATCAGCCATTGACACGCCCGCTGAAGATGTGTCTCTTCTCTTCGCCGTCGACTGGCTGGTGTAAGTCAAGGTTTATAAACGTAGCATAGGTTGCCTCACGTGGACCTGACCTGCCCAATAGTGCTACGTCACAAGGCGACCACGGGATCACACAAACTCCTCATCACCCCCGCATTCTCCTCACCATAATGCTCACTGAGGTAACCCAGGCAGCAGAGTGACGTCACATGACGTCTCATTCACGTTGATTTGTAGTGTAACCCGTCATTCGTCATTTGTCCGCCAAAAAGAGATGTGTTTTACACGTCTTCTTTTACACTTATTAGCGACGTCATCTAGGAAACGTCTAATGTAGGTCATATATGCTGCTATTATGTAAAAAACCGGAAAAGTAGTATATAGAACTTTTATATAATGCAAAAAGTACACTATCTTTGCTTAATATGTATTGTGGATTAATTTTTTGGAAGAAAAACTGAAAAATGTAAATCATTGGTTTCGAAAATTGACTATTTATTTTATAAGACTATTTATTATGCAGGTATTTATTATGCATTATTTATTATTTATACATTTGGAAGTTTATAGAATCTGTTTATTTATTAACGCAAAGCCTAACTTTCATCCATGCTCCCAATTACGAATTATACGACGAAAAGAATAATAAAAACAAGCCATCTACACATTATCTAGATTGACGTGAAAATGACGTCATTTCGATGAGACACATTGTCGTCATTTTTACGTCGTTACAACGTTATTATATCGGTGATTTCGACGTAATGGGTCACGTAAATATCACGGGAAAATCACGTCAATCTGCTGCCTGGGAACCTATGCTACGTTTATAAGCCTTGGGTGTAAGTACCTTTTGAGGAACACAACCTCAAAGTGCATATTCTTAATTCATCGTGTTTACGTATTTCTTAATTTAATCTATTAGTGACCGGTTTCGGACCACCAATAATATGCTGGGAGACTGCTACGCAGCAGCAGTTGTCGAGAAGTTGTCCAAGAAGGAGCTAATGGCTTGTGATGCGATGCTATTCCAGGTATTGATGAACAACAGTTCTACTTACGCTTATACAAGCCGCTTACGTGTAATGCTGCATGCCTAACAAATTTACGACCATTTTTTTCTCTCAGTTGCAGCATTTGTGTTTGCAGGAATCGAACTTCGAGAACCACAGCAATTCCAAAAACTTGGAGAGAGAACTGATTGAACCGACTGACATTGTTATACAATAACGCATTTAAAACGAAGTGATATTTTAGAATGTTAAATTCTGTTGTGTGTATGAAAACAATATTTTAGTAGCTATATTATAATAATGTCTTGTTAGTATATAGCAAATGTGGAGCAATCAGACAAAACCAAATAAATCCATTTTAGACCATCCATCCAAGTTATTATATAACGAAAAACGATTATTTTCAGTTCCGGGACATTTAGACGAAAAATCGTGCCTGCATTCTGTAGAGCTTAGTTATTAGACATAGAAACTTGCTTAGCATTTTTTTTCTCAATCACATAATGAGTTATAAAAAACAACAAAATGCTTGATTGAAATCATCAGATATATCAATATATTTCGTCTGCTTTTGTAATTTCCTTTTTTGAGGCGTTTGCGGAACAAAAATAGGTTAAGTCGAAAGAAAACCGCCAATATCCTTGGCTATAGATGTGACCTCGATAAGAGGGGGCCGAGCGGTACCATCGCTCTTTACCCCTACTGAAAGAAAACCAACAACAATCCATATAGGTTATTAAAATAAAAATCAGGATTACTTACCTTACCTCGCATAGAAATATCCATTTCTCCCGATTCCTCCATTTTCAATAGGTAATCGGTTTTCATAGAAGATTCACACGAACGTCACGAACTACTGTTCGTACAACAAGTGACAGCAGTGACAGCTGTTTCACTGACCAAAAAGCATCCCGTCACGCCATCTACATAACAACAATCAACTACCCACATCACGTGGTTGGGGTAGCCGGTTGTGGATTTATCTTCTTTTGTTTGATTGCCTATATTTTAAGACCAATTTTTAAGGGGATTATCCGGTTTAACTAAATTCGGAATTTTCATAATAACTGGATTTATCTGGATTTGTCTGATTGCTCCACAAATACAGATTTAGGTATGATACCGAAAGCAATACCTACTTAATGTTTCATATCAGCCAGCAAAATATATTTACATATATAACATATTTATTTGTATAACCCATAGAGTCTAACTGACGCTAATATAGGGTGTTATTATAATACCATATCCACTAAATTTGTGATTAAGGCCTGTTAAATTCAAGATGATACTTAGTTCCTGGTAAAATAATAAAATCACTAGTTTTCTTCGGCAAATTTTATGAACATATTGATGTATTTTTATATGGTCTTCACTTCAGGTAAAATTTTCAATAGCTATTCACGAATATATGACATACTTTCTCGAAACGGAATTGAATTAAATGTGAACGCGCATGCGCGACCACGCCGTATTTGTCACAGAAATGACAGTTTCCAAGCACATATTGCCATATTTTCATTTTATGACATGTTGTGCTAAAAGTTACATTTTAGGATAGACAACAGTACAAACACGGGAGGAAATAAATAATTGTATTCAGGCAATCAATAAAACAATTACAGTATGTAGGAATAGTTAATAATTTAAAATTCAGGTGATACCTAGTTGAATTAAATTAAATAAAACTAAGTAATAACGAATTGTATAAAATCTACTACATCATTCTGCATTGATATGGAGCAATAAATCGATTCCAACAACATATATTGGTGCAGGTACCTAGACCTCCGCCACTCATTAACGCATTTTCCCAAAAATGATAAACAATTTAGTAGATTTGATTAAATAATCTTGCATTAATAAAAAATGCTCCAAAACGATGCTTGTGATATGGCAACTGTGTACGGAATGTGAACCTCAAAATCTGCAACGATTATAGAGTTAGTCTATAATCCTTGCAAAATCTGTTACAGCGTTTTGGCCGCGCACGCGCTTTAATAGATACGTACAATAGTACAATTACAATGCAGGATTCCTCTAAATCTAAATTGCTACCACAATCCAACTACAATACATAAAGTAAACATATAATAGTTTATAGTTGCGAACAATACTTGCTGAAAAGACCGATGAATAAGATAACTATAATTTAAGGTTAAAACCTGATTTACAAATTTCCGTCCGTCCGCCATCCCCCAGAAATTTCAACAATCGTACGTTCTTTAAAACCATTTACAAATTATCTTATCCCGTTACCGTTACATATATACATACATCCATGTTCCATCCTCCCGTAGGAAGACGACCAACTTTCATGATTATTCCGTTGCCTCCTTACGGCAACCAATGAGCGAACACGATTACAGGCGTGCGTTGTTGACAATTTTGACATTTCAAATTCTGCTCGTTTGTTCTTGTTGCGTGTTTATTTTATTTAAAAAACGTCGGGTAGTCTGAGTGAGACATTTTGTTTATAATACTATTAGTGTTATGTACTTTAAGGTATTATAATAATGCATTATGTATGTATGTTTCTCGTGTATTTTCACATATAACCTCTATGTGAATAAATCACGGTACGCACTACCGTGATTTATTGCTCATGCGCCAACTACGCTATGGGATTTTTATAAATCGCTTTTTGCCAGCGGCGTACGGGAATCTATAAATCAGACATAACTTGTAATTGCTTTTCCTGTCAAAGCTAAAAGTCTTAGCTTTGACAGGAATCACAAAGGTGCTCAGAATAAGCGAATTGCCCTTTAATTAAATTTTATTTACCCCAGGAATATTAATTTATTTTATTTAAAATATATTGATACAGGACTGTTTGCTGTTATAAAGGAATGTTTGAATATATCAAGAGACTGACAATATTTCTATTACACATCATTTGTCGCAATTTGCAAGAGTTTTAAGCGATCTATATGTAAATTTTAAATACCCATTAAAATATTTTTGTTACCAAAAATATCGCAAATTAATTGAAATAGATGTCATTGTGTAATATATGTACAATTAGCTATACTAGGCAAATATCTACCAGTTTGAACAAGAACTACATATATACGATTATACATTATAGCTAACTGGGTAGAACTATACTAATATACAAAATATAGCATGTAAGATGTATTGCATATTACATAGGCCTATACAAACATTTTGGTAAATTTGGACAATAAATAAAAATTAGTCGGTATTTGCCTGGTTTATAACTAAATAGAATACCTACCTGCCTGCTGTTAGCTGTTACAATGCATATACAAACTGTTTACCTTAGTGTTTACCATTCCTAACCTGACCACATACCACAATTTACTAATGGGAATAGGTTTGTTTTATTGGGGAGTTGCAGTACTTACTTTTTATGCACTTGTCTGTTCCATTGGATTTTTTTCGTTAGCCGTACCTAGTTATAGTATTTGAAAAGTTGTAATTTATAATATTGTGTACCAAATAACTAAACACCCAAAAAAAACTAAACACTACCGCCAAAAAAAGTACTTGTTTGTACGTAATTTGTTTGTAAAAGCAGAAAATTTGTAAAAGCAACAAACACAAAACAATGAACATAACAGGAGTCACAAAATAGTTGTGATGATTTCCTATTTCCTACTCTGTGATGACAGATCTTGTCGTGATCAAAAAACACCCAGAGAGTCTGTGCTGTGATGTGACACATGTCACATGCGAATCACACACATTGGTAACTGAAATTATTACCAATTTAAAGTTAATTATTTACTATAAATGACGAGAGAACGTGACAAGATGATCAACTAAACCCTCCTGAGAAATACCTATTTTATTCATTCATTCATTCTTTCACCTTCCTTTCCCAATCCGTTCTTGTTATGAGTAAATTTTGTCGTTACCTGTCAACGACTATACTATTTATGTTTTGCAATACAGTTATCAGTATTTGACTAGTCTGAGGCCCCTATTAGACTAAATATATTTGACAAAGATCTTTTACAAAAACATATTTCATTAAATATTTGACAGTGTAATATCACTCATAAAATATCCATTTTATAGGAAATAACAGTACATTTTATTACATTTGATAAAATATTGAAATATTTTATAAAAATATCAAATATCTTTTATAGTCGACCTGATAATGTTTTTGGGGTTCTCAGTTCCCACAGTTGTGCTGAAAACAGATGAAATAACAGCGCAGTGCGAGTATACTGAAAAGCAAAGAGCAAATCTGTGTTTTCTGGTGCAAAAGCACTCTGAATGAAGCAAACCTTATCCTGTTTATTTGTTATTGATTGTCTAAGTATTTAGAATTGGAGACTGTAATAGAAGAATAGGTGTACATACTCTATTTGACTATTAAATTTTGAAGTCATAGTTTTTACTTTACTAATTTTCACAAAATATGTGAAAATATACCTACACATGTCCTTGTATGATCCTTAGTATCCAGCCAAAGCTATCGCTACATAATCCGGCAATTGGTGATAGTGAATACAGTCCTTTAATACCCACGGCAGAGAACACTACACCAGTTCTCTGCCCACGGTATTATGTGATTATCGTTCTAAGTTGCGAGTGTGTTATATTTTTTACCTGTGTCGGAAATAGTCAAGGGTATTAACACAGTTTAAAAAAATGTTTTGTTTATTAAATTTTTTGTTTTTTAAGCTGTGTATTATTTTTAATATCCTTGGTAGCGAGTAACCGCGGCGTTTTAAAATTAGTCGCCATATTATAACGAGGGCCTGAAGATAGTGCGTATACGTAGAGTGTCTCACTGGAGTATTATATTGGCTGCGGCTGAGCCATATAGACATCCGGTTACAACTAATATATAGCATGCTTCAACGTATCATTCTGATATGCAGTTGCTCAGACGTTTGTTAGACTGATGGTAGCCCAGCCGGTAAAGTCTTCGACTTGTATCGTATGGGTATGCAGGTTCTGCGCTTTTTTTCCACTATTTCTACTATAACTTATACTTAAAGGTACGTGTACGTGGAAAAAGATCTGCTGCCAATGAGGACCAGTTTTGTCGCAATTACTTTTGTATATGGCATAAAGCCAAGCATATTTTTAGATTGTTACGTTAACTTCGACGGAGTCTTGCTGTACTGACCAGATAATTAAAATACTTGTACAAGGCATCATTCAAATTGCCACAGCTCTTTCAGCACAAGATGCCATGATTGATGTCCGCAGCCAATATGATACTCCTACGAGACGCTCGTCATATACGTCCTTCGTGTACGTCCCAGCCCTATCACTAGCAGCTCAAGATAGTCACGAAATTACGTGATAGTTCTGAAGAAAAATAAAACAATATTTGAACGAAACCTCGTTTATGCCCTGGCTAAACATACTCTGTAGATGTGTATAATAATAATAATAATAACGATAATGACACAGGCATGTTTCCAACATCCAACCTCATCCATCAATCACAGCTGACATGGGTAAATGTATAAGCTTATTCTGATGTACTGTTTTCTATAAGAAACGGTAATATTAACTTAAATGAATGGATTAGATTGCGGAACACACCTTCCCATGCAAATATTTGTAACCGTTAAAGGCGTAGGGAATTTCTCCCTTAAATTAGTGGTAACGCGACACCAAATTGCAATTTGCGTTGGCAACGTTGTTTTTGATATAACCTTATTTTATGGTGTCGTCGTGCTAACAGTTATTTTGAAGGATATTTAAATGCCCATAATTTAATATATTTTATACAAATAGTAGGCATTTCTGTGAATTTTACTGTTGTACTGTTTTACTGTTATAGATGTAAAGTTAACGGAGTTTTAGCAAAATGGCAGGTGTTTTTGATATAGAATTGCATGATGTTGAAACTGTGGAAGTCGATGATTCAGACGATGCAATCGAAATCGAGGAGGTAAAGTAACCCGAGTAATGATAATCGCCCCAATTTACCCTCAGACAGGCGACTAACTATCTTAAATATGTGTCAATATCATAACATTGTCCTACTATTAATTTAGTTTCAATGTCACACCTTCAGCAGAATGTTGCAATATGTGAACTTGAGACAAGCAAATTCAAGTGTAACGTGTTTTACAATTCTGTTAAGATTTTCTATCAATATGACTTTTATAATGTGCATCGAGAAAAATTTCGGGGGATTTTAATTTAATGGTTTCGTTTTCTTTCAGGATGAGTATGATCAGAATCCCAACATAAATGAAATTGTAGAGTAAGTATATTAGGTATATTTCGTGTGTTGCGTAACATTATATTCACTAATATGTGCGAAATCTGTTTTGCAATTGGTTGTCCACAATTTATTTCTATGTTGGTAGAAGCCGAAGTATTATTGTGTATTTTCAGTTCTGATGACATCGAAACGGTACAGTTAACCGAGCAAAATGTAAATCCGGGTCAGGAAAAGACTGGCCCCCAGGATTTTGAACTGAGGAAAGTGCTGGGTAAAGGAGGATACGGGAAGGTATTCCAGGTGAAAAAGATCACCGGTAAAGATGCTAATACCGTATTTGCCATGAAGGTGCTTCGCAAGGCTTCCATTGTTAGAAATCAGAAAGATACCGCTCATACTAAAGCGGAGCGCAATATACTGGAGGAAGTGAAGGTATGACTAGTAGAAGTGCTTATATTCTCTGGTTTTTCATTCATTTCTAATTATTAGTTTGGTAATGCGCGTTTCTGTCAACACTTATAATTAAACAAAAGCAACACAGGTAAATTGTGTGGTTATGTTTGTTTTGGTTGTGTTTCATTGGACAATATTGGTTTAGCAAATTGATATGATCATATTATTATGATGATATGAAAATGCATTAACGTTATTACTATTTACAATACACTTACGTCATTACTGTATACTTAACCTTGGTTTATTTTTGTAGCATCCCTTTATAGTAGATTTGATATACGCCTTCCAGACGGGGGGGAAGCTTTACTTAATATTAGAATATCTAAGTGGCGGGGAGCTGTTTATGCATTTAGAAAGGGAAGGGATCTTCTTGGAGGACACCGCATGGTAACTCGTCCGATGATGTCCATGTAAGGGGAAATGAAACGTTTAATTTTTTAGCTTTTACTTGTCCGAAATTATCCTTGCCCTGGAGCATTTACACGGCCAGGGAATTATATACAGAGATTTGAAGCCTGAGAATATTTTGTTGGACGCTCAGGGTCATGTCAAGTTGACCGACTTTGGTTTGTGTAAGGAGCATATCAAGGAGGGTATTCTTACGCATACCTTCTGTGGCACCATCGAATACATGTAAGTGGCTTAGCTGTGATGAATATTATGTTTACGCCAGTGGCGTTACCTTTACAATGTAAGATTGTTCTAGTTACCTTTAGACACATTTTTTTTGTATAAACCTTTTTGTGGTTCTAAACAATATCCCGAGAGTCCCCATCGATACATATGTGCCGCTAAGAATGATACTCGGGGTCAAAGGTTATGGTTTTTCCGGAAATCGCAGCAACGATGCTATAGTGCAGTCTGGCTAGGGATTTGGACCTTTAAGTGGAGATACAGTAAACAAAAATATGTAAAAAATCTTAAATTTTCCGTAGAATTCAATAAACACAACAAAAAACGAAACATAACAACCAAAAAAAATACAAACAACTGGCACCTCCAGGTCCCATAGTAAATTGGGCCGAAAGTTGGCGAAAAGCGGGTTTTTCTATTTTACTCTGTCATGGTGCCATAAAATGAAAAAAGGTTTTAGAACTATTAAATATGGATCGATCTGTGGAAATCCGATGTCAAAAAATTCAAAAATAAATTATTTATTTGCAAAAAATCGTTAAAAATCGTGTTTATCTGAAACGCTCATATCTTCGTGACAGCAAATCATTTTTTCACGAAATTTGCTGAAAGTGTAGCTCTAACTAACTGAACTGAAAAATATAACTTGAAAAAAATTTTTAAATATTAACTTTTTGCAAAAATTGATTTTTTCGAAAAAATCACGTTTTTTTAAAATCTCGATTGCTCATACATGCTTTCATATTTAGTCAATTTTGAGATTAAAATTTTCTTGAAATGTTGTACTAACATTTTTATTTATTGCCCGCTTTTTAAATTGATTGTTAATATGCGAAAATTCGGTTGAAAAATCGGTTTTTTTTAAATAAATTGATTTTTTTAAAGAAATTTTTTTCCCCTTTTTTATTAGCAGCATTGAATAGCTGTTTTTTAAAAATAAATTTACACAAAAAAATCTACGACCCTTTGGAGCTGAGATTTTTTTTTTGAAAAAATCTAGCGTAGATCTTTTAATAATAAGGGCTGAAATTTACAGAGTTTGTAACTACCTAAAAGTTAATATAATAAAAAACCTAAAGTTTTTGGTTTTTTATTTCTTTTACAAAAAAAAATTAAAGAAATTTGGTGAAAACTTACGTTTTTTTGTACCAAACACACTGTAATTTTTTTGCTTTAAAATATTTATTTTTTCACCTTAATGACTTAATATCAAAAAGCATCCTAATTTTCAATCGAAAATTCTCGCGTCAAAATATCTGCTTTTTTAAAAAAGTCGGTGGGCGTTTTATTCAGTGAAATCTCTACTTTCTGATGGTGTGAAGAAAATATACATTACTATGATACATTTTCTCAGAAAATGCAAAGAAACGAAAAAAACTCGAAACCGAAATTTTTTTTAAAACTACAATTTTGAGCTATTTATTGAAATTTACACTTCACTTACTCGAAAAACTTAAGATTCCATGTTCCGTATTTGAAATAAAACAAAAATAAATTATTATAACTAGAGTATTTAGAAAAAAAACAAATATATTTATATTTATATATATATAAATATATATTTATTTTCTTATACACGTGGATATCATAAAAAACATAAACGTTACGAGTTTTTAAATCGATATTTTTTGAAAACCGTTAGTCTTACGAAAAAAAGTCAAAATATGTTTTTTGTAGGAAATTTTCTCATCCTCGAATTTGATAACTGCTATTTTTTCGATAAAAGTAACCGTTACCGAGACATTCTCGAAAAACTGTTTATCATGACCCCCGTCTAACATTTTCAGCAGCGCATGTATCGCTGGCGCTATTTGTTAAGAACCACGAAAAAGGCATCTAAATATTCAGCTTTCCCCTAACTTTCCTACTGTGCAATTATCCGTATGACCTTCTCGTTTCTCGCCTGTCTGATGACCATTCCCGTGTTATCCCGTTCGTAGGGCGCCCGAGATTTTGACGAGACACGGCCACGGTAAGGAGGTGGACTGGTGGTCGTTGGGCGCACTTATGTACGACATGTTAACGGGAGCGGTAAGTAATGTGACGCATCCCGCGGAAAAGTAGTGTAGGTATATCGTTGTGTTTTCGTAGCCCCCGTTTACTGCCGAGAATCGAAAAAAGACAATAGAGAAAATCCTGAAGGGGAAGCTGAACCTTCCGCCTTATTTGACTGCAGACGCGAGAGACTTAGTGAGGAAGCTGCTGAAGCGACAGGTCACCTCGAGGCTGGGCGCCGCGCCCGAGGACGCGAAGGCCGTCAAGCAGCACCAATTCTTCAAGCATATCAATTGGGACGACGTCTTGAGCAGGAAATTAGACCCACCTTTTAAGCCTAGCCTTGTGAGTATTAATCTGCTCGCCAAATTTTATTTCTGGCATTAAAAATGTTGATGGCTTTATATATTTACATGGGCGGAAACCTGTTTGGATGAATCTTAAGGCATGTATGTTACAGATTTCTTTCTTTCGTTGCGCCACATTTGTGTTATGGTAATTTCATCTTTTCCCATAGTGTCTTTCCGGTTCGCTGCCTAGTTTTATCTCGAGCGCCACTCTCTGTTTATATACTGCAGATAGACCACTTTTCCCTACAGGCGGTTATGTAAGGGCCTTGAATAGCTGCGAGTGGAGACGGGCGGAACAACAGGGGTCACGTGTTCCACAGATAGGCCTTTGATTACCCTATCTTAAAGAATATACAGATGAACACTATACACATGCCGTTTAACCACGCTTGACTATATTCAAACTGTATATAATCATCTGTATATAATCCGCATATAAACCTGTTGGACCTAGATTGAGAATAAACCTGTTCGGTTACAACAGGTTTATTTTTGAATATAGTCAAGCGTGGTTAAACGATGTGCAAGCTTGATGAATACAGTCTTAGGGACCCATAATGGCCCTAGCTACTACGGGGACCCAAAATGGCGGCGAGTTGCGCAAAAGCGGCGTTGGTTTAGCGCACGTGAGGAAAAGGAAATATCAATACAGTTATGGGCATACAGATGACAATACAGTGCTGAGTTCAGGCTGTTCAGGAACGTAGTGCATTGCAGTTACTTCCAGTACTCATTTAGCGCGACTGTCGTGCGTACGAGTGAATAGTTCCGTATTTTTTCTGACTCATTAGTTTGCGTGAGCCGGGACAGGAATATTCCTGCTCGGTAGTTTGCGTGAGCAGGAACGGGGAGTTTCCGGCCCAGGCAAACTACTGACCAATCAGGATTACTTCACAATTATTAATACAATGTGTCATCCCGGATTATCCACATGCCCGGGTCCGGCCAAACATCCATGCGCAGCATGCACCGCGGCAATTGAGGGGCTGGGCGCCGGTATTGGAATGAAATATGGTCCAAGGGACTTAGAGATAGGGGATATTTCCATTATCCTTTACTTGTAGGTAATCTCTCTTCTAGATACGATAGTTGTTATGAGGGTAAAAAAATGCCAAATGAAAAACCCCATTAAATGCAGGTCCGAAAGGGTAGGAAAATAAAGGGAAAAAAGAATATAAATGTGACTGGTTCTGTTACTATAATTTAGTTAAAAAATGTTTTTGAATGTAGTTATTTGATATTACTAATAAAATTGGTGAATTTTGTAGTTTTGAAACAAAAATTACTAAAAAACAAATAAACAAATAGAAAAGATGAATTGGATAGGTTAAAAGAGTTTAAAAGGTTTTTAAAAAGTTTTAAAATTGAGGTTTAAAATAGTTAGAAAAGGCCTAAATAGGTTGCGTGAAAATTGATAATTTTTGATAGATGTTAATGTTGTAATGTTGTTTGTTGATGGACTATCATTCAGCTTGAATTCCTAGAATTTTTGTGAGATGTTTCTGATGTAGTCAGCTATGGGTACTATGTCTGGGCAAAGGTTGTGTAGGTCTCTGACGGAGATGTATCTATTAGAGTCCGCTATGAAGCGTAGGTATTTGTTTTCTAATACCTTAAGTTTTCTTATGTTCGTGGCCGACGTGCTGCTTATTTTACGAACCCAGTGGCGTAACCATATATTAATATGTAGAACTGTCAATGTGACTTTTAAAATAATCAATTGGTTTCAAACGTTTTTCAAGACGTCCGTTAGTGCTTAATATGGCCGAAATTGTATTGTACTCTAACAGACGTCTGTCGTTTATTGCATGAACATACGTCGCGTGCCGATGCTCCTAGAAATTGACCAAAAACAACAAACAAACGTAAGGCGTAAATTGTTGCATACACACGCCAAGATAGCGGAAAAAGGGTATAGTAATAGTTTAAAGTAAGTTAATGTTATCGGAGCCTTAGGGGTAGATAAAATATTATCTGTGACATTTTCTCTTACAGTCCAGCGATGATGATGTATCCCAATTCGATACGAAGTTTACCAGACAGACTCCGGTGGATTCGCCGGACGAATCCACGCTCAGCGAAAGTGCCAATATGATATTCCAGGTTAGTAACCCCCGAAAACCCCGAGATCCACACTGACACACCCCGCGCGTCTATTAACTTTCCAGGGATTCACGTACATAGCGCCTTCAGTTTTAGAAGAAATTTACAAACCTCAGATAGTTAAGGCTAGATCGCCCCGTAAGACTGGCACCCCGTTCCGTCATCACTTTGGCCTTAACCTGGGCCCGTCGCAGGGCCACAGCCTGGATCCGCACTGCAGCTACGCGGGCGGTATACATCACATCGGCCACCACAACATAGGACCCTTTGGAATGCAACACACGAACCACCCGCATACCAACAATTTCAGCGACGAGATGATGGAGGTCGGCAGCGGTATACCTCATGTATAGTATGACATTTTTGTACTAGAGTTTTTAAATAATCTGGGTGGTTTAGTTCAATTTTGTTTTTTTTTAATAGATCTTTTGATTTATTATTGTTACCAAATTATAAGTTTACATTAAGTAACTATTTATACATTATTTTTACTTAATTTTTGCCGTTTCATAAAAATTCCGTCCTCGCCTTCGTTGTACACCCGCTCCCCAATCGTGCACACTTCCATTTTCTCCGATCTCCAACGCATTTAACTAGCCTTTCAGTAACTGTACATTAATATGCACAGAGTAAACTACATTGATAGAGTTTTAACACACGTTTTCCCATGATTTAAATATACAGTCCGCATGAAATGTATACAAATTTCACTGACCGGCGAACATAGCCATTTTTTTAAGGGGTATCGAAAGTAGGTTTTCATTTTATATGCATATTTTGAACACCACAGGTGATATTGAATGCAAGTTTCCATGCCACTCATGAAGTAGGGGGATGGATTTTAAAATAAGGCATAGTTTAAACCTGAAATTTGTCACAAACGTTGTTCAAGGTATTGTTTATAATATTCTGTATGCATTTTAACACTGAAACATGCGAACACTACTTAAATAGCGAAATTGGAAAAAATGTCCCTGTGCACAATTACCCGGGTAATGGTGCATAAGACGTATAGACCAGGGTCGATAATTTTTGGAAGCAAAAAAAATAATAGGAAAAGGAAAATTTATTTTATAAATTTTCCATTGGAAAAGGAAGAGAATATAACAAAAATGAAAGGCAATATAATTTGCGGGCGATCTAAGGTCGGGAAGTGGAGGGGGTGAGTTTTTAAGGGTAAAAAACGGTTTATCTCAATTTCCGCCAAAACTACAAGCCCTATGGAAAAAAGTTAAATGGCAAAGTTGTAGGTAATAAAAAGATCTACAACTTTTGTTTCTACACTTTTTTCACGTAACTTCAAAATTTACGTGACAAATTCAAATAACCCAGTTTGGTTTTGAATTTGTTTTACAAAAAAAAATTTTTTTAAAGAAATTTTGTGAAAACACATTTTTATGTCCCAAACACACTGTAATTTTTTTGATTTAAAATATTTATTTTTTCACCTTATTTTGACTTAATATCGAAAAAGCACCCTAATTTTCAATCGAAAATACTCGCGTCAAAATATCTGCTTTTTTAAAAAAGTCGGTAGGCTTTTTGTTCGTTGAAATCTCTACTTTCTGATGGTGTAAAAAACAGCAAAAAACAGGTTTTACCGGTTAAAAAAACTTTCGGATTCGAGTTTTTTTCGTTTCTTTGCATTTTCTGAGAACATTTACCATAGTATTGTATATTTTTACACCATCAGAAAGTAGAGATTTCAACGAACAAAAAGCCCACCGACTTTTTTAAACAGCAGATATTTTGACGCGAGAATTTTCGATTGAAAATTAGGGTGCTTTTCCGATATTAAGTCAAAATAAGGTGAAAAAATAAATATTTTGAACAAAAAAATTACAGTGTGCTTGGGACATAAAAAGGTAAGTTTTCTCCAACTTTATTTAAAAAAAAAATTTTTTTGGAAAAAATAAAAAACCAAAAACTTGGGTATTTGAATTTTTCACATAAATTTTAAGTTATGTAAAAAAGTGTTAATACAGAGTTGTCGATATTTTTATTACCTACAACTTTGCTATTTAACTTTTTCCATAGGGCTTGTAGTTTTGCCGAAAATCGAGATAAACCGTTTTTACCCTTAAAAACTCGCCCCCTTCCACTTCCCGACCTCAGATCGCCCGTTATTATTTTTCCTTTCATTTTTGTTATAATCCCTTCCTTTTGCAATGGGTTTCATCGTACTATTATTTTTTTCACTTTTTACCATTTTCAAAGGCTTCAGCCCTGTCTAGTAGGGTAACGTGCGCATTTAAATACATACCCAAGTTATAATGTAAATGAAATAAATCAACAAAATTTAAGGAAAAGTTCATATATACTTCAAGCGAAATCACAAAATAAAAAATTGTCACAAATATCGCAGATATAACCTGAACGTCTTCGTTTAAAAATGGGAAAGAAATCAAAACGAATTTTTTTTCCAAAAACAAATGGCAGGCGTTGAAGCTAGAGCAATACAGATTGTTTAGGTACAAGCATGAATTTAGTGTAATATATTTTAAGTTACCTACAGCTTATTTTTCCACGCACAAAATTTACACCAAATAACCGCCAAGTATGTTGCCGGCCATAATGTAACATCAAATAGGAAACCTTGTATATTTTATTCTGCCGTATATACACTACCACTGTTCAAGAGATGGCTCCACGTAATTCGTTTAAACTTTTCATATAAGGAAATTTTCCAGTACACACAATTGCCCTCCCTGCACGATTAGCCACCCTCCCCTTATTGCTTTCGGCGCTTTACTATTTTTTAGCGGATGGTTCGCCGGTAGCCAAATTTCCCACAAGTAACAAAAAAAATTTCTACATTTGATGTTTTAATTGAATATTGAGAATTGCATGTGCAACAGCGATTGTTCCTTTAGGCAGTCAGTGAACTTCGTATGCATTTTATATGGACTTTAGATAGACAGATGTATTTTACCTTTTCTTATCTCAATTTTTCTAGAGGCGTGTCGTGTGGAATTTTTATGGAATGTTTCGTATCAGACTATGAAATATATAGGTGTACATAAGTAGGTTTTTGGGTTTATTAATAATTATTATTTATTGTGTATTTACCTCCCAAATTTTTAATATAAGGTGCCTCATTTAAATTATTTATTTAACCGCAGTATAGGATTGTTCCCTTATGACTTTTCTTGCACTCTAATTACGATTAGGTCCCGATTGGAACGGCCATGTTTAGTGAAGATTGTCCGATCGCCGTACGATTTTATGCCACACGTGCATCAAGTGATAACAAACTCTAATGATTAAGCCGAGAAGACGATTCTATAACGCAGATGTCCCGTGTTTTTAGGATTCTTTTATAACCCCGTTTGTCCCGATTTTATATCAGCAGGTCATATTGTAGGAGAATTATATTTATTGTTATGTGTGATGCCAATAGGTTTCCTGGTATCGGCCGAATCGATTGTCAGAGTCAGAATTTACCAAGTGTCGGGCACGGTAACGCTAGATATTCATTTAAATCGTGCGTAGTATTATGTAACATCTTTCAAATTTTGTGTTTTAAATATATTGCATTTTATATCAACAGCAAAGCAGGCTTTGAAAAAAAACACCTGTGAAAGTTTTACCTTTTTCAATATGTGTAAGAGAGTGGGGCACATTTGGACGCTTATTTTCAATTGTCTTTTTGTCGTCAGAAATTTTATTTTTAATGGGGCATGTAGGTCAAAACATTGTTATTGTCTTGGAAAATTGCGATTTGAGTGACAACTTTTCACAATTTAAAAAAAATTAAATGTCCAAATCTTTCCCGCCGGTGGGGCCGCTTCGGACAGTAGTGGGGTAGATCTAGACAGTAGTGGGGCATATTTGGACAAGAGTGTAGATGTTTCCATGCGACTTTTAATTAAATATCGTAGAGTAGTGGGGTAGATTTAGACAGTAGTGGGCCATATTTAGATATATTTTTTTACATTAACACAAAGACTGTTAGCCAAAAACGATTTTCACTGTTGAGCAACATATTTTTATTTGCACTTTGGGGCGGCAAATTTGAACTGTCCAAATGTGCCCCACACTTTCCATTACTTGTCGTTTTAACAAAATTTGGAAATGATACAAAAATATAATAAACGCTATTTACCACGATAAATTATCGTGAGAATATCGATGGCAAAAAGACCGCCCCACATTAGTTAGTGCCAAATTCTGACTCTACAAGTTTCCGATTCGCTGCCAGATCAGTCACTTGCCAGAGGGTGACTCTAATGAAAAACTTGATCACAATTTCTCTCGTTGGTGGCTAGTAAAGATGTAATTGTCGCAGATCTAGACGTTAAAGCAGGTATTTAGTTGTTAGAATTGTAATAATCGTGGGTTTGTTGTGGTACCTTGACATAGGCCGGTGATAGATGTGTACTGTTTAGGGATTCCCTCGGTAAGTGATGTGACTTTTAAGCCACACGGCCTCCGTCTAATTGTTATTGTTTTAGTTGGTAAGTGTCGCGAAGAAGTGGTCACGTTGGTGCAGTTCAGTAACTAATGTTTTTTTTGGTATATCGCCATATAATTTTCAATATCCCGCCTGTTGCTTTTTCGCTTCCCGCGTCTGGTGTTCAAAACGGGTGGTATCGGTGTAGTAACAAGTTCGAAGCTCGTTTTACGTGGCGAAATATCACGTCCGATTCCTTATAGGCCATCAGCCTACTGCCAAAAAGTGTGATGGACGTACCACCGTACGCTTCGTAGGATTTTGGTATTTATGCATATTCTGCTCAGTAAACAACCAAAATTAGCGCGTCTCCCTTAAACTTGCGCTTAATGTTGGCATGATGTCATCTAGCGGTGCTGTGCTGAAGCTGGACTGGAGTGCTGGAATTTTTGCCCTTATCTCATACTGACAAGCGATTCTTTTATCTCATAAAAACAAATTTGTTCCAACCGATTCCTATGCCGTTCGACAATCTTGTGTAATTACATAAATATTTATCGAAAATCACAATGGCATATTTTGAACTGTCAGTGCAAAATGATCTAGAATTTTGACTACTTAACCACAATTACCAAAGGGCATATCGTTCGCGCGGGTCCAGCTACCTTTGTCACCTGTACGAGTGTGTATAAATTTTACAATGATAGTACAACAATTAGCTAAAATTGCAAAATGACTAGTACATCGGGCACATTTAATTTGCAAAAGGGCATACGTTTATATTGTAGAACACACCCTCAAAAAAACTGATTTAAGGTGTCACTATTCACTCACTACACCACTGGCATGATGTCATCTAGCGGTGCTGTGCTGAAGCTGGACTGGAATGCTGGAATTTTTGCCTTTATCTCATACTGACAAGCGATTCTCTGATCTGATAAAAACAAATTTGTTCCAACCGATTCATATGCCGTTCGATAATCCTGTATAATTACATAAATATTTATCGAAAATCGCGATGGCATATTTTGAACTGTCATTGCAAAATGACCTAGAATTTTGACCACTTAACCACAATGGACTAAACACCAATTTTCAATAACTACGTTATCGGATAGTACTCGCTGAAATAAGTTTGTGGATTTTTTTTGCCAATTTTTTTACTCAGCCGTTTGCCCCAAAAGAAAAAAAAAATTCCACTCTGACGTCATTAAACTCATTGGGTTTAATTAAAATTTTAATTTTAAAATTACTTCAAACCTATGTTATTCTTATTTCCCACTTATTTTCGTTTGATAATAATAAGAAGGCTTAGATAAATAATACAGATTATGTTTATTTCACGAAAATTGTGAATTAATGACAATTTAATGCATGTAAGATTTCCGGGACTAATGACGTGATTACCGCCAGTTTATTTAATTTTTGAATTACTTATTGAAAATTTCAGGTAGTAAAAATAGAAAAAAATCCTAAGTGTACTATCCTATTAGCTAAAATTGCAAAATGGGTACTTTTAATTTGCAAAAGGGCATACGTTTATATTGTGGAACACACCTTCAAAAAACTGATTTAAAGTGTCACTATTCCCTCACTACATCACTGGCATGATGTCATCTAGCGGTGCTGTGCTGAAGCTGGACTGGAATGCTGGAATTTTTGCCCTTATCTCATACTGACAAGCGGAATCACCTCGTGGAACCACCAATTTTAATGTTATGAAATATCGTTTGGTGAGCGTGGCGTGCGTTGTACTGTCATTGCAAAACACGATTTTTTTTTTCAACAATTAATATCTACAGCGCAAGTTCAAGGGGGACGCGCCAATTTTGTTTGTTTTTTACTGAGCAGCATATGCATAAATATCAAAATCATAGAGAGCGTACGTGGTACGATCATCGCGCAGCTGACGGCCTATTAATTACTCTCTTACATCCGGTTATTTAGAAGACATTTTAATAAAGACTGTTTTATAGAGGCGCGCATGGCAGACACGTCGATTTTAATAATTAATGCAACTGTATTTATTAAAGTAAATCGTTACTTCAATATTTCTCACAATATCGCTGGTACTCACTTACAAAGTCCGTATGGATATTTCACCGATTGAATGGACCATTTTGTTGTACATTCTCGTAGGTGTAGATTGTTTGTGGCGTGAATTTATTCATTTCCATTAAATCTTATGAACATTCTAACAGTTTCATTAGCTTAAATTAGGATACTGGAGTTTTGCATTTTTCTAATAACAGAATTGCTGAAAAAATAGCGTAAATTGAAAATAGATTTTCTGAATTTTATTGTTATGTTTCCGTGCGTAATGCTGTATGAACATAAAATATAAAAGCACAACAAAAATGCCAGAAGTTAAATTATTGGGTCTAAGTTATCCAAAATGAAAAGCCATAGAAAATATGTGTATCGTGTAATCTTTTTTTATGCCTAATAATTTACCTTGTGGCCACCACTATGTCAATAGGTCTCATTAACAGTTAAAAGTTTTGTTGTGGATTTCTAATTGGGTTTGAACTTGACGTGTTTATAAGGCTATAATGAGAAATCTTAGGTAATCTTTAAAGTTAGTGCAATTAAAATATAAGTAAAGGTTACAATAATATGTTTTAAGGATATTTTATAAATTATGAAATTATATATGTTTGTAACAAAATAACAATAAAAATTTGTATGACATTTCGTGTTTTCTGTTTATGTATCACTATAATTTTTTAGTCCTGTGAAGCTGGCGGTGCTTCTTTTAAAAATCATCCATTTCTTGGGAGTTCCCAATAGAAACAAAAGAGTTCAATGTGAAAAACAGCGATAGTTCTAGCAATTTAGGTCGAGAAACTGTGAAAAACCATTTTAGGGCGTGAACTTTTTTGAACGAAAAAGAGTTCACAATGAATTTTTTGGTAGAGAAAAAATCCCAAAAAAAAGGTAATATCGCTATAAATGCGATTTTTATTGTAAATTATAGGTTCGAAAAATGCGCGATTTTTATTTAAAAGAAAATGGGTGTAATAAGCCGGTCCGTTAAGCAGGCTTAATAATCTTTGCGATGGGAGTAAAGCTTGTATCTTTTATAGTTCCAACATGACTAGTATTTGTGAAAATATATTCTGACACAAACAAGCAACAACAAATATAGTATAAAAATACCTGAAGTATTTACTACCTACAGTAATTTTAAACATCAACCACAAAAATTGTTTGTTTGGATATTGGCTAACGTAATGGTTTGGAGTATGGAGAATAATCAATTAAGGAAAACTTTGTTTTTCTTAATTGATTATTTTCTTCAATTTCTTATTTTTCTTTCTGCCAAAATCTGAAATTCAAATATTAAAACTATTATTTTAGAGAAAACCACACATTTCAAAAATGAAATATAATACAATTATATTATAACCAATATGTATATAATTCTATTTTAACAATATATGTACAAAATAATAAAATTTATTTAAATAATAATTTTTTTAAATAATTTATTTATATAATAACAGGCACTATATGTCTCTGCTCTTAAAATATACCTAAACTTACACTCACACAATGAAAACACACATTTAAAAAGTCATCCAATAAGAAATACACAAAACAATAAAAATAAACTAGTACAATACCCCGAAAATCAGAAACACTAAGCTTGTCAACTGTCACAGTTATAAAATACCATTTGACCTCATATGTGTCAGGTCTTTCCCGCTTTACTTGTACCCGCGCTTACGTCACGATGCAGCGCGGCCAAGGAGATAATTAGGTGGGGGTCGTCGTATATAGAGCTAAATGGGAAGTAACCGTCCTGTCTAGTTTAAAGTTCTTGGACAAAACGACTAAAATGCCACACAATAAAAACTGGAAAGTTTGAAGTATTAAAAATGACACTCGACAGTGACTGACAGCTCGTCATAGATAAGGATACATATAATGTAGAGAGAAAGAGCATTGGTACTGACGTCACACAAATGAGCTTACATTGAAACATTGGGAACGAGCAATCCTATACAGTAAAAAATCCTTGGTTCGCACCCACTTGGTCGGGACTAAACGGTGCATGTATACGTGATATACGAAAATTTTAGAGCTGATTCGGAATATGACATGCGCATTTGAAATGTTCGGGCGGGATATATATTCAGTAATAATTCCGGATCACAAGAAACAAATTTATTCTTGTGGCAAGTTTGATGTTCTGTGGCGTATGTTTTGTGATGCGCTAAATTTCAAAACTTCATGCTTGATATCCTTGGGTATTTGTATTTTGCTATTCCAACAAATTATAATCGTCTTCTTTCGTGTATGATAAATGAAAATGGTGGCTCGAATGATACCGTGTTAACAATAATTCATTTGTACCAAAGTTTTTCGCGTTACCATGTGATTTCACCCAGTTTCTAGTAAGTGATTAGCATTTATAGTGTGCACTTCTAATGTACTGACATAGATGTAAATATCCAAGTACCTATATAATTATTACTGCCTGCGTATTTGATGCCGATAGAACATAACTGTATCATATTCAACCGCTAATTAAATTTAGAAAATAAAAACTAGCTGATGCATAATATACCTATCTGTATCCTAATCTCAAAATTAGTTTTGTGTTGGTAGGTTTTACTACTTACATGTTAAATGTATGTAGTCGTTGATTGAAAGATTTATGTAGTATAGACCAAAAAGTCACTGTTGTTTATTTTAGTGTTTGGTTGCTTGTGAGAGTCCAATTCTGTTCCTTGAGCTCGTTTCAGCCTATAATTTAACACAATAATATATGAGAATGCACTACCCACATTTTAAATTAAATAAAGCCGAATTGAAACGGAATAAAAATAAATTTATTTTACATAATCACAATAAATACTACATTGAGTCATTTCCTCTATCAGTTTCTGTCGGTTTGTCTTCCTTTCCACTGTCTTTTTCAAAAACAAACCACTCTTTTTTATTTACCAAGAATAGAACCATCAGGAGCGGCAGGTGTAAAAGCGAAAACCTAAATAGTTTCCTTGACGTAGCACTTGAGGAATCCTTGTAAAATTGATACGCTACAAACAAACAAACAAGCAAAATTATTTAACTCCCAATATGAAACTTATACTAACCAAGATAAATAAAATATAAATTAAGGGGTGTACACTCCAACAAGAACCACCAATTGGTAGTGTCCAGCACAGGAGCCGCTGTGGACAGCAACTGCAGAGCAACAGTGTGTCTAAGCGCCACTCTCCGGCATAAAGCAGGGTCCGTCACGGCCATCATTCGGTATCCGGCGCGTGAATAATCGGGGCGCAGATTCCACGAGAGTGCATTAAAGTGTGGAAATTGCCAACTATATAATAACGCCGCCATGAGCCATCCGCCGGGTCCAATGGAATCGGCGCAAGCCGCCCAGCCCATTAGAGGTGGAATCGCACCCACTAAAAATAGTCAAAGCGATACTTATATGTCGGTATTGTTGGTATCAAGCACCTACCGATAGATCCCACCCACGTATTTAAGATGCTCATCCTCTTCAAGGGAGTGTAGATACACGTGTATAATATTAAATTAGCCAAGCCCAAGCTCGCAGTTAGTCCGTTTACGCCGAAATATAATATTCCCAGGCCAGTGAGACTCGCAGTGGTTGCAAATCCCATCGCATGAAGCGGTCTAGAGTGCCATTAAAAGACAAAATAAAAGTTTGAAACAATTGACAGTGAAAATGATATTTAATCAAGATTGATGTTCTTAATCGATGAAATGTTTATTAGATACATTTATATAGACAGTACATCCATACACTTACGTTAAACGTCCGCATACTAATACTCTATGCTTAGTCCGTGACATCTGAGCATCAAAAGGAACCTCATGGTACTGATTGATTGCATTTGCAGCGCTGGACAGTAGGCCTGTTCCCACGATGCACATTCCAAAAACGGTCCACTCGAAAGGCGCAGGCGCCACTGCGTAACCGGCCATCGACGTTACAACCACTAGAGCTAAAATGCAAAATTAATACCATCGCAAACTGTTACCACCTACTTACTGGTTAGTCGTATTTTGGACAGCTTTAAGTAATGCTGGACTATATTCGACCAGTCTGTAGAAGGCGTAGGTCTCCATCCGGGATCAACTCTTGGTTTGTGCGGCAATATTTTCACATCTTTTATGTCATCTTGCGTTAAGCTTATGGTGGGTGGCGATGACTTTGCTTTGGTCTGGTTAACATAGTGACAAGCTGGCACGGTGAACTTAACATGATTCTGAAACGTCTCCTTCAGTTATTATCTTACGTATTTGTTATAAAACCTTACCTTAGCTAACAAGGAAGGGGCGATTAATTTATATTGACTACATAACCTTAGTTGGAGTTGTATTATCGTGGACATTATAATCTAACACATAACATTTTTAAGTACTCGACACAATTCTATTATAAAATAAGCACGTTCAAATACGTTGAATTACATATTATTAATTCAAACAATTATCTCTATTTCTAGGTTAACTGTTACGAAACGAAATAACTTATGCCATTCTTCTTCTTCTTCTACGAATTTATAGTCCCACCAGGGCAGGTACCACAATACATATCACGGTACATAGATATCGGCACGGGACTTCCGTAAGACAGGCCGGAGACAAGACTTTGTGACGTCACGATACTGGTATGGTCACGGCATAACGCAATATACGGTATACAGAGGTTTTATGAGTAAAACTGAATATATTTCAAAACAAACTGTTATTTATGATAAAATAACTTGAAAGGGGTTTCAACATCACCATAGAGGTACTCTAATAGACGCGTTGGATTTTTACTAAGGAAGAACTGCGAAAACTTACAACGTTTTACGAGTATATTCAGCAAACAGCGGACGACAAAAACAAACCTCCTTCCGATGTCTATTTTACTGATTTGATGAATTGCCACCAAGAACTAAATACATTTGGGAAGTTACACATTCAATTATTATTTTAACTTTATTACAACTTTGAAATAGAGCTTTTTACTAAGGAAGAACTGCGAAAAACTTACAACGTTTTACGAGTATAATCAACAAGCAGCGGACGACGCCTTAACTAACTACTCTGTTGTATACGGGATTCATGGAATTCACGTCCGATCTTACTTCTCCATCTAACTTACACATTCTCTATATCTCTATCCTACATCCTACCATAGAATCCCGGGGTACGATACTTCATAGATGACTTGATGTAAAATAGTGTAAAATTACCAGCCCGGTCGTGTGACGTCATTGTCGTCATATTTTTGTTTTCCCGGCCTCTACCTTACGGAGGCACAAGCCGGGACTCTACCCCGGCTTGTGCCTCTAAATTTTCAACATACTTGTCTATTTTATTATGCTCGAAGCTAATGTCTAATGTCATGCATGTTTTCTCGAATAATGATAAACGTTCGCCAATCATTTAAGTACGACCGTTATAATAAAACGGCCTTTGGGTTATTTTAGGCCGGAATAACAAATAATTTTAGGAATATCAAAAATTGTACATCTAAAGTGATTTTTATTTTGTTTTATTACATAGTTATATAGTACAATAGATACACATGCAATTTTTTAATTTCTATATATAAAACAAATGATGGGATTTTTAGTCGGGTCGTTAAATTTGATCAGGGATCGTGAGTGCTTTAATGGTTGCTTAACAGATGTTAAACGTTTATATTCTTCATACAAACTAAATTGAACAAACTTCAAACAAACATGTCCATAAAGTTAGCAGGTTAACTTTTGCGAACCAAGCGAAAAACTCGCTTGCTCCGCTGATATTCAGTGATTTTAAAGTTTTTTGTTTATTACTATCGATAAAAAGTTAACGAAAAAATCGCTCCTTTACCATTAAATCAACCAAGTCGAACAGCAAAATCTCAGCCAGAAAACGAGTTGGCTTGGAAAATATTTTCAAGCCAAAAACTCGGTTGCACCGCTGAGATTCAGTGATTTTGATGTTTTTTTGTCTATTGCTATTCATAAATAAATAACGACAAAATCGCACTTTTCACGATTAAGTCAAACAAGGCGCATCGCATGAAGCGGTCTAGAGTGCCATTAAAAGACAAAATAAAAGTTTGAAACAATTGACAGTGAAAATGATATTTAATCAAGATTGATGTTCTTAATCGATGAAATGTTTATTAGATACATTTATATAGACAGTACATCCATACACTTACGTTAAACGTCCGCATACTAATACTCTATGCTTAGTCCGTGACATCTGAGCATCAAAAGGAACCTCATGGTACTGATTGATTGCATTTGCAGCGCTGGACAGTAGGCCTGTTCCCACGATGCACATTCCAAAAACGGTCCACTCGAAAGGCGCAGGCGCCACTGCGTAACCGGCCATCGACGTTACAACCACTAGAGCTAAAATGCAAAATTAATACCATCGCAAACTGTTACCACCTACTTACTGGTTAGTCGTATTTTGGACAGCTTTAAGTAATGCTGGACTATATTCGACCAGTCTGTAGAAGGCGTAGGTCTCCATCCGGGATCAACTCTTGGTTTGTGCGGCAATATTTTCACATCTTTTATGTCATCTTGCGTTAAGCTTATGGTGGGTGGCGATGACTTTGCTTTGGTCTGGTTAACATAGTGACAAGCTGGCACGGTGAACTTAACATGATTCTGAAACGTCTCCTTCAGTTATTATCTTACGTATTTGTTATAACTGTTACGAAACGAAATAACTTATGCCATTCTTCTTCTTCTTCTACGAATTTACAGTCCCACCAGGGCAGGTACCACAATACATATCACGGTACATAGATATCGGCACGGGACTTCCGTAAGACAGGCCGGAGACAAGACTTTGTGACGTCACGATACTGGTATGGTCACGGCATAACGCAATATACGGTATACAGAGGTTTTATGAGTAAAACTGAATATATTTCAAAACAAACTGTTATTTATGATAAAATAACTTGGAAGGGGTTTCAACATCACCATAGAGGTACTCTAATAGACGCGTTGGATTTTTACTAAGGAAGAACTGCGAAAACTTACAACGTTTTACGAGTATATTCAGCAAACAGCGGACGACAAAAACAAACCTCCTTCCGATGTCTATTTTACTGATTTGATGAATTGCCACCAAGAACTAAATACATTTGGGAAGTTACACATTCAATTATTATTTTAACTTTATTACAACTTTGAAATAGAGCTTTTTACTAAGGAAGAACTGCGAAAAACTTACAACGTTTTACGAGTATAATCAACAAGCAGCGGACGACGCCTTAACTAACTACTCTGTTGTATACGGGATTCATGGAATTCACGTCCGATCTTACTTCTCCATCTAACTTACACATTCTCTATATCTCTATCCTACATCCTACCATAGAATCCCGGGGTACGATACTTCATAGATGACTTGATGTAAAATAGTGTAAAATTACCAGCCCGGTCGTGTGACGTCATTGTCGTCATATTTTTGTTTTCCCGGCCTCTACCTTACGGAGGCACAAGCCGGGACTCTACCCCGGCTTGTGCCTCTAAATTTTCAACATACTTGTCTATTTTATTATGCTCGAAGCTAATGTCTAATGTCATGCATGTTTTCTCGAATAATGATAAACGTTCGCCAATCATTTAAGTACGACCGTTATAATAAAACGGCCTTTGGGTTATTTTAGGCCGGAATAACAAATAATTTTAGGAATATCAAAAATTGTACATCTAAAGTGATTTTTATTTTGTTTTATTACATAGTTATATAGTACAATAGATACACATGCAATTTTTTAATTTCTATATATAAAACAAATGATGGGATTTTTAGTCGGGTCGTTAAATTTGATCAGGGATCGTGAGTGCTTTAATGGTTGCTTAACAGATGTTAAACGTTTATATTCTTCATACAAACTAAATTGAACAAACTTCAAACAAACATGTCCATAAAGTTAGCAGGTTAACTTTTGCGAACCAAGCGAAAAACTCGCTTGCTCCGCTGATATTCAGTGATTTTAAAGTTTTTTGTTTATTACTATCGATAAAAAGTTAACGAAAAAATCGCTCCTTTACCATTAAATCAACCAAGTCGAACAGCAAAATCTCAGCCAGAAAACGAGTTGGCTTGGAAAATATTTTCAAGCCAAAAACTCGGTTGCACCGCTGAGATTCAGTGATTTTGATGTTTTTTTGTCTATTGCTATTCATAAATAAATAACGACAAAATCGCACTTTTCACGATTAAGTCAAACAAGGCGACGGCAAAATCTGAGCCAAAAAAAACAGTCGAAAAAAAATTTTCAAGCCGAAAACTCGGTTGCCCTGTTGAGAGATTCCTTGATTTCGAGGTTTTTTGTTTATTAATATCAATAAACTATTAACGACAAAATCGCACTCTTCACGATTAAATAAATGAAACAAGTCGAACGCCAAAATCTGAGGCCAAAAACGAGTCGAAAAAAAATTGTTAAGCCGATCATTCGGTTGCCCTGCTGGGATTCCGTGATAGAACACCAAAAAGTCAAAAGAGAATTTATGCAGCGCGACGAAGAAGAAAATGCCTCATCAAGCGACAATGACAATTAATCTGTTTTGGCAAATGAAATCATTTTGAGTGATAATTCCACTGTTATTGCCTTTGAATCAGAATGGTCAGTTCCAGAAATACCACCACCACAACCGTTAACCTCAAGTTTTACAGTTACTACTATTAGCAGTTCCAGTATTGACATTGATCTCGAAATGTCGCCCCATCTGCATCCAATGTTGTGAATAAAAATAAAACCATTAAACCAGCTACTTCTTTAATGAAACCTGCGACTTCTAGAAGTATTTTTGAATTTGCTGACCAAACAGACTTGCTGGAATCATACTAAAGGAAAAATATGATATCATTCCATATGGTTGCCTTTCTCATGGCCTCAATTTATTATGTAATGATTTGCTTAAAATCAATACTATATCGACTTTAATCGATCAAGTTACAGATAATGCAAAAAAGATTATAAGATAAGTATTATGGGGTCAAATTTCCAACCTAATTAACATTTTTGAACTTATTGGCAAATGGTTAAAAATTGTAGGAGGAGGTTATGGCACTATTCACTTTGCTGTAAAAGCATTTTGTGACATTAAAAGGGTAATTCAGAACAACCTTGCATTGTCCTCACTTAACGACAAAGAAAAATCTAAGTTGATGGAGTTTGTTGACAAAAGAGAAAAATTTGCTTTTAAGCCCATTCATTATGCTGCAGAATTACTAAATCTAACATCAAAGGTTCTGAACTTGATGAAACACAAATTCTTTCTGCCATAGAATGCATACTTAATATATCAAAAAATAAACTCAATATAAAGGAGCAAGAAATAATAGATGAAAAGCAAATTACCGTTGGCAAGTGGCAAGTTATTTGGAAATAACTTCACATGGAAAAGTAGTTTTGCTAATCCTTCTGGTCTTCTGGTGGAAAGGACTTTGTTCTTCATCTTCATTCAAGTAGCTTCAGGAATTTTGATGATGCCAGCATCTTCGGCGGCCACGGAACGCAGTTTTAACATTTATAGTCATATTCAGTAAAAAAGAGAAACAGACTTACTAATGACATAGCCGCTAAATTACGCTATGTATCCCACTGATCCCACAATGAAAACTTGCCCAAGAAAATAGAAAAGGGCGATAAAGCAATTATTTCCGATACTATTGAAGATTTTGAGGAAGTAGACTGGCATGAAGATGTTATTGAGTGTGATGCTGTCGATGCTGATGACAGCAATGATGAAGATATGCCTCTTGCTCGACTTGATTTTTTTGTACAAATTTTACTTTATTTTTTTTTGAAGAATATCTCTTTATTTTTATTCATGTATAAGCATTCTGTGTTTTGCGGTGTTTTGGTATGATTTTTAATATTTTTATATATAAATATTCCCCTTTTTATTTTTTTTAATCTTTCATATATATCCAATATTTCAAATGTTTCAGGAAATATTTCCGGAAATATTCCCCGAAAATATATATCCGGAAATTTTACAACACAATTCACGATTAATTAACGGCTAAAAAACGGCAAATTTTAATCTGACTTATTTTTTTTTAATTAAATTTTTATGTAATAATATGTGACCTGCTAACGTCATATGATGTTAGCAGGGCACCCGATATAAAAAAAATTAAAGTGCGGCAAATTTTTCACGATTAATTAACGGCTAAAAAACGGCAAATGTTTATGCCATAGGGAGAACGATTTGCAAAAGTCGACCCGCTAACTTTATGGACATCAAACAAACGTTTGTTTTCTCGGGTACTGATTTTATTAAAAGAAAACGCTAGAAATATCACAACAAATCTGAACCAGTGGTGGTCAAAAATATTCCCTAAAATTTATGTTGTGTAATATCTAACTGATTTTATATACACGGTGGTCCACTTTCGAAAGCGGAAACTTTAGAGGCAGACAGAGAACCACAAAATAATATTAGTTTCTATTATAAACTATAATCGAAAAATGCGTCGTTACAAAAATATAGGGTGTCACAAAATTTTTATCAAAAATTCAAAATTTATTAATATTTTTAAAACTACTTTAGATATTTAAATGAAATTTGGAACTTTTGAATAGGCGATCTAGATACATATTTTTACGTAAAAAATATTATTTTTCTTCCACCAGTGGCGTGCGTACTGACAGATCTTCGGGAAATTTTAATGAAAAAAATGGTACTCTAATGAAAATGGTACGTAAAAAAACATTGGCGATGTTTTTTTTTAGAAACAAAAACTATTTCTAGAATCCTTGTTCAATTTACAACAGAAAAAGGCTCCTTTCTTTTTTTTCGTTTGATACACCGTGTGCCAGTAAAAAATTAAATTACCTGATTTCTGAAAAACAATTAAGTAAACAAAAATGAAAATGAGAAATTTAATTAGTGGCTTTCAACAACAATAACAAAAGGAAAGAAAATTTAGGGTAAAATCACAAGAATTGCTTGAAATGTAGTCCACCCCCCCTCAATACATTTTCGACATCTTCTCACTAACGTATTTATTGCAGCAGATACTTGGGATTTCGCCGCATATCATTGCAAGCTTGTTGAATTCTTACAATTAAATCTTCCCTTGTTAATACGGGATTAGCGTAGACTTTATCTTTAATAGTGCCCCAAACGTAAAAGTCTAGCGGATTAAGATCCGGTGACCTGGGTGGCCAGCCCACTGGTCCAATACCATTAACCACGTCATTACTCATGTCATTCCTCCTTAGTCGGCCCATTCATCGTTGAGGATAATTGGTATTGAGCCATTCTCTTACAGCTATTCCAAAATGCGGGGGAGCTCCATCCAGTTGTATCCAACTCTCATACGTTAAATTAATGGGTAAATCCTCTAGGTAGTCCTGCAGATTATTGTTAAGAAACTCCATAAACAGTTCCGAGTGCAACCTTGGGGGTAGGAAATGTGGAACACAAACATTACCATCAATAACGCCCAACCAAACATTTACGGAAAATTCATTTTGAAATGATCTTGGCCGAATTTCTCGAGGATTCTGATGTGCCCAAATATGGATATTATGGTAATTTGTTAGCCCATGTCTGGTAAAAGAGGACTTGTCCGTCCAAAGAATCTTTTGTAAAAAGTCAGGATTTTCTTCCGTCCAGTTTAAAAGCCACTGGCAAAATCTTATTCTTTTTTCAGCATCACCAGGGTGCAAATCCTGAACAGGCTGAAAAGTAAAGATCCTTTTTCTGTTGTATTGAGCAAAGATTCTAGAAATAGTTTTCGTTTCTAAAGAAACATTGTGCGTACGTACAATATACGTACCATTTTTTTAATTAAAATTTCCCGAAGATCTGTCCGTTCGCACGCCACTGGTTGATGAAAAATAATATTTTTTACGTAAAAATATGTATCTAGATTACCTATTCAAAGGTTCCAAATTTCATTTAAATATCTAAAGTAGTTTTAAAAATATTAATAAATTTGGAATTTTTGATAAAAATGTTGACACATATCTTTGTAACGAAGCATTTTTCGAATATAGTTTATAATACAAACTGATATTATTTTGTGGTTCTCTGTCTGCCTCTAAAGTTTCCTCTTTCGAAAGTGGACCACCCTGTATATTACCTACCTAGATAAATTTAGAGTAGGTTTTAGCGAGTAGCGGAAGTTTTGACAAACGGTAAAGCAACCATCGACCATCGTTGGCACCGGAGATACCATACATTCTTATACAACTAACACAAACCTAAACACTATGTCAGCTTAGTATATAGGTAATAATATGTACATATAGCAATAATAACAACTTGTAAATATAAAATCACCGATACTGCATGGAAACTATAATACAACTGGCGTTATTTACAAAATTTTTGGCTCCTTACACTGACCGTTCGGTAGATATTTATCTCGATCAGTATCTGCGGGGTAAACTTAACCAACAAACGATATTTACAAAATAACAATTGACTAGATGCAAAACCGGGGACTATCCGCAAGTTAAGCGACCTCCAAGTCGGACGAATCCTCGTCAGTGAAGCTCTGCGTCGCCGTCGTCGGCACGATTCGGTTCTGATCGACGGCGGTCCTGCAGACGTCCTCCTCCTGCATTTTCCGGAGCCTCTCCTGCTCCTCCCTCTTTTGTTTTCGCCACTTGGCCCGCCTGTTCTTGAACCAGACCTGAAATGAGCGAACAATGATTTAATTTATTTTTATTCGAATCGCCGAAGTGCTTAACGTCATTCCCAGACCGCAATCTCCGAGTGTTAGGGCCAGAGACTAGGAAAATATGAGGGTGTAATAATGTATATTGGCTTCGATGCCTTTTGCTAATACAATCGCCGTATTTGCATCAGAATCGGAGCGGGCGGAGTGCCGGCCTTTATCCTTTATGCGAACACAAAGGGAACCATTATCAGGGTTTTTCGGCGGAGTTAAATTATTATTCAAGAGTTATAACGAGAATACTCCGATAAATCAGAGATAAATAAGGTCGCTAATAAGGTTCGCTTCGCGTTAAAGAAAATGTTCTTGTTAAAAAGAAGCGTATGTTTGAAAGGCGATTTAGGAAATGAAATATGTCTAACAATATTCGCTGAAACTACTACTAACAAAGCGTATTTATTTAAGGTTTATTAAACAAATAAATACTTTTTTACGTTTTTGCATTCGGACGTAGGTATTTTAATTTGCGTTTTACTCTCGTACGTATTTAATTATTTTGTGGCCCATTTAAGTTATATCAAAAACAGCTATTTATGTAACCAGTTGGGAAAAGTACTATTTTGTGTAACGAGCAGATTTACACGGAACGAGCGCTAGCGAGTTCCACAAAAGGAAGCGAGTTATAGTTCTCTGTACTTTAAGATTTCCGAGTGTCACAATTTGTTTTCAGTATACAGTTGGTTAACATCAAAAGCTTTTTATAGTTGTTATCCTTTACTCTTTGCTGCCAGTCGCGTGAATTGTGACACTCGGTAAACTAAAACTCCAGTCCACTATACACAAAATAGTGTTTCCCAACGTGTTTCATACAAGATTCTTGCAGTGAAAACTTTAGGCGCGTTCTGCACTTTTCGCGCTCTACACTTTTACTACTACAGAACTTATTTCTTCTTCAGTTACATTGTCACGTAAAAACGTGTCCATATGTATTTGTAGCTGTATGGCATTTTTATTTATTCGATTGGTCATATTTCGGTCAATTTTTAACCCAAAAAATTTTTCTAACCAGAATTTTAAAGGAAATTTTGCCTACTTTTTTTTCCATAAAGCAATGCCTATAAAGCCTATATCTATTTCTGATCCAATAAAAGTTATAGGCAAAAAAGCAAAATTTTGCATAATATCGAAATTTTGGCCTTTTCCTTTCCTTTTGTTTCAACATTTTCGTCGTCATAAAATTTAAAAAAAAATTGTTTTTAACAGTCAATAAAACAATAAAACAGTCCATGAGAAATTCAATTCTCTACAAAAAGTTTCATATAAAGTATATCTAAATTTTGCTTCGTTTGCGAGATATATTGAAAAACTGGAACGGATGCATTTTCACCCCTATCTCCAATTTGCACCCTATAATTTAATAGCGCTCCGCGGTTTTTGTTCTTCAATGACCCGTTGACCGATTCCTGCAATAAAGACCCGTGAACGTCTTATAGTTCCTTATTACCCTGTTTTTTAGTACATAATAAATACCCTATTAAATTTCATATGATTGTTATCAGCTGTTTTTTTATATCAGAAAATGATAAATTTAATGTTTTTTTAAATACTTTTCTTTCTTTTATTTCTTCACGTAAATCATTAATTCTGGTTGCACTTTACAATAAGATTTAAGATTACAGATTTTGCCGTTCATCTTGCTTGATTTAGTAGTGAAGAGTGCGATTTTGTCGTTACTTGTTTACTGATAGTAACAGTAACGAAAAAAAACTTCAAAATCACTGAAAATTGAGTGTTGAGTACACTGAAAATTGGTTTTTTGACTCGCATTTAGCTGAGATTTTGCAGTTCAACTTGTTTCATTTAATCGTGAAGAAAGCGAGTTTGTCGTTATTTGTTTATCGATAGTAATAAACGAAAAACCTCTAAATCCGGCAAACGAGTTTCTCGCTTGGAAAAGTCTTTTTTCGACTCGTTTTCTCGCTGTGATTTTGCCGTTCGACTTGTTTGATTTAATCGCGAAGGCTGCGATTTTGTCGTTATTTGTTTATTAATAGTTATAGACAAATAACATCAAAATCACTGAATCTCAGGGGGTTTTTCGGTTGAATTTTTTGTTAACTCGTTTCCTGCATGAATTTTTTCCGCTCGACTTGGTTTATTGTTATTAGGGAATTTGATTTATATTCGGGAATCGATATTCGAATAAATAAATTTTCCTTTTATAAAACGAAGCCTACAACATTTTTCTTATAACCATTCGTCAGCGGCAAGAAACGGCAAATTTTAAGCTAACTTAATTTTTTTAAATTAGTGTGATAAATATTATGTGACCTGCTAACTTCATATATGAAGTTAGCGGGCACCCGATATAAAAAAAAATTAAGCAGCGGCAAAATTTTTTCTTTCACGATTGATTAACGGCTAAAAAACGGTAAATGTTTATGCCATAGCGAGATGGATTTGTAAAAGTTGACCTGCTAACTTTATGGACATCGTCGTCGCCTGCCATGTCTGCTGAATATGACATTGCAATCATCTCATGTCTAGAATATTGCATCATTCCGGCCCTCGGCGCCGAAAACCGCGGCCTACATTAGCACAGTATACATTCCTGTCGAACGTTCCCGATAATAGCCGATTCTATAAGAGCAATTGGGGCGCATCTTATGTGCGACGTGCGGCTTCGACCGCTACTAAAAGAACATTTGCGTACAGCAACCGTTTTTAAAAGAACCTCAAATACCATCCAAAATGAAATTCTAGACAGTATATTACAAGTGTGTAGGGAAGAAATTTGTACACAAATTGAAAAGGCAGACTATTTATCAATACAATGCGATGAAACCACTGATATCTCAAATTATTGTCAAATGGTTTTAATATTAAGATATTTTTATGAAGGTTCCATCAGAGAATATTTTTGGGGTTTTATTAGGGTGAAAGATAAAACACCCGATGGGTTAAAAACATTTTCAATGTAAATAAAATTGACCCCCTCGTTTTAAAAACTCCCCAAAAATGGATAGCTCAAACGTATGATGGCGCAAATGTTATGAGCTGCGTGAACAGATGCGTTGAAGCTCAAATTAAAACAAAATATCCCAAAGCTCATTTTATTAATTAATTGTTATGCCCATCAATTAACCCTCATTATGCAGAAATCGGCATCACAAAATGCAAAAGTACGCGTGTTTTTCAATAATCTGTCGGCCATACCTGTTTTTTTTCAAACTCATCTGATCGTTGTGATGTTTTGCAAGAGATAATAAATAAAAGATTACCCAGGGTGGTGATAACTAGATGGAATTATAATATTCGCACAGTTAATTTTGTTCATGAAAATCTTGAAAAGCTTGTAGAAGTATTCGAAGAAATTGAAACCAGATGTGAGAAAAGTGTTACTTCAAATGAAGCATCCGGTCTTAGAAGGACATTGGAAGATACAGAATTTATATTTTGGTTAAAATTATTCCATAAAATTTTGCCACATGTTGACATATTGTATAATCAATTGCAATAAAAACATAAGGACAGCGTACAGTTGCAAAAAGACCTACTAATTTTCGAGAAAAGTGTTTCTGACATTAGAAATCAAACTGATTTTCTTAAAAACATTGTTGAATCAGAATATCCAACATCTAAAAGAAGGCGAATGGATGATAATTTTCGAAGTGTTATTGCCAAAGAAGTTTGTGATGCAATTACAGTACAAATGAAGGAACGCTTTTTTACCGGGGTCATTTACAAGCGTCTGATCTTGTTAACAAAGATAAATATTCAGTTTTCAAAAAATTTCCCTCTGTTTTAAACGATGTATGTTCATTTTATCCGATGTTGAGCAAATCAAGATTAAGAACTGAATTGGAGGTAATTTACTCGAGAGAAGATTTAAAAGAAATTGTTGGAGCAATCTTTTATTTATTATGGAGAATAACCTTATTGAAACATTCATCGAAATATCGAAAATATTAAAAATTATCGCGACAACTCCAATGACAACAGCCGAAGCAGAACGCAGTTTTTGATGATTACACATAAAAACATTTTTGCGAAATACCATGTTTAATGACTGACTAAATGCTTTAGCTATGATGTCCATAAATCGAAATTTAGTGCACGAAATAAACAATTTTGATGATAAAGTGATTGAAAAAAATTCATTTCCATGAAGGACAGCAGAGCGGATTTTTTCCTAACTACTTTTTTTCCTAACTACTTATAAACAGTGTAACAGTGACTATCTACTTAGTGAAGTGATTTTTTTGACATTATATATACTATTCCGCTGTTTCAACTCTTCGTTTTTGCAAACTTGAATTTTAAGGTAGGTGGATTTTTGTTTAAAACGAGCGTTTTTTGTTTTGAAATTCAAATTTCCTCTAGGAAACCCCCATTTTAACGAGTTATTTTCTACAAGGTTAATTTTCTATTTTTTATCTAAGGCGTTTGAACTTGACATGTGCAAAAATATTCGCCTGCGGCGCTATATCTTTTTATTTCGCTAGCCTAACCCATCCCCCTGGTGCGCCCTTCTAAACTCAAACCCCACGACATGCCACTGCTGTCTGCACAAAAAGCAGGCATGATTTCCATAGGTAGCCTGAAAGATTTGTTCATGTACCTTTAGCGCGTGAAATTTCGCCGGGAGTGGCTGGAATTTTTGCGTATCCCCAGATTTAATTGTCCCTAAAATGGACTTAAAAGTCCCTCTTGTCCAAACACTCTCAAGTGTCACGGCACTAATGCACACTTACTCGTCATTTGCTAGGCTCACTTTTAAAAATAAACAAATAAAGGCCGGGAACGACGACGGCGAGGGAGGCCTCGCCGAAGAGGGTTTTCACCTAACAATAACATAGTTAATAATCCCTCTATTGTTCAACCACAAATGCCCGCTAAATCCACATTCAATACCTCATATCATCGCATTAATAAATACAATCGTTTCTCTGAAATAATTTGAATGTTTGCTTTAGGTTAACGGGAACCGGGAGAATACACAATAAGCCCCGGATCCAGACCGCAGCTTTTTCCGGGGAAGGGTGACTTACGGGAATTCGGATCGCCGATTGATTGGGACCGGATCGCCGCGATCCATTTCGGTTCTTATACTTTTAAATTGCCGAGACGGCGGAAGGCGTTAAATTCCGCTCGGGCCCATTAAAAGGAAATCGGATAATTGTATAAATACGATCATGTACAGGGTGCTTCCGGCTAAGGCGTATCCGGGTTGATAATTTGGAAGGGGGTACAGCTAAAGATCCACCTACATTTGCAGTGTCGGCGTCTTAACGCCAAATAACTTTTGTAATTCTTATCTATTATCAACATCTAATGTCTAACATCTAATGTCAAACATCTAACATTTCGACACTGAGAGCCAGTTTCATAAATATGAACAACACCCTTTTAGAAAGGTGAACTTTTAGAAAAAGTAGACTTTTAATTCTCTGTAAAGTCGATTCGGTTCCATAAAGTGGAATGTATTTCCCGTTAGGAAAAGCTTCAATTCGTGAATATTTATTGTGCTTGCGGGCCTGAAAATTACGTGTGAAGTTAGTCGAGAGGCAAAATGAGTGACAATTATGACAATTTTATTTAATCATAACGTAACATAACACTCATAACAGTAGTTTCCGCAAACACCAAAATACGTTCACTTCGCTCGACGCGCGTTTCGCCAACCAAGATGGCATCATCCGGAGACGATTAAAACTTATCTTAAACTAAAAATCTACCCATTTATACAATTTATGGTGAAATCATTAGTCACGCTTCAACGCGTAAAGCGGGCTATACGGTATAGGTCCCTTGTCATATAGGTGATCATACTATTTTTACATTTTACAATTTCTATTCTCTCAAATGCATCCAACTGTCTATTATTGGCCACATTTCTAACTAATCTTAAATTACTCATATCTATTCTATGATCGTTGTCAAAAGCATGTTAACTTATCTGTTCTTCCATATTTTAGATGAGCCATATGCTCCTTAAATCTGGTGCTAATTGATCGTCTCGTTATTCCAACATATTTTCGATCACAATCATTACAACTAATTTCGTAAATCTCAGACCTTTGGATTGTCTAATAGTTGTAATTTATTACTCGACGAATGAATCGCTGTTATACCCACGTTTTTGAAGACCTTACTCAAACCACGAGTAAACCGGGGTTCGTACGGGATGGATACATATTTTGGAGTCTCTATATCCTTTTGGAGGGTCGTAGAATTACGAAGTGTGTCCTTAAATTTACGCTTCCCAATTAGGTTTTCAACTATATCTCTAGGATAATCATTACTCACAGCTATATCTTTAATTAATACTTTTTCTTTTTCAAACCTCTCATTACTGAGAGGGAAGCCACATCTTTCAGTAACATTCTCTTTTTTGTTCACTTAATTATCTCTGTTATTAAAGGAGATACGTAGTTTTTTTAGCACAGCATGTTTCTGTTGATTCAATATAAACTTAATATTGAAAAAGGTGAGTAGCAGGCATTGCGCAAAAAATAAGATAGTGTCATCAGTTTTGCAAATTGTCAGTTTGTTTCTGTGCAATTATTGTTGAGATCAATTTCCACGCTTTTATTGATTTTTTGTGACTTCACCAAATGAATGGTCAACAACGTTTAACACGTCATTTAACCGATGAAGAGGCTATAAGAGCAATTTCCTTGCTTGAAGATGGACGAAGTCAAAGGTACGTGACCAATGTGATTGGTACTCAACAAAGTACCATTTCAAGAGTTATAAGGCGATACAAGGAAACTGGACAATACTCTAGGAGGAATGACTTAGAGACTCGGCATTGTGCTGCTCGAGCACTTCGAATGGAATTCGTAGCAGCTGGAAATGTAAATGTACGTGAACAGAATATACGACTAATGGTTCCAGCAACAGGCCTACGTCTGACTAGGGCACACCGGGTTGCTCGATTACAATTTGCTAGGGAGCACGCTGATTGGGGTCTAGAAGAATGGTCCAATGTACTCTTCACAGATGAATCGAGATTTTGCCTATACTCCTCTGATCGATGTATGCCAGTATACAGAAGGCCAGGTGAGCGTCATTTTCAATGCAACTTTTGTGAAACGGAAAGTTTTGGTGGTGGGTCAATCATGATATGGGGAGGGATTTTTACTTTCCTCATATTTTGGAACAGAAAACACGGACACATAAGTATTGGTACTATCGTAATTGCTTGAGCATTTAGATACGCAACATTTATAAGCCATAATGGGAAAAATTAAGATTTTACTTTTTAAAACACCTGGGTATTATTTTGTTTGCACTTTTTTCTAGAAAATAGCCAATCTCTTTATGGCGTTTTATTGTAAGTACCTACACCTACCTTAAGTGGTGAAGTATATTTTTAACTAACAGGTTGTTTTATAACACAAGAAACATACTTTTAAAATTTACACAAAACATTTAAAATTTACACAGAAAAACTCCCACTAGGTACCGGCATTTGCCATTTGACAGATAACAAACAACTTGCGCCACACAACAAAAACAAACTATCTTCCGATGTCTATTTTACGAATTATCACCAAGAACTAAATACATTTAAGATTTGAGGAGTCTTACACATTCAATTATTATTTTAACTGTATTACAACTTTGAAATAGAAGCTTTTTACTAAGGAAAAACTGCGAAAACCGTACAACGTTTTACGAGTATAATCAACAACCACTACCACCAGCGGACGACGCCTTAACTAACTACTCTGTTGTATGCGGGATTCATGAAATTTACGCCTTATCTTACTTACTTTATCTAACTTACACATATTGTATATCTCTATCCTACCATATCGAGAAATACGTAGGGAATGATTTTTAGAATCCCGGGGTACGGTACTTCATAGATGACTTGATGTCTTGTGACGTCATTGTCCTCATATTGTTGATTTTCCCGGCCTCCCACTTGCGGAGGTTTCGAGTTGATTTGATAATGGGTTTTAAATTCACAATTTGATCCGATAGAAAATAGTTTTTTACTTAGTTTAAATATCTATAAATCAGGGTTGTGACCGGTGCATTCGCCATTTAGTAGACGGATAAAAATAAAGTTCTGCCTACTGATTATCGGTTGAATATTCGATAATGAAACTAAGAGGTTTTCCTCCAACTCTTTTGGATTAGGCGCATCAGTATGAGCTAAATAATTAGGACCACTGTTTGTGTCTTCTACCAAATAATGGCGATTCAAAGGCGTACACTTGAATTGTTTTGTGATTCTACTCGTATTTCTCAGTCATAATAACCACATCTTCAGAGGCAGTAATACTATTTTCTGCTCAAAATGATATATCAAGTAGAGAATCCGTAATTTTAGGGTCATTGAGCAGATAAAGTTCGCTAATAGTATTTGTCGAATTTGACATTCTCTCCTTTACAATCAAACGTTGTCCGTCTTTACCTATGCGGGGATCTGTCTGATTGATTAGCGTGGTTTAAAGATAACCCTAATTAATCAAAACTCGATATGTAGGAAATAAAGAAAAGATGAGAAGCCGACGTCGAAGATGCCTATCGCGGAACGTGCAGTATAATCAAATAAAGCTACGCCTGGTAGATTTTACACAAAGAAAAGTATTCAGTCTAAAGAATCAAATATACCTTGCGACGACATTCCTCCTGGCTATGGATTCTAACTTTATCAAACAACTATCTTCCCGGATAATATACTTCAATTTAAATCTTTCTGTCTCACATATTTAATGTTACTTTATTATTAAACGATAAAAGAGCACAATCTCCTGCCTCTCATCCAGACAAGTGTTTATTTTACATTTCAGTCGCTAAGGATCGTAATATGTTTTCTCGTTTTAAGGCATTCCACCGGCGTAATAAAATTGTCCTCGCTATATATACCCACGGAGAGATCTCACAAAATTAAAGCATTGTCAATTACACAGATATTCGTATGGTTACTATAAACACATGTCTCACGAATATAGAGTAGTTAGCTACAAACAAATAAGGATGAGCTCAGGTTACTAAATAAGGGAGTAGGATTGTTTTTATTCTGCTTACCATCAGTTTTATTAGCACTATCGGAAATATGATGTCTAAATGGAAGCTGTGTCCATTCCTCAAATTTGTGGCTGCTCTGTGGCGACACATTTTAAACCAATTTTTAGAAACAAGTGCCTAATTTTCGTCGCTTTTATGCCCTCTTGGAAACAGTTACATGATTCGGGCCCATTAGAATTGAATAAAAATAAAACGCAGTTGTGTTACGCTTTTTTGTTCGTTTGACCCTGAAGGTCTTGTCGTTTTATTCGGGTTATCTTGCATGTGATATTCAGTCAGGTTTGCGATTCCTTAGCCGTGCATATAACAAATATGTTTTCGATTAGTAAGTTGACCGTACCTGCCGTGTGCCGAGAACGTTGATGGCGTTGCGATGAATTTGGCCCCTCTTATTTTTGAAAACCATTTGTCGCAGGGATATGTTCTATGTGATCATTATCCAGTTACGCAGACAGGCAGAAATCCACACCGGTGGATAGCAGAATACCGCTGTGTGGATAACATATATCGACAAGATTGTGACTCTCTCATGGAAGTGAGATTCGACGTCATTGCTAATTTTTGGGCAAGTAACAACTTTTATAAACAATAACATTTTCTCGACAATTTAAATTTTTTATCTATTTCACCTATTGTAAACCACATCCGCGGACATACTATATACACTCAGAGGCACAAAATTCGATTCATCTAAAAATTACCAAAAATTCATTTGAAAATATTTTCCTAACTATAGGTTCGATTTACATGATTTTTTTTTGAAATTGTAGGTTTGTTCGTGCGGAATGCAGATGTGCTACTGAATTTCAGCACAATTTTGAATTTTGACCGTATACAAGGTGTACCAATTACATTGGATTTTTGCATTGAGTTTGTAACACTCTGTGGTAAGTGCTAGCAATAAAAAAATGAAAATTTTGGTACAGAACTTTAGCGTAGTCTCTTCTTAGCAATTCATTTTTTAATTCATGTCAATATCTATTAATAGGGAAGATATGATTAATTAAAATAATGACTATGTGTCATGGTAATTTCCAATGCAATTGCCAATCGGTTTTTGCAAAGTTGCTTTTGTTGCAATTTGCAATTATACAAAGTTGCAATACAAAGTTGCAATTTGTAATAACTGAACATTAAGATGTAAACTTAAATCGTGCTTGAATCGGTCACACTACCGGAAAAATAAGATACATTTTGGTCGAATTTTAGCAACAATTAGGGCACATTTTGTGGGCAAAATATGGGCACTTTTTGATACTGTACTAGTGATGGAAAGTCACTTTGCATGGCCTCATTTTCTACACTCAGTCGTCTTAAAGTCGACTATTTGTTTTTAAAATGTGTCGGTGTCTCGTCTAAAATCATGTTTCGACGCTGTTTCCTATATCACTGGACGCAATTAAACTGCTTCGGTACCTACTTCCGAACAATGATAATTACCGAAACATGTATTAAATATTTGCTTATATTAACGAAGTAGCTAGAATGGTATAATAAGGCGTACAATGTTTATAATTACATGTAAACTCGCGAGCGGCTTCGTAATAAATAATACCAATTAGCTCGCTTATTTGGACGTCAAAGCCTTATTTAAGTCACTTTTATATAATAATAAGCCCCCGTTGTCTACTTTGTTCGCGTCACCTATCCTTTGATCTGAATCTGCGAGGCGCGATTTTCCAAACAGCTCGTCTAGAACTAATTCCAATTTATCCATTCTCGTTACCTGCGTGTCGTTATAAACGTATGATATATTTGATGCAACTATTCTTCCGGAAATATTTCAATAAACGTCAAACAGTAGTCTGCCCCGCCTCTCACCGGTTCCGGCCCCACGGGGAACTGCAAAGCTCTAAAAAAATGGAATTCTCTACAAGACGATCGCAATCAACAATCACAGCATTATCAAATAATCAATGTTTCATTGATAATAATAATATTGCTGTGTAACTGTAGGGACGGTAGGTCGAGACTTTTAAATGCCGATATATTCACATAAGTGGAGATACAGTATACAAAAATATGTAAAAAATCTGAAATTTTCCGTAGAGTTCAATAAATCAAAATATAAATAACTGGCACATTCAGATCCAATAGTAAATTGGGCCCAAAGTTGGCAAAAAACGGTTTTTTGCATTTAATCTGGGTTCTACTCATGGTGCCATAAAATCATAAAATGAAAAAAAATATATACAAAAGTTGTAGAACTATTAAATACGGATCGATCTGTGGAAATCTGATATCAAAAAATTCGAAAATAAATTATTTATTTGCAAAAAATAGTTAAAAATCACGTTTTTTTGAAACGCTCATATCTACGTGACAACAAATCATTTTTTCACGAAACTTGGTGAAAGTGTAGCTCTCTGCTAACTGAAAAAGATTATTTTCAAAAATTTTAAAAATATAAACTTTTTGTAAAAATTGATTTTTTCGAAAAAATCTCGCTTTCATATTTAGTCAATTTTGAGCTTAAAATTTTTTAAAAATATTGTACTAACATTTTTATTTATTGCGCACTTTTTAAATTAATTGTTAATATGCGAAAAATCAGTTGAAAAATCGGGATTTTTTTTTAAGAACAAAAATATCGATTTTTTGTACAACTGTCAAAAAAACTTGACATTTCTGCATCTCTATTGATGCGTAAATGTTGACTTTTTTTCACTGTGAAAAAAAGACTTTTTTTCACTGCCAAAATAATTCACAAAGTAAACATGAAATATTACTTTTTGAAGGATTTATTTTTAACAGAGTCAATTATTAATTGATTATTCATCATAAAACAATTTCATTTATTGAATAATAATTGATAGTAAAGTTTGAACAATTACTTCTAACATAAAATCACGAGATGATGTTCCCGAGAGAAAATGTTCCATGTTGCTGCTGATCAGAAACGTTATATATTTCTTTAAGACTTGATTCCAAAATTGTATCAGTTATTTAAATTTGTTTGGAAGAAGATGGACAATTCAATATTTTGTTACAAATCTCAATTTTGTTATTCAAACTATCTTCTATATATGCTTCTGCTACGGAGGCAGATTTCCAGCCACCGTGACGTTTTATGGATGTAATGTTGCCCCTTGCATTGGCCAGAAGAGTTACAGAGCTTCTCCTGAAACAGTGACCTGTGTAGCTCTTATAAATGTCTTTTCCAAGCTATTTTGCAATCAAGCTGGGAATTTCTCTTATTTTATTTATCCCCACATGTTGGTTAATACATTTTCCTCTCGAATATTTCAAAAATAATCTGTTACGTTTTGTATGAGGCGGCCATAGTGCTCTATACTTGCGGTATATCTCAATATAATCAGAATTTAAAACAGTAAACGTTCTTGCGCAATAGGTCTTAGGTATCAGGTATTTTAACGATCAATATGGATCCAGCATCTTCAATGTCATCAATAGTTATATGTAATAATTCTTCACGGCGACAAGCACCGCTGATACCCAAAATTAGGACAACCTACAAATAAAAAATATTGAAATTACTACTAATCTTACAAAATTATGATTATATATGTACCTTATAAAGTAAATTTGTTTCGTTATCAGTATCTTGAATAAATTTATTGATATCATCCCTTGTTAGAACTTTAGATTTCTTTCCTCGGTATCAGACGCTTTTGTTCTTAATGAGCTGGACCAATTTTGAACACTTATATCAATATTTTCCTTAGCATTCAATGTACTTTTCAAGATTGAGTAGACACTCCATAACGTAGGAGGTTTTATCATTTTTGATTTTTCCTCAAAATAGCATATAAGCATATTTTCAGAAACCTTTTTTACATATTTCTTGTCGCACCATTCATGAAATTGGTCATATCGTATCGGTCATATATTGGTCTCATATACTAACTTGGATTTGGCCGGTAACATATTAGATATTATTGCATTTGCTTTCTCAGATATGTCTGATGAGGTATCACTACCACTATCATAATCAACATCCATCTTCTTGAAAATAACTTGAAATTGAAGCAACTACGAGCAAACACAGTCAAACACGCGGCGTGCCAACAAACCGTTTCTATAGCGACACAGAAAGACCACTGGATGCTGTGAAATTGTATTGGAAGTATTGATAACCTTAAGGATAACATGTATGGAAAAGATAAGTATTATTTAGTTATTTTGGACTTATTTTTTTCAGATGTATGTTCACGTCAAGATGTATTGGAAATATTTATTTTTAATATATTTCAGACGATGTAAATTCACATTAACAGATGTACAAAAAATGTTGTTTGTATTTCGTGTATATAATTCGCGTTCTCATGGCACATTCGAGAGAATTTTTAATTAACATTTTACGCACTTAATACAAAAATAACTAATTTATTTGGATTATTTTTTTTCAAATTGATCGTTAATATGCGAAAAATCGGTTGAAAAATCGTATTTTTTTTACAACATTTTTTTTTCCTTTTTTGTTAGCAGCATTGAATAGCTGGTACTTTTTTCTATAAATTTACAATAAAAAAATTTTGATCTACGACCCTTTGGAGTTGAGATATATTTTTTTTCAATCTAGTGTCTCTATCTTATAATACTAAGGGCTGAAATTTACAGAGTTTGTAGTTCAATACTTGTATTTCACATAAAAAAATACAAAAGATAGCGAAACTAGATTACTAATATACACTTTTATTAGAGATACACTTTCACCAAGTTTTGTGAAAAAATGATTTGTTGTCACGAAGATATGAGCGTTTAAAAAAACGCGATTTTTAACGATTTTTGCAAATAAATAATTTCTTTTTGAATTTTTTGCCATCGGATTTCCACAGATCGATCCGTATTTAATAGTTCTACAACTTTTGTATAAAACTTTTTTCATTTTATGGCACCATGCCAGAGTAAACTGGAAAAACACGTTTTTGGGCAACTTTGGGCCCAATTTACTGTGGGACCTGGTGGTGCCAGTTGTTTGTATTTTGGTTCATTTAATTCTACGGAAAATTTCAGATTTTTTACATATTTTTGTTTACTGTATCTCCCAAGTGTAAAATTAACATTGGGCCAAAAATAGGCAGACTGCACTAACAGTATAAATAATACGGAGCTGCGTAGAGCAAACAATACGTTGGTTTTCGTCGAGACTAGCCTCTCCGATGGCAGGCCTTCGGCTGTGGACACGCACGATTATGGCGGAAAGATATACATTCATTCCTTGCTTCCAAAGTCTTATGCTTCCTTCATCCCTCTCCAGACTTCCACTACAGATCCATTAACTATGTACCACTGGCCCGAAGTCCCTTAAGTGGATTACGAGCTTTTAAATTTTGCAGTAATTGCTTTACTGTGTTGGGAAGCCGATTTCTTTGCGGGTTTACAGAAGAGACAGTGCCGGCCAGTCAGGCCGACGGAATTAAGTATAGATGGGAAAGCCGATGACTTTGTTTCATTTCGGGGTCTTCCTGAAATAACGACGGTCAATATAATGCATTTCACAGTGTGTGCTTTTGGAATGGCTCAAAATAATTCCTTGGGATCAAAGGGCGCAAACGTTTACGTTTCGAAAATGTATCCGCGTTCGTTCTCAAAACCTTAAGCACGACTGACTGTATGTCAGTCTAGTATGAACTTTACTTGTCGACTGATAGAGCGAATTTTTTTCAAGCCCTCTTGCTTTACTGTACAACGATCTTCAAAGATGGGCTGCGGTTCATCAGGACACAATATGCAAATCTGTAAATCTGCTTCCATTATTGATACATTTTTTATAATTTTTTAAAAAGAGCAACGTTACTTAATAATACTTGGAATATTTTAAGTATAGTGATCGACACTATGACGTTTACGATAGAAAGTCAAACAAAGACTGAAGCACGAGATGAGATCACTAAGACCACACGTGTTCTTACAAAAACTGACAGCTATATATATATTTTTTTTTGACGAACTTCCCCTAAAAATGTCCAAAATACCCCAAAATGGCAAAAAGAAAAGGTTGCGGTCAATTTAGGAGGTAGAAATTTTAAACTTTTGTTTTATTCACTGGAACAAACCGTTTCCATGGGGTGTCATTAAATCGTAAAGAAATTTCGATCAAAATGTTTCACATACTCTACTAAATCTCTCGCGTGCCGGATTGAAGCTGGTGGAGGACCGGATCCGGCCCGAGGGGCGGGGGTTGCCCATATAGGTATGCGTTAGACCATTTTTAAAATCGTCCCTGGCTGTCATCCGGCCAGTTGAAAGCAAATCTTAAATGGTTTCTATCAATTGCCTACAATGCAATACATAGGTAAATAATTGATAAATACATATTTCTAGATTTATCCTTACTTATTTTCACCGTTTATGACCACTAGGAGTAATCGGTATAATTTTTTAAATACTTTTTATTTTTATTAATTTCTCCATTTAGAAATAACATATCGAGTTGCGGTTTTCATAGGTTTTAGCACCTCCCACAGCACCTTGCGCCACTTCAATCCTGAAACAGGCATTAATATGACGTTTCGTTGTATAATCAGACGGCTTCATCAGAAATTATTCGAAAGCAGCAGCAGCGTGATTGTGTTCCGTATTGGGAAACTTTTTATCTGCCTTAAAGTGCCTTGAAAGTTTTAAGTTGGGCTTAAAATTCACTTAATTTTGTGGGACTAGTAGGGGAGAGTGGGGCAAAAGGGTATCTTTAGCGACTTGTTGGGCTCAAAATTGCCAAGAAAAAAACAAAATAATCAAGCAGGTAGGTACAGTTTATTCGAGCAATCTATGATCTAAGTTAGATAAAAATACCAAAATTTTTATCTAACGATAAAAGCAGCAAAAAATAAATATGGCAAACTAACATACACATTTTTTAAATGCATAAGATAAAAATTTCAACGTTTCAATTCCCCAATGAAGAAATAGGCCCTTGATTTTTTCCGAGGACCAAATTTAAGTAAATGGGGAGAGAAAAGATCGAGATAAGGAAAATCGTAGGACCTCATGTATGGATAGAAAGCCAAGCCAGCAATGTTATACAGCATACTTTGTTTTTTACATTAAATACACATGGAATATTTCACATAATTTTGCATTAGTTTTAGTTGAGTAGGAAAACTCAAAATCCCAAATTTTCTAAATTCAAATGGAGGTAATCTCTGAAATATTCTAATGGGTGGTCACCGTGAGATATACTGGATCTTGCGCGCGGATTTTCCTACGATTTCATTGCATTTACAATTTACCGGTATAATCCTGGAGACGTTTATAGAAACAAAGGTTAGAAGGTGGTAGCTTTTAATGCGGTAATTTCTGGGTAATTGCGTGGCTTCCCGCCTTCATTTTTGTATTAAATTCGCTTAGGAGCGAACTCAAAGAATATTAATGAAGTTGTTCCACGATTTGCATGTTTCTTATTAATGCCGCGCCGAAGTTTTGCCTCATTAACTCTCGCTAAACTTTGATTATTTTCCGAATGGTTAGTTAATTACAAATTTAGATTTGCCCGAGAACTAATTTCTTATTTCTGTGCCCCTTTCTTTAAGATATTTTATTACTCCGTTAATTACACCAATTAAGGAGTTCTGCTGGATATTCACTATGTAGAAATTTAATAACATAAAGTCGTAAACTTCGTCGAAGTGTGCATTTATTGCCTTTCCGCGTCGAAGTTTCGGCAAAAGGTCGATTATAGGAAACGTATCTTGTGTCTCTTAATTAAGTCCTAGATTTTCGGAGCGTATCGCTCATCCGATGTTTGAGCTATTAATATGTACCCGCCGTTTGTTTTGTAATTGTTTAACTTGACCAAATGTAGGCGGTTTGAACAACGAATTGAAGAGTACACTGTAATACGTTTGTAAATAGCGGGAGGGTTGGCAACAAGGATCATTAATTATCTATGTCTATACGAGGACTGCAAGACAGAGGGACTGGTGCCGCGTTGCGTTGATTTCGAGGAATTTAAAAACCCTCAGCTTCTACTGCTATATGGAAAACACCATATACCCGCCTCCGTTAACCATAACTCAGCGCACACGATGTCATATATATACTCGGCAATCGAAACTTCGTGTACTTGTTAACTATTAAATACGGATCGATCTGTGGAAACCCGTTGCCAAAAAATTCAAAAATAAATTATTTATTTGCAAAAAATCGTTTAATATCGCGTTATTTTGAAAAGCTCATATCTTTGTGACATCAAATAATTTTTTCGCGAAAGTTGGTGAAAGTGTAGCTCTCTACTAACTGAAAAATATCATTTTCAAAAAATTTAAAAATAATATAAACTTTTTGCAGAAATTGATTTTTTCGAAAAAATTACGTTTTTTAAAAATCTCGATTTCTCGATAGATACACATTATTTTCATATAGAGTCAACTTTGGGCTTAAATTTTTTTTAAATGTTGTACTAACATTTTTGTTTATTGCGCGCTTTTTGAATTGATCGTTAATATGTGAAAAATCGGTTGAAAAATTGGAATTTTTTTAACAAAAAAATTTTTTTTTAAGAAAAAAAAAATTTTTGTGAGCATAGCCGGTATTTTTTTATAAATTTACAAACTTTGGTTTTAACTGTGCCTAAGTTCTGTAAATACCTTTTTCTAATTTTGTGACACTTTTTCTAATTTTGTGAATTAAGTGACTTTTCAAAACCCTTTGATATTAGGAAACGTCTTAATTTTTTTTGTTTCAAAGCTTATAGGTTTGAACTACATTTAAGGGCGCATTCCTATACCAATTTCAGGTAGAAAAGTTTATATAAACATTTATCATAAAATGTCTGGTTTTCAATTAACTGTAATTCAATTAACTGTAATTTTTAACTGTGCCTAAGTTCTGTAAATACCTTTTTCTAATTTTGACATGTAAAGTGACACTTTTCAAAACCCTTTGATATTAGGAAACGTCTTAATTTTTTTTTGTTTCAAAGAATAAAGGTTTGAACTAAATTTAAGGGCGTATTCCTAGACCAATTTCAGGTAGAAAAGTTTATATAAACATATGAAAAGTCATAAAATGTCTGGTTTTCAATTAACTGTAATTTTTTTATCGCGGGTTTCATATTTCAAAGGTTATTTTCCCGATTCTGAAATTTGGCAGTGTTATTTATAGTAATAAAGACCTCTTTTAGCCCCAAGTAAATTAAAAATATTAGGTCTTAATGAATGTTTTCCATTTTTTTAAAATACATTTGAAAACAGGATATTTTATTTTTTAAAGTTACAACAAAACAAAAACGCAAATTGACCCGCATTTTTTTTTGTAGACCCCTCCCCCTCCTCGTTGTCACTGGTACGTTCTTCGCTGTATGCAGCGAGTAAGGAATAGTAGGCTTCGCTTTCGATCTCATCATCATCGTGGACAGTGGTCTGGATTAATTATCACCACGCAAGACTCATTAAATACATCTTCGTCCAAGTCGTCATCAAGCATCTGCCTCTATCGTAGTTATTTCTATATTAGTGCAATTTTCCTGATCGCATGTCAAGCGCATGCTTGAACACTTCAAACCATGCATCCTGCAGCTACAGATCCTCGTTTTACATCCGCTTCCGTATCTGCAGGCTCCGAGCTGTACGGGGGAAGCAGATTAGTGCCGTATTTCTCGCCAACATGATTTTAGGCGCGATTTTTACACAATGTAAATACCTACCTACTTTGTTTTCAAATCGAAATTGACAATTGACAAAAAAATACTGTGCGCTCCGTTTGCCATTAAATTTCCAAAGAATAGAGAGCGAATATGTCATTGTAATATTTGTTCATGTAAAATACAAGTATTGAAGTACAAACTCTGTAAATTTCAGACCTTAATATTAAAAGATAGCGACACTAGATTTTTTTCAAAAAAAAATTATCTCAGCTCCAAAGCCAATGCTTTGCGTTTTTGACAACCTATGTCATGTGATAACCTCCAATAACAGTCATTTACATCAGACGGTTTTACACAAATATAATAAAGCTCGCCTCTCATTCTAATACTTGTACGCTTTTTTAATGAATACAATTGTACGAAAAATATCGAAAATTGTTGTAGAAGCATTTTGATACATTTTTTTAAATATTTTGAAGGATTTAATTTTTTGAAGAATTTATTTTTAACAGAGTCAATTATTAATTGATTATTCATCATAAAACAATTTCATTTATTGGAATAATAATCGATAGGAAAGTTTGAACAATTACTTAACCAACATAAAATCCCGAATATGTTCCATGTTGCTGATCAGAAACGTTAGATATTTCTTGAAGAGTTGATTCCAAAATTTTATCAGATATTTTAATTTGTTTGGAAGAAGATGGAAAATTCAATATTTTGTTAGAAATATCAATTTTGTTATTCAAACTATCTCCTATATATGCTTCTGCTACGGAGGCAGATTTCCAGCCACCACCGTGACGTTTTATGGATGTAATGTTGCCCCCTGCATTGGCCAGAGATACAGAGCTTCTCCTGAAACAGTGACCTGTGTAGCTCTTATAAATGTCTTTTCCAAGCCATTCTGCAATCAAGCTGGGAATTTCTCCTATTTTATTTATCCCCACATGTTGGTTAACACATTTTCCTCTCGAATATTTCAAAAATAATCTGTTACTTTTTGTGAGACGGTCGTAGTGCTCTATACTTGCGGTATGTCTCAATATAATCAGAATTTGAAACATTAAACGTTCTTGCGCAATAGGTCTTCGTATCAGGTATTTTAACAATCAATATAGATTAGGACAACCTACAAATAAAAAATATTGAAATTACTACTAATCTTACAAAATTATATTTATATATGTACCTTATAAAGTAAATTTGTTTCGTTATCAGCATCTTCAATAAATTTATTGATATCATCCCTTGATAAAACTTTTACCACTGCTGTAATAATTTTCAATGCCGAATTTTCAACACCGAATTGCTTATGCGCTGAAGATTGTATCTCTGTTAGAGTTGCGAGCTAATAAAGTGTCTAGAAATTTAGCCCGCCCCTCAAATTGCAAAGAGGGGGGTAAACGGTGGGGCGGCGTTAGTGCCACCTTACAAAATCAATTATTCTAATTAACTTTAAAGCTGCAAGCTGTCAATTAGGGAGATGCACACATATAAGCGGGGGTCGGTGGCGCGATGAGCAGCTCATAATCAATGTAATGACAGTTTTGATCTCGCCAGAGACAATAATCACCGCAAATCCCGCGTTTAATTCACTTAAATCAGTGCCGCGGAAGCGGGAGTGGATTTTTATTCGAGAAAATTAAAATGGCAAATCCCTCGTCGTTCTTTGCCGGCGTGTATTTAAATACGATGAACGCCGGAATCGACGTCAAGATAAACGGGCGGCGGGCCTCGTCCCCGCAGTATAAATACCAGCCAAAGCAGTTTAGTTAGTTTAGCAAATGGAGCGAATGTTTTCGCAGTCTTCCTCGCCAGACGGGGCTCTCGCAGCTCGATTACTACGGGATAAAATATCATTTCCAATCAAATAAATACAAAAATCATATTATTTGTGAGTTGCTTTAAGCGCGCGCTTTTAGAGCTCCGTAGGAAATTCTCTCGGGGATATGTTTTTGCTTTCGCGAAGATTGAGACAGATTCTCTTAGTGGAGCAAAATCACGGTCGAAAGAGGCTTATTTTTCGACTTTTTTTTTGAGGTATAACCAGATTAGCCTATACCATTATATCATTTGATATGTTTCTGGGCATCTGAAATCCAGTTCTACGACATCGCTAGGGTGTCGCGATTTTTTTTATATCGACAATTCAACTCATCGTTTTTCACCAATGTAATTCTTCACCCTCATCTTAATTTCCACCAATCACAAACGCGCAATTTTGAATTACAAATGGTTTCTAGATGGAAAAACTTTTTGACAGCACCTGACAGCGGTTTTTTCGAGTTTACCCGCGGCAAAACTTGATAGATGTCACCAAAAATTACAATACCTTTGATAACGCATTTAAGTGATAAATAAATATCCGTGTGGCGCGTTAATACGCCCGTCACCGTAAAGAGCTATCAATTTACTTCGCTTTCAATTTCCGTTTAACTTACTGCGCGTGGCTGCCTGGCTGGTCCCGGGCATGGCATTATCCTTGGACGTACTTTCACTTGTACTATTTAATTTAAAATAAAATAAAATTTATTTTTTTCTGTTTCTTAGTGTGTCATGCATTATAGAAATATAATTTTGCCGCCCCTTAATATCTGCCGCCCTAGGCTGCAGCCTTCTCAGCCTATTGGGAAATATGGGCCTGGTCGTCACCATTTGTGAAATATTTTACTTTTCGTAACTGGTTATGAAAAATAAGACGCTTCCTAACGTTAAAGGTTTTTCAAAAGTGTAACTTTTTTAATGTCAGTATTAGAAAAATAAGTTAGCATTATATTAATTTGGTAAAAATAAGACTAATAACCGATAGCATGTTTGGAAATCGAGTATTGCAGGCGCAGCGCTCGCTTTTTAGCTTAAAATAATCCATCAAAGCCCACAATGCGTTTTATTATTTAGTATTTCCCAGCATCGCTATAATTCAATTAAGTTGGCTGTTTTCCCATTCGTTGTTTTAGCCGGAGCGCGGGCCCGCTGTGAGCGTAACGTACGTATTCGCCGCAACATTTTAGCGCCGTGTTCTCGCAGCCAGATTATTCTATTACCGCGTATCAACATCGGGGAGGGCTAATTTTGTTTGGTCTCAAAACATTTCATTGTTTCAAGTGGATCAAAAATTCAACGGAAGGTTAATTACAGTTACATTGATCGCGTCCTACGGGCATTCAGGCAAAGCGCAAATTAACTAAATAACCGCTTATTTATCCTAAATCAGATCGGGGCACTGCCAGATGCGACGCGGTTCACTCCGAACACAATAACATACGTATAGTTGATGCATGCGTTATGAAACTTCTATAAACATGTAGTTTCACCCGGGATTACTAGGATGTATCGGTGGTTTGTTCTTATTGGGTCTGGTGCGGGTGTAAATCAAAGTTTGAGGCCAAAGTTTGATTTAAAAAAATATTGGAAAACACCAGATAATAAATAACCACTCTCAAAGATCACCACAATAGAATACTGCCGGCATAATGAAAAACGCAGTAACCTGAGAGTTCCTAGTTTCGAGAAAAACGACCTTTCAAAGCGTGTGTTGAGGCGAAATACATATTTTTTGATTGATTGATGCAATTGCAAAATCTAATCTTGTGACATTGTTAAACAAGTCTTAGTGATACTTTAGTATTTTGTAATCCAGGAAAAATAAACGAAAAAAAGGGGGTGAGTTAAAAAAAATTGTAACAGGCTTTAAATACTTAAGGAGTTGCCCCGCAAAGGCATCTCTTCAATGCAGCACTACGTCCGATACGTGTCAATACAGTGGAAGATTGCTGTAGTAATAATGATTCCCAAACCTGGCAAGCCTCCTGGAAATAGAACATCATACCAACCAATTTCCCTATTGCCGATTATATCCCAGCTCTTAGAATAGCTCCGTTTGCAGAAACTCAAACCAATCATCGAGGAAAAGCTTATTCCGTCCCACTAGTTTGGATTTCGTAATAGGCATTCAACTATGGATCAAGTGCATCGAATTACCGATATACTTGAGAGAGCACTAGAAGAGAAAAAAATCTGCGCAACGATATTCCTAGATGTGGCCCAAGAATTCGACCGAGTGTGGCATCAGAGCCTGGAGTACAAACTAGAAAAATATTTGCCATGACAAACGAGCAAAATTCTTCATTCATGCATTACTGAACGTCACTTCAGAGTTAAATATGGAGGAGAATATTCTGACTTCGAGATTTGTGCTGGAGTACCTCAGAGCAGTGTCGTTGGACCTGTTCTCTATCTGCTGCACACCAACGACATCCCACAAAGCGACTAGTCTACGCGGCATACGGGAAATTAGGTTTCTTATCGTTTTCATTGGTATACGATCCCATTCTTCCACTAATGCACGTGCCATTTCAGCAAAACTTTCCGGAGGCCTCTCGCTAGAACGTACCCTATCCCACAAATGTTCTATAGGGTTCATATCTGGGCTTATCGCAGGCCATTGTAATGTAGTGATACCCGTAGCTTCTCAGAAATTTTGCATTCTTGCCGCGGTATGTGGTCGGGCATTTTCCTGCATTAATATAAAATTATTGCCCACCAACTGTGCATGAGGTAAGACATAGGGAAACATGTAAAATGTCAATGTAGATTCCGGCTGTCATCGACTGGCTCGGTAGAAAAACATGAAGGGGTGTCTTTTCATTTGCTAAAATCCCTCCCCACACCATAACCGACCCACCATTAAAACTTACGCATTCTGTTATTAAGCTCTGACTAAACCTTTCACCAGTCCTTCTCCACACTCTTTTTCTTCTATATACCATGTTAAGACAAAACCTTGATTCATCTGTAAATAATACATTCGACTATTCATGAATATTCCATTGTCCATAATTTTCAACGAAATTTCTTCGAGCAGCACGATGTTCAGGCAATAATTTAGGACCTCTTGCAGGTCTCATAGCTTTTAAATTAACTTTTAAATTAACTAAATTAACTAAAATCCATAATCTCAAGAAGCAATCATCTCTTCGCGAAGTTTTTCGACGGCAACCAGCTTTTTACGTAATAGTCTCTAAAACTTTTTTACTGACACTTTTTGACACAGAGCCAATTACAACTCTGCTTCAAGCTGCTCCAGATGTATTGCTCAATACGACATTTTACAATTGCAAGAAAGCTCTATTTTTCTAACTGCTACTGTTTTAATCCATGTCTCTGTTACGCAACGTCCCATTTAGAGATGGTTCGCGGCCATAATTAACTACTTAAAGATTTAAGATCATTCGAATGCTGAGATTATCGTCAGTTATGGCGACGGCAGAGCTCTCGCAGAGTTTACTGAATGCGTAGGTACCGTTTTGAGGACACTTCAATGCGCAGTGCAAATAGAAAAGGTGCTGACACATGTTGAAGCCACCCAGAAAAGGCACTTCAACTTTCAACGGCGTATCAATCCAAACATCAGCAGCAGCTTAGGGGCAAAGTATCGCCTAAAATTACTAATCTCGGTAATTGTTGGTAAATAATGGTTGCTATTGTTGTTTGAATACATCAGTAGTCAGTTTACATTGTGCTATGCTTATACAAACATGGGCTGTGGATTATTTTTGTAATGTTTCTCTATACTAATATTATTTTTAGTTCCGTTAAATAACTAGAGAGACGATGAAATACTAAAGTGCTGAAAGTACGGACGTGAATATTAATCCAAAGGTAAGGGCCTTGGAGGCGTAGGTAACTTGAATATATATATATATATATATATATATATATATATATATATATATATATATATATATATATATATATATATATATATATATATATATATATATATATATATATATATATATATATATATATATATATATATATATATATATATTGAGATAAACGAATATCTAGAGCCTAATTCATTGGTTAAAATATTAAAATATAATATATGTATATATATATATATATATATATATATATATATATATATATATATATATATATATATATATATATATATATATATATATATATATATATATATATATATATATATATATATATATATATATATATAGAAAGATTAATGCAGAAGCATCATTATTTTTTATAATTTTTGTGTTAAAAAATTATAAAAATTAATAGTTAGAGGTGATTTAAATTTAACAAAATAGTGCTACGTTTGCAGAATCCCAATGGGAAACATTTTACAGTTAAATTAAACACGGTATTAAGTGTTTTTTTGTCGAACATACGACATTCCAAGCGCAGCGTCTCCAGGCAGCAGGCGTGCTAAAGAATTAGATGAGTAAAAAGGGCTAATCAAGAAAAGAAACATATGATTAAAAAAAAACAGTGAGCAAAGAATCTGAATATTTCCAACTTGGGTAAAAGCCAAACCACATGAAATCGCTAAGACTATTTTTACCACTTTTGCAATAATTTTCAAAAAGGGGACGCTGTACTGGGCACTATTAGTGCAAATTTTTGTACAAATAAATAAGGTGAGAAATTGTTGATGCTCCAGATAATGGATGGAAGTTCTCTTTCAGTGACAGCGTAGTGAGAAAACTAACACGTGAACTTATAGTCCTTTCAACAGGGCGATATATTATAGCAGGATGCCGTACAAGTAAATCGTTTTATTTACATACCAAGCTGTGTCGTATTTTTATCACTTTTGTAATAATTTTCAATAAAGGGACGCTGTACTGGGCACTATTAGTGCAAATTTTTGTACAAATAAATAAGGTGAGAAATTGTTGATGGTTCAAATAATGCATGGAAGTTCTCTTTCAGTGACAGCGGAGTGAGAAAACTAACTTGTGAACTTATAGTCCTTTTAACAGGGCGATATATTATAGCAGGATGCCGTACAAGTAAATCGTTTTATTTACATACCGAGCTGTGGCGTAGAGGTCAGGGGAGGCTAATAAAACAGGGCCATGAAAGACCCCCTATTATCTCGCTTTATGCCGCGGAAGCCCTTGCTCCTTGCAGCACGCAAATTAGGATCAAAATAAGTAAACAGCTATGTTCTCTTTAATATGAAAATCGATCCCTGAACCCATATATCCTATTTGTGATTTAAGTGGAGGATATCCAATTATTTTCTTGAACGAATATTTATATTTCCGAAGGAAGCCGTTGCACGCTAATAATTAATGTTATTATATGTTTCTCTGGCGATGGGTCGCCGCAGAGGGAGTAGATAAGTCAGGAAATTACTCACCTCGACTCTCTCCTCTTTCAAATCCACTTTCAAAGCCAGCTGCTCCCTAAGGACCACGTCCGGATAGTGGGTCTGTTCGAACGTCGATTCTAGCTGTTCTAGTTGCTCCTCGCTGAAGATGGTGCGGTGCCTTCTTTTCCTCTTAGGCGGCTGATGCTGAGGGTGGTGGTGGGGCCCGCCGGCAAGGGATGCCGCTTGGGAAGCGGCGGCCAGGGCGTGGACGTAGCCCGGGTACAGTCCCGGATAGGCCATGGCTGGAAAACGAAGAGCGTTTGCATGAAATTTCACGACAATTATAGACTAAACGGATTTCCCGTCAACAATATCTTCTATCTACGAACCAGAAAGGTGCGAAAAAGTACCAGAGTGAAACCTACAGATAAGTTTATGTGATACAGACACAATTCTGTATAGAGACAATTTAAGAATGCGTGTGAGGCACGATACATTTTAATTTCAAATAATTTATATTTGCAGTTGGTATACGGGTCTGTTGGACACTGGGCAACGTTACTGAGAATCTAAGAAGGGAATTTAGGAAAAGTTGCATTAAGTTATTTGCAGATAGTATATGTTAAAGCGATATTAAATCGACTTTGCGGGAAGAAACCTGTACCAGAATGGTTAAAGAAATATCAACAGTAAGTAAATATATTTGAAAGAAGTGAACCCCCTCTTTACTTGGATATTTTAGATATTTTAGATGTCAAACGGTTTCTGTTTTACACCAGAGTACTAATATGCCGTGTACAGTCTTTCTAATAAGTATGTGTTAACTGACCCTTTATAAGAAACACCGCAGTTGCCACATGTAATTGACCATATTAGGTAGGTTAGGTAAAATCCGGTAGAGATGGTACTGAACAGATGAACGACTACGAACAAACTGTGTAATTCCACTTTCCAGTTCCAGTTCAGTTGTTCATTCTACTGCGGCCACTGGGCACGTATATAACGGACTTTTTTTTATTGAAAATACGAATCGGCGGTAAATTAATCATAATGAATAAAAGAACTAGCGCCATGTGGAGTTTTCTGACTTCAATGAGTCACAATCTTGTCGATATATGTTATCCACATGGCGCGGCGGTATTCTGCTATCCACCGGTGTGGATTTCCGCCTGTTTGCGTAACTGGATAATGGTCACTAGAGCATATCCCTGCGGCAAATGCCTTTCAAAAATAAGACGGGCCAAATTCATCGCAACGGCATCAATGTTCTCGGTACACGGCAGGTACGATCAACTTACTAATCGAAAACATATTTGTTATATGCACGGCTAAGGAATCGCAAACCTGACTGAATATCACATGCAAGATAACCCGGTTAAAATGACAAGAACTTCAGGGTCAAATAAACAAAAAATCGTAACACAACTGCGCAAGGGCGTACCCAGGATCTGAACTAGGGGGGGGGGCAGACGCAGGGGCGGCGGGTTTTCAATATGTCGTGGGATGCAAGACCTGTGGACGCGACTTCCGGGGGGTGTGCGGGCAGAAGCCTCTCCAATAGCGCCGCGAGCGAAAATTTTGAAAATTTTCAAGGTCACGCATTCTCCTGACACTTTAGAATTTTGATGAAAAATCCATTTATACGAAAATATAAACTTTCACAAGGATAATTTTCGGAATAATGACGATACTCGGAGAGAGGACATAAATTAATAAATTTATTGTTATTTTATTTTTATTGTTTTAATAAAAATTATTTGCGAAATGAAAAATAGATTCTTTGGATAGAAAAATAGATTTCAAAAATCAATGGAGAAATAAAATAAAAAAACAAACAAGGAGCTTATGGGGTGCAATGCACCCCATAAACTACTTTCCTGATATCCATTGTCTCCATTGAATATAGTTAAGATCGAAAACAGCAAAAATGCACGAATTGCACGAAAGTCGATCGGCAGCAGTCCCCCCCCTGCCCATGGCTGGGTACGCCCTTGCAACTGCGTTTTATTTTTATTCAATTCACTTGAGAAATTTTTACCAGTTGGGTCTGGTATTTTCAATACGCCTGCGATATTTGCGTAAGATGCAAGATCTGTGAATTTTTTATATAATAAACCATTTAACCATACCAAATTATGTTGGTTTTATATTATTTTACTTATATGCAATATAAAACAGCAATATTTTTAACAAAACGATGTATTTATGGAATGTAAACGTAAAAAACAAAATATATTCACTCTTAACTAAATACAAATCCATTCTCTCTTAACTAAAGACAGACTAAAGATCTTCGTCAATTGTATCAGCTAAAGTTTCATTTTCAGGAAGCTCGACCCAGAACTGCTTCATACTTGCAAACATTTTAGGCACAAGGTCAGTAACACTTTTTACTTTTTTACTTACAGATATATTGGTCAACTAAATAACAAAAACAATCTGAAAATTGCACGAGAAAGAGCGCGAAAAATTACATAGTATCGGCGGGAAATTCAAAAATCAAATTTTTCCACATACTGTTTTGCCTTAGCAGGCAAGATCTTTGATAGCTTAAAGTCTATATAAATATTTGGCCGTTTTACTGAAATATCGGAAAAAGTGATTAAAGTCACGTCATGATATAAGCGACGAGAGTTTCAGGATATTCAAACATCAATCAATACAGGTGCAGCTGTAGCTCAGGGGGATTTAGAAATTAAAAAATAATAACATTCCCGTATCGAGTGACCCCCCGGGCTGAAAAAGTACCCGGCTAGCTAGGGCCGGGCCTCCCCTACCCCCATTTTAACCATGCATGAGGGAACTAAGAGAAAGTAACTTAAAAACTGCAGGATTCTTAAATAAGGCGATTTTAATCTTGCGGGAATTCTGTTTAAAAGCTTACTTTCATGGTATTTTTAATTTGAAAAGTTTTTCAAGAACAACTCCCGTGTTTACGTTGTGGGGAGCAAACAAGGATCTGGGAGATCCTTCTTTTACTCGTGACTGATGTACCGGCTCCATCGAACCGAAAATATGACTAATACGAAACTTAAATGTTAAAAAACAATTAATAATACTTTGCATTTGTAATTTTCGCAAATTGTCTTGTCGTTCGGCAGCACGCGTGAAAATGAAGCTTGACAAGTCCTAGTCGATATTTTTTTTGATAATAATTGATATTCTAGTATATCTTATTATCTTAACATGAATCGTCCTGAATCGTGCCTTTGCTTTGCTCGGTTAATATTATGTCTCGGTTAATCTCTGTCTGCATACAGGGGTATTATTTCGCATAATAACAAGGGCGAGAAAAATCGCCATATTTTAAAAAGGATAATCAGTTGTGTGAAATTTTGTAGTGCTTTTGATTTAGCACTTAGAGGTCATAATGAAAGTGAATCCTCTAAGAACTAATTAATTTCACTGCAGAGCTGGACAATATACCTACTAAAAGAACATTTGCGTACAGCAACCGATTTTAAAGGAACCTCTAATATTATCCAAAATGAAATTCTAGACAGTATGTTACAAGTGTGTAGGGAAGAAATTTGTAAACAAATTGAAAAGGCACACTATTTATCAATACAGTGCGATGAAACCACTGATATCTCAAATTATTGTCAAATGGTTTTAATATTAAGATATTTTTATGAAGGTCCCATCAGAAAATATTTTTGGGGTTTTATTAGGAAATTATGAAATTGACCCACTCATTTTAATATTCCCCAAAAATTAATAGCTCAAACGGAAATGTTATCAGCGGCGTGAACAGAGGCGTTCAAGCTCAAATTAAAATAAAATATCCCAATGCTCATTTTATTCATTGTTATGCCCATCAATTAAACCTCATTACGCAGAAATCGGAATCACAAAATGCAAAAGTACGCGTGTTTTTCAATAATCTGTCGGCCATAGCTGTATTTTTTTCAAACTCATCTCATCGTTGTAATATTTTGCCAGAGATAATAAATAAAAGATTACCAAGGGCGGTGATAACTAAATTGAATTATAATATTCGCACAGTTAATTTTGTTCACGAAAATCTTGAAAAGCTTGTAGAAGTGTTCGAGGAAATTGAAACCAGATGTGAGAAAAGTGTTACTTCAAATGAAGCATCCGGTCTTAGAAGGGGCATTGGAAGAATTTATATTTTGGTTAAAATTCTTCCATAAAATTTTGCCACATGTTGACATATTGTATAATCAACACAATATGTCAATTCAAATCAATTGCAATCAAAAAATAAGGACAGCGTACAGTTGCATAATACCTACTAATTTTCGAGGAAAGTGTTTCTGACATTAGACATCAAACTGATTCTCTTAAAAAATCAAATTGAATCAAAATATCCAACATCTAAAAGAAGGCGAATGGATGATAATTTTCGTATTATTGCCAAATGATAGTTTAAGGCCCGGTTTTACAAAAGTAGTTCAACTCGAGTTCAAAGTTAAACTTAAGTTCAGCAGTTATTTAATGTTTTACATGTTGGGTTTAATAAATGAGCCCGGTTCAATGTTGGGCTTATCTGAGCTCAGGATGCTGGGTAGTTTAAGCATGGCTCAAGACGTTGCGCGTGCGCACAATCGAGAAAACTGTTGGACGTTAATAAATTCTAACCTAACAAAATTTATTTTGGTTATTTTATTTTATGCATCGTTAATTCTCAAATATGGAACATTTAAATTTAGACGATTTAACTGACAATGAAGACGCAGTGGAGGTTATTAATATATTAGTATTAGTATTAAATCCACTACGGCGAAGACCCAAACAATATCGGGAAAGACAAAACCACTTTGAAGCATGGAATGAAGATGAGTTTATACAACGATTTCGATTATAAAAAAATACAGTTCGTTTCCTGATAGAATATATATCTGATCAAATAGCATCTCGAACAGAAAGGTATTTTTTTTCTCTCATTACAAGAAAATGTTTTACCCTCGCATCTTAGAAACCATGCGATGTCACCTACCATCATGGTGCTTGTCACTCTTCGTTTCTTTGCCAGAATTGTTATTGAATTCTTTCTCAATTTATTTCCAGCAGAGCAATTTTTCTTTGTTTGTGTCAGTGTCTGACAACTTACGTTCAATAATATGTTTGTTTTTTTTTAATTAAAGAAGTTGAAATGCCTTCTTCTTTTTGGCTGAAATTTACGGCTCTTTTTTTATCTTCACCCATAGCCAAAATAAACAGGGTGAGAACCGCCACCAACAAGACAAAAAACAAGAAACCTTGCAATCTACACCAAACATATCGTATTATCAAAATCATGCCAGTAGACTCTTCGGACTTACCTTTTGAACTTACGGATTGTTTTTACAATTACGTTTAAGCTTGAATATTTTAGAATTAAATATGTTGTAATAACATAACCATGCTAACAAACACTGTAAACACACAACCAAACAAGTAAACAGGTCATTACATTTCTCAATTGGCATGCGCATTTCTGTCAATTTGTTGCCAACCTGAAAATATTGTGCGCTCAGTTGAACTTCCCTATTTCTGGATATGTAAAACAACAACAGCAGTTCACTGCTGGCTCAGCTAAACTCAAGCTCAAGTTAGTTAGTGTTGAACTCGGCAATTGTAAAACCGGGCCTTAGTATTATTGCCAAAGAAGTTTGTGATACAATTACTGTACAAATAAAGGAACGTTTTTCTTACCGGGGTCATTGACAAGCGGCTGAATTTTTAACAGAGTTTTCAAAAAATTTCCCTCTATCTGTTTTAAACGATGTATGTTCATTTTATCCGATGTTGAGCAAATCAAGATTAAGAACTGAATTGGAGGTAATTTACTCGAGAGAAGATTTAAAAGAAATTGTTGGAGCAATGAATCTTCTTTTATTTATTATGGAGAATAACCTTAGTGAAACATTTATCGAAACATCGCAAATATTAAAAATTATCGTGACAACTCCAATGACAACAGCCGAAGCAGAACACACCTTTTCGACGCTTGAACACATAAAAACATTTTTGCGTAATACCACGCTTAGGTAATGACAATTATCAATGTAGATATATCTTTTCACACACCCCTCAAATAATTGTAGATTGATTTAGTGATTTATTCAAATTCTACCGATACAGATTTTTCTAATATAGAAATTAATAATTTGCCAATTTTGAATGCCAGCGACTTTACTGAAAGGGATATTTTGGATGCTATTGGCAAACTAATAAAATATTTTTAACAAAAAAAAATCGACTTCAAAAAATCTATTCTAAAGAACTGCACTAAAAAGTAAAAAATAATTACGTTATTCATTCTTATTTAGAATACAATTAGGCCAATAATATACAATTATTGTTATTTTTGGAGTTATTGTTATTTATGGCGCAGCGCCATTGTGTATAAATTATGGTTATTTTATCTCGATTTCCTATTAGATAACAATGAATTTGTCTGTATTTGACTCTTTTACATATTGTAATGTAATAGTGAACGCAAGATAAGAAATGAATGCAAGAAATGTGCAGTAATTTAAGAATATCAAACCTAATAAATTCATATTTACAGTAATATCTATACTTAAGGTCAGAAATTATCCTGATTGCTTTTCTTTGACTACTAAAAACTGCCCCGCTAGCAAATTAATGTCCCCAAATCAAGATAGGGAAAGAAATCATGGAATGAACTAAACCGTGGTACCTATGCAGTAAGTAATATTTTTTATTTTCAACCACGTAAGTCAGATATGGGCAACCTTTGCTTAGCTGACGGCTAAGCGAGGACTAAAATGAAAATTAATGAAGTAACTCATTAATTTTCGAGTTTGAAGCTGAGAATCGACTATTTCTGACTCGATCTGTGGCGTTCCACTGCGTTATTTACGGATTTGAATCGATATCGTTACTTTATATTAAGTTGACGCTATTGTTATTAAAGCCGTAATAGTTTAATTTATCAACTATAGTAGATACTCGATGTGACACATAGTCGGCTTTTGTGAGATCTGAAAATTGTGAAAACGATAACAAGCCATCTTAAACCTTTCAAACCAAATATGTGCGAGTCCAAATTATTGTTCTCTGTTTTATCATGATCATATGGTTGCGATACTGTCCATACTGTAAAACATTAGTTTCACGCAATGGACAGCTACAAATAAATGGAATTATGAACGCTAAATATGTCGCAGATAAGTAGCGAGGTGAAGAAAAGCCTTCAGCGTCTATTCTGCCTGTCTATTCATTGGGCGGAATGTTCCGATTGATCCTTGAATCTGCATTGACGCCCGGGGACAGGAGAGAATAACTAAGTAGAGAATCGATAAGTGTTCCGCAAATCCGGTAAGAATATGGAGATTCTAAAGTAATGTGGCGAGGATTGGCGGCTGATCAGGCGTGAATTCACGCCAGCTTGGATCCGTAAACGCAGGTACGCGTTCTTTATATATGTTATATTTTCGGCTCAAGTTTTAGCGCCAGAATCGAACGGGGAATACGAAATATGGGTGTCAACTTATAGGCAGGCGGTGGAATGAATCTTGAGACGCCGTAATAGCCAAGCAATTATGGGGGTTATGCGGGTGATAATTTGGGGGCTCGCAATAATGAGGTCATCATGCTACAACTTCCAGGTCATACAACCCATAGACTCCAACCTTTAGACGTGACAGTTTTCAAACCATTGGAACTGTATTATACCGAGGCAAATGGAAAATGGTTTAGTTCTCATCCAGGGTTAACTGTCTCTTAATATCAAGTCGCACTACTTCTTGGAGAAGCCCATGCCAGAGCTGCTGTGATGGCAAATGCAATGAATGGGTTTAGAAAATCTGGAATTTGGCCGGTAGATCGAAATGTTTTTTCAGATGCCGATTTTGCTCCTGCGGATGTATTAACCACGAATAAATCCTTAAATAGAAATGAGGGTTCTGAAAGTGAAAGTAATTCTGATAGTGATGATGAGCCTCTAGCTCACTACGCATCCACTTCTAAGCCTAAAGCGGAGGCATCTACTTTAAAAGCATCCACTTCTAAGCTAGAAGCAGAGGCCGAAAGCTGAGTTTTAAAGCAAAGGCATCCACATCCATCTCTGAAGGTACTGAAAATATTTCAATAGAAGTCCGGTTGCAAAGAAAACAAATAAAAAATTCCCGGGGTGCATTTAATAAAGTTCTTGAACTAACTTTATTAAAACGGCCTATTGAAGTTGCATAGGTAGATATGCCAAATAAGTAAACTAAGAAAAAATATCAAGTACATAGAGACACTACTGCTAGGAGGCACTTTCATATACCGTCAAACGGTATATATTGTGAGCAAGAAAGTCTCAAAAAAAAAAATAGACACTAATTTACCATCCATCTAATTGGTAATTAAAGGAATAAATAACCCCTCAGAGTTTTTTAATTCTTTTAGTTGAAGTGTGATACACTTCACCCTGTAGGGGGGAGGGGGGTAGTTGTCGGCTACGATCGGCGTGACCCGAAACAAAGAAATGCGCCGTTGATTCATTTTACCTCATACGATTCACTTTACTCCGTTTGACGGTACCGAAACTGTTTTTATCGGCTATGGTATTTTAAGATTTTAATAAAAATAATCGATGTTATATAGATTTTTATTCATTTATATAGAGAGAAAACAAAACCGGACCCAACACTGTACCTTGTGGCACTCCATATTCTACAGGTAGTGTATCACCTATTACATTATTTACTTTCACGCTCTGAGGTCTGTTGGGTAGGTAACTTTGAAACAGTTTTAAACTATTCCGTCTGATACCAATGTCATCAAGTGATTGTAAAAGTAAAGAATGACTAACTGTATCAAAGGCTTTTGATAAGTCAATAAACGTACAGAGACAGGGTTTTGATTGATTTAGTGCAGAGTGGATTTTTGTTGTTAAGGCTACTGTTGCATCTTCAGTACAGATTCACATTCATTCTCTTTAAATCCAAATTGGTTTTCGAAAATTATGTTATATCTTCTAATATAAGCATTTAGTCTCTTTTTTTAAATTTTTCAAAAACTTTGGTTACATTTGTTATAAGAAATATGGGTCGATAGTTACTGCCGTCCTCTTTATCTCCTTTTCTATAGATGGGACAATAATGGCTTCCTTAAAAGTTGTTGGCCAGTGATCAATTTCCATACATCGGTTGAAAATGGATACCAAGGGTGTCAAGATGTATTGGCTTATTAGTTTCAGAGTTTCAGCCTTAATATTGTCCACTCCAGATGATGTCTTATTTTTTAATTGTGATGTTATTACATGTTTGATTTCATTAGCTAGTAGTTAGTAGGAACTAACACAAAATAATTTGGCCTAATATTCCTTTTTATTTTGAAATTCGGATTTTTGGAAATTTTGTTAGCTAATGTTTTGCCCATGCTTGAAAATAATTTGTTAAATTCATTTGAAATTTCTTTGGCACAATTTAATGTGCTTTGATTTTCACTTTTTAAGCATGATATATTACAGGATTTATTTTTGTTATTAGTAATTTCTCGTACTACCTATATTCCACAGTCTTTTGTGTTTATTTGATTTTCGTTTATTTTATTTTTATAGTAATCATATTTTCTTTTTTTTTATTAAGGCGGTTAATTTATTTTTATAATTTATATATTGTGCTCTTAGTTCTATATTATTGGGATTTCTCTTTAATGTTGTAAACATATCATTCTTTTTGTTAATAGAAGTTACTAAAGCATTAGCTATCCATGTTGATTTCTTTGTATATTTTCGTCTATTTTTATTGACTGAATACATTTGTCAATAGTTACCATTGTTATATTATTAAATTTATTTGTTCCAATGTCAATGGCTCATTATAAACTGATTCCCAAGAGATTTCGTGAAAACATTTCTGCAAGTTTGTATAGTTAATAGTACTACTCAAATGATAAATATTTTCTGGCTCTTTAATTTTTTGTAAAACTATTTGTAATATTATAGGATAGTGACTGTTTCTGTTATTGATGGTAAGGTAAAATCTATGTTACTTATTTCTTTACATTTATAAATATATGATCTAGACATGATTTGGTATTCTCTTGTACTCTAGTGAAGTTATCTATTGTAGATATATAACCAAACTCATTGAGGATATTTATTCATTTTATTCTCTCTGCTTATCAGTTACCACTTTTCATTACTCTTTTTTCTTCTATTAAGTACTTATAGGTAAATGTCGACTAAGGTATATTAAAACCATATATCCCCACAGTTTATCAAATAGCGTATAACGCAGATATTAATTTTACAAATCACTCACTTGACTGCCAAATGCCAGAATTTTTCTGCTTTAGATGCCGACCAAGCAGGCACCACTTTCACTTGCCAAAACTTATATTACATCATCTATTTCAGGATAATAAATAGACATACAACATTCAAGTCTGCACTCGACCAACCTATATGTGATCCGTGTGAATCACTATCGTGTTTTGTTTTTTCTATGCTTATTATTGAAAAATTAATTATAAATCGATCACAATAGTGTCATCTCATTACTTCTTAACAACTGATAATGTTCGCATCGCATATTCGCGTACGGTCAAGAGTACGACGCGGGAAATATTCAAGCAAATTCCATCAACAAGTCTGGTTTAAGAAAGCGGAAAGTGAACACAGAATCTCGTCAATGCCAAGACAAATGGACTGATGAATACCTTTTTATCTTGCACAGTGACAAACCTATGTGTTTGCTGTGCAATGAAACAATTTCTGTTTTAAAAGAATACAATATTACTCCAAGAAGCATTTCGCTCAATATAATTTACTCACGGGACAGTTAAGAAAAGATAAAAAATTAAAACACTCATTCCGATTTAGGGAAACAGCAACAAATGTTCTATTCATTAAAATCAAATCTAGACAGTGTTGTTAAAGCTAGTTAGGGTTCCGTACCAAAGTGTAAAACGGGACCCTATTACTAAGATTCCGCTGTCCGTCTGTCCGACTATCCGTCTGTCCGTCTGTCACTAGGCTGTATCTCATGAACCGTGATAGTTGGACATTTGAAATTTTCACAGATGATGTATTTCTGTTGCCGCTATAACAACAAATGCTGCTACTAAACTGCTATAACTAAAAACTGAATAAAATAAATATTTAAGGGCGCTCGCATATAACAAATGGATGCTTTGCTAATGTATGCTAATAAATGCCGGAGTCGCCGGTGGGACGAAATTAATTAGAAGCTTGTGTGATTTTATAGATAATGGTACGGAACCCTTCGTGCGCGAATCCGACGCACTTGTTATATTTGTTTTATAATTAGTTCCAAAATAGCGAAAACATCGAAGTCATTTTCTAAGGGTCAGTTTGTTAAAGAGTGCCTATTAGTAGATGTTGCAGAATTTTTGTGCCTAGAAAAGAAGAAAGGGTTTGAGAAAGTGAGCTTATCGCGACGATCCGCAATCCCGAGATCTCGGGATCCCGGCCAAAAACATGTCCCGAAAATCTCGGGATTTCAAATGAACTCTCAAAAATATTAATTTTTGAGAGCCACCTCTCAGTTTGGAACTATACAGCGGTCATTAAAAAAAAAAGAATCGAACAGCGCAGAACAATTTATTCAGACTTAATTTGCTTTCTCACAAATCCAGATTTAATAGGCTCTGGGGGGCAATTCTAGGCATAATACGGAAAGAAACCGTGCGCGAAAGCATTATAATTTCGCACGCGAAATTGGTTTTTGCGTTCTCGAGAGGTCGTGTGCGGATATTCACGGATATTCAACAAGCTTCTACATGGTTAATTTCGGGTGCAATATCAGTAGACGGAAACAAAAAGTGATGGCGGAATGCATTGTATTATATTATTTAGATGTCATAGGTGGCGGTGTCATAGGTGTGCAAATGATTTATTAAATACGAGCGTGGGGCCGAAGACAAATGGCCGCCTCCAGTGGACTTTTCTTCCTCAATATTCTTGTCTCTTTTCTTTCCCACTGTAATGCAATAAATATTTTTTATAATGTCGGTAATGTATATAACATAATATAAATGTGTTTTTTATTTCTTTGTAGCATAAGAAAAGCCACTTCTCAAACTTCCAACAGTTGTTATTATAATAAAAAGTACTATTAGCTATTTTAACAATTCAAATAATTGTAGGTAGGTACTTACTTTTGATCGGTACGTATTTGTTTCTTAAATCTTGATTGCTAGCGAAATTAATTTTAGGTTAAAAAACTAGCGGTGACAATGACAACCAAACTTTTTACTTGCCACAAACCTCCTAAACGAAAAAAACCCTATATAAAAGTGGACTTTTACATGAACTAAGCAAAGACTCATCAACTTACTACACGGTTTGAATTGTACTTTGTAAGGTACGTCGAGAATACGCTTTTCTATATTTACATGATTCGCATGCGAAATCAAACACGGATTCCACCCCGCAGGGTTAATACCGTATGATTTCGAGAATTGCCCCCTGATTCTGGACAAGATGATTCCTTTAAAAGTTCAAATATTTCTGATACAAAACATGAATTATATAAACTTTTGACTACGCTTGACAATAATGACAATGGTAATAAATTAATTGACGATAGCGCCGGAGACGATATTCCGATTGCGGAAATTATAAGATCATATTTGTCGGATTCGTCCATCGTAGTGGGGTTGAATTTTCGGTTCATAGCCTCAAAATACTGTACTGTTCTTTAGTCAGATCAATTTTAGAATATTGTTGTAATCTGGTGTCCGAAATATACGATTCATATTAATTTAATTGAAAATGTACAGAGGAAATTTTTAAGACAATGCGCATTTAAGTTGGGTTACCAAAGAGAACATTACACCTATGACCAAATTCTCAGCGATCTCAATTTAATTTCATTGGAACATAGGCAATTACAAATTGATTTACTTTTTCTTAATAAAATACTTACGGGTAAAATACTTATGTTACCGAAAGAAGAAATAGAAACACAGAAATATTCCATATTCCTTTTTCTCATAGTAATTAGGGACAGAACGAACCTATTAGCAGAATTTTACCCAATGCTAATTTAGTAAACAGTAAATTAGATCTTTCTAATTCCTCCTGCCCATCATTCAAGAGATCAGTAAAAAATTGAAATAAAACTGCATTGCTTCATGAATATCATGCCATCTGTTTTAGTTAATATTGATCGTTTTTTAATTATTAGTTGGTTATATTTTAGCTGTTAGATTTATTCATATTAAATACTAATTAGCTTTAAGTACCATACACATTGTATGTTATTTTTCTGTCCTACTTAGCCAAGAAATTGATCTTTTTCTAAATTGCGGGATTCGTGGAAGTTTGCTTCAAAAAGCATATGATTATCTTTTGACAATCCAGCCTACAAGCGTAGAGTCCGAGCGTTGTTCTTCTTCCGCAGGATATATATGAAATAAAATTCAAGCCTAGAAGATGGAACATTGAATGCACTCATATTTTTGCGGTCTAATTTTAATAAGTTATAATCTATTTTTTATTAAGTTATAATGTTATTTTAGTTCCTTTGCATGTTCTTTTAGTTAATTTATAGTATTTATAAAGAAATAATAATAATAATATGTCTTTATTTCTTGCTAAAAGAACAATAAATATATATATATATATATATATATATATATATATATATATATATATATATATATATATATATATATATATATATATATATATATAAGAGAGATGGCGATATTCAACATTGTTGCTCTTCCATACAACTATCTCAAGTAAACTAAATAACAATTAGCGTACCTACTATACGAAATATACAAAAACAAAAAAGTCAACATAGGTGAATACAAAAATAAATAATAATAATAATAATAATAATAATAATATTCTTACAATTAAACAGACTGTCTATCAGCTAACATTATGTTTTTTTAACAGTTTTTTGACAGAATATTCAGACGACAAGGATTTGACATCATTAGGTACTAAATTGAAAATCTTACCATTATAACTAAAAGACCGCTGGAACTGAGTAGTTCTATGTTTAGGGATACAAAGTTGATCGCGATAACGTGTTGAGCGTCTATATATATACTTATCAGAATGTTTTACTAGCTTGGAGACTAAATAGGTATTTAGGTTTATTGTTTTTAAAAATCTTAAATAACATACGAGATAAATGCAATTTAAATCTTCCGCTCAGGTTTAACCACTTGGAAGACTGAAAACTCGGTGAGATATGATAGATATGCATTTTGAATCTTCTGCAGGCTTTCTTTGTCTTTACACAGTAAGGCAGGCCAATATACAATATCACAGTATGATAAAGCGGATAATATTAAGGAGTCACACAGTTTTAGCTTTACCTCGGTACTAAGGTAGTCTCTGTGCATGTATAACACCTTAAGTTTGGCAAATGATTTTTGTATAAGATGACTCACGTGTTTAGAAAATCGAAGACAGGTGTTCAGCCATAAACCCAAATTCTTACAGCTTTCATGGGAGCGATACGATGGCCATTTAACAAAATATTGAAGACAGGGTCGTTAATAACAAGATCTATCTTGCTTCCGAAAACTAACAATTCAGTTTTAGATTGATTTAACACAAGCTTGTGAGCTAAATATACTTCAGAAATAGTGTCTAAGTCAGTATTAATTTTCGTCACAGCCAAGGGTAAAGTTTCAAAACTAAAGGGAAAATATACCTGAGTATCATCAGCGTATTGATGCGACTGACAATATTTAAGGTACTTATAAAAATCTGCCGTGTAAATACAAAATAGTAGAGGTCCTAAAATACTACCCTGAGGAACCCATTTAGTTATATCAGAAAAATCAGATATATCATCGTTCAAAACCACTCTCTGGTGCCTACCAGTGAGATAATTTCGGAAAAAATTAACTGCTATTTCGGAGAAGCCGAAATATTTTAATTTTAAACAGAGGGTATATATAAGTATATATAAGACAAACATTGTTATTAGCATCGGTTTCTTTAATATGTCATCTGTGACTTTTAGCATTGCCGTACAAGTACTGTGTTGTGATGTAAAACCAGACTGAGTAACAGGTAAAATATTAGAATCATTAAGGTAGGCATTTACTTGTTGAGAAATAATTTTTTCTAGGATTTTCGACAAGGTAGGTAGAATGCTAATAGGTCTGAAGTGAGTTATATGGGTGGGATTTTGGTTTTTAGGAATAGGGATGACATTTGCGTTTTTCCACGCTGCTGGAAACAACCCGTGAGAGGCACATATTGATAAGAAAAGTTAGATGGTTATTCAAGTGGGGAGAGACAAGCAAAATCATTTTTACATCGATGCCGTCAGAGCATTTAGCGCAAGATTTTAGTTGATAAATATTTTTTTCAATTTGTTCTAATGTAACTTCGATGAAGGCAATTTCTTTACCGCCGACACAATACTTTTTACCTACGTAATTATTAAGAATTGTATTGCTGTCATTAGGTTGAACTTGTGCGACTGGATTGGCAAAATTGGGTAGAAAATCTTCAGATTTACCTACTGTTGCCGCCGAAATAGTATTTCCGAGGGAATTAATATTTAGGGTTGTCACTAATTTCCAAAAATTTTTTGGATCGGTTTTAAATTTGTGATGTGAAAAAGCCTTTTTTTCTGATTTAATTGAATTGTTAACTAGGTTTCTCAGGTCCTTATACTCATTCCACGCACCATCCGTCTTTAAACGCTTATATTTAGAATGTGCCTTCTATTTTAACTTGATCATGAGCTTTAAATTATCGGTCAACCAAGACGCTGGTGGTTTAGATATCCGCGCTGTTTTAAGGGGAGCATAGATGTCGAAAATATTGCATATGTTTATGTACAAAAAACAACGATTTGATCGATATTAACTAAGGTATATACATGGTCCTAGTTGTTGGCTTGTAAGTCACGCAAAAACAAATAATAATCAAATTGAGAAAAGTCTCTGTACGTTTTATATAATACAGGTTGGAGTTCTTTCTTGATTGTCAACTTGCAAGTAACTAATCGATGATCACATATAGGACGTGGCTGAAGACAGCATCATAATCAGATTCAGATATCAACTTTTTACAGTTGACCAATAAAATAGTGGACTAAAAGCTATATAATGTGTTAATTACGAATAAAATTGTAATGAATGTATGGAGGGGGCTAATAGATAATGAAAAACACAGTTGGGACATAATATCATTATTTTTGCACTAAAATAATATTATAAAAATTAATTAAATGAAGTAATACATATCTAGGTAAATTCTACAAATCACACAAAAAAGTTTGTATCACCACAAATTTTTGTATATACACTTTAATTCGTGCCCTTAACAAGAAAATCCTACGGACTCACTAAAAAACAGGGGTAGGCAGGGTGAAAACCGCCCTAAAAATATTGAAATTTAAAAATTCTACAAATCAGGCAAAAAAGTTTGTATCACCACCAATTTTCCTATAAACACTTTAATTCGTGCCCTTAACAAGAAAATCCCACGAACTCACTAAAAAACAGGGGAAGGCAGGGTGAAAACCGCCCTAATAGTATTGAAATTTAAAAATTCTACAAATCACGCAAAAAAGTTTGTATCACCACCAATTTTCCTATATACACTTTAATTCGTGCCCTTAACAAGAAAATCCCACGAACTCACTAAAAAACAGGGGAAGGCAGGGTGAAAACCGCCCTAATAATATTGAAATTTAAAAATTCTACAAATCACGCAAAAAAGTTTGTATCACCACCAATTTTCCTATATACACTTTAATTCGTGCCCTTAACAAGAAAATCCCACGAACTCACTAAGAAACAGGGGAAGGCAGGGTGAAAACCGCCCTAATAATATTGAAATTTAAAAATTCTACAAATCACGCAAAAAAGTTTGTATCACCACCAATTTTCCTATATACACTTTAATTCGTGCCCTTAACAAGAAAATCCCACGAACTCACTAAAAAACAGGGGAAGGCAGGGTGAAAACCGCCCTAATAGTATTGAAATTTAAAAATTCTACAAATCACGCAAAAAAGTTTGTATCACCACCAATTTTCCTATATACACTTTAATTCGTGCCCTTAACAAGAAAATCCCACGAACTCACTAAAAAACAGGGGAAGGCAGGGTGAAAACCGCCCTAATAATATTGAAATTTAAAAATTCTACAAATCACGCAAAAAAGTTTGTATCACCACCAATTTTCCTATATACACTTTAATTCGTGCCCTTAACAAGAAAATCCCACGAACTCACTAAAAAACAGGGGAAGGCAGGGTGAAAACCGCCCTAATAGTATTGAAATTTAAAAATTCTACAAATCACGCAAAAAAGTTTGTATCACCACCAATTTTCCTATATACACTTTAATTCGTGCCCTTAACAAGAAAATCCCACGAACTCACTAAAAAACAGGGGAAGGCAGGGTGAAAACCGCCCTAATAATATTGAAATTTATAAATTCTACAAATCACGCAAAAAAGTTTGTATCACCACCAATTTTCCTATATACACTTTAATTCGTGCCCTTAACAAGAAAATCCCACGAACTCACTAAGAAACAGGGGAAGGCAGGGTGAAAACCGCCCTAATAATATTGAAATTTAAAAATTCTACAAATCACGCAAAAAAGTTTGTATCACCACCAATTTTCCTATATACACTTTAATTCGTGCCCTTAACAAGAAAATCCCACGAACTCACTAAAAAACAGGGGAAGGCAGGGTGAAAACCGCCCTAATAGTATTGAAATTTAAAAATTCTACAAATCACGCAAAAAAGTTTGTATCACCACCAATTTTCCTATATACACTTTAATTCGTGCCCTTAACAAGAAAATCCCACGAACTCACTAAGAAACAGGGGAAGGCAGGGTGAAAACCGCCCTAATAATATTGAAATTTAAAAATTCTACAAATCACGCAAAAAAGTTTGTATCACCACCAATTTTCCTATATACACTTTAATTCGTGCCCTTAACAAGAAAATCCCACGAACTCACTAAAAAACAGGGGAAGGCAGGGTGAAAACCGCCCTAATAGTATTGAAATTTAAAAATTCTACAAATCACGCAAAAAAGTTTGTATCACCACCAATTTTCCTATATACACTTTAATTCGTGCCCTTAACAAGAAAATCCCACGAACTCACTAAAAAACAGGGGAAGGCAGGGTGAAAACCGCCCTAATAGTATTGAAATTTAAAAATTCTACAAATCTATTAGTAATACAGACTAGCTAAGTAATAGAATTAGGCGAATCTGCAGTTGCCCAATTCCAGTTTGGATTTACCAGGTAAACATTTGATGATTTGTTTTTAATATTCTTCGTCATTTATTTATGAGATATTATATCGAAAAATAGTTAATACAAAACTTGTATATTTCATCAAGGGGAACATGTCTCTTGCAAAAAGTACTCGATATAACGTATTTTTTGCCCCATTCCTCATGGGCATTTATCAATTCGACATAATGCTCGATTTCCCAATAAAAATGAGTTTATAATCTTTGTTGCGTTCCTTAGGAAACTATTATCTTTACTTATTATTTATCTTATTGAAGTCCAATATTATTGTCGTAGTAATATTGCAATAGGTGTACAAAGTACAAATGGTACAAAACCATAGATAATTAAACTACTATAATAGGTACATAAGAAATACTGTTTGATAGAAACTAATAAGGTTTGTTTTATTTAAACTAAACAAATGCATTATTAAAAATATTTAATATTTTATTAAAATATAGATAGATAGATATAGACGGTAATGAAACCTATTCCAGTTTCGTTTCTTTTTCGTAGTATGTGCTAGGTACCTACTACAGTGCTTAGACTGTGATTTTTTCTATTTTATATGTTATTATTATTTATATTATTATTATTATTTATATATACATATATTTTTTATATTATATTATTTTTAGTTATATTATTTATATATAGTTATATAATATATAGTTATATTATTTTTTAATACATACTTTCTTAGTATTAACAATATATTTTGAGATGTTTCATATTCTATGCGAGTTTCCCCTGCAAAGTTGCCACAAAGTAGATACTGACCAATTTTCAAAATGGCTGATGGCCATTGGATCATTATAGTCCAAAACGACACAAAAATATTTATTTTGGAGTTTTTGGGGCAGCAAAATGAAAAATTTTTTTGTCAAATTTAAGGTTCAAGATGGCGGCTCCAATATGGCGGACATTTTTTGCCATTTATGGTCAGAGTTGACTCAAAATTTTGGAGTTGAATAAATAAATTATAAATAAATAAATTTTATATTTTAAATAGATAATTCTTTTGTCCATATATATATTCAAGATGGCTCTCGATTTTCCGTTTATCGTAGGATGCGGTTCAAAATATTTGCTTATTACCGTCACTAGTTACAATGTACCCGGTGGCCAACTAAGAATGGACGCCGGCTGTATCTCAGAAAATACTTATCGTATATCTTTGGGAAAAATATCTATTATTAAGTAAATGGGCCAAGAGAAATCGCTGGAAATTATTTTCAAAACCGAAAAATGGCCGCTAGAGGGCGCAATTGTTATTGTCAATCAGAAAATTTTTCTCAAAAATATGCACATGAAGAGGTATTTTAAATATTGCTGTTGTAATCACAGCAAAATTTGTAATTTTCTTTGGTATAGAATATTTTGCTCTATCTCATAAAATAAAGTGGTGGGAGAAGGTTAAACTTGCTTTTCTTAAAATAAGGATAACTCTGGTTTGAGTTAACAGAATTAAACAAAATGGGGCTCTTTCAAAGCTTTTCTTTTATCTCAATACATTTTGCTGTGGTTGCTAGAGTGCATTGTTTGACATCGTAACAGTTATTGCACGTTTGCATGAAAATTTTAAATGACAATGGTATCATGTTTTCCAAATCGCAAATTACACTTTTAGTCGGAAAAGGGCAAAATGTACACGAGTTTTTCAACGCAACGGGTTTGGTTGTTCGACCTTCGCCCTACGAATTAGGCCAACGAATTCTTTACGTTTAAGGGCACGAATTAAAGTGTATATACCAAAATTGGTGGTGATACAAACTTTTTTGTGTTATTTGTAGAATTTTTAAATTTCAATACTATTAGGGCGGTTTTCACCCTGCCTTCCCCTGTTTTTTAGTGAGTCCGTGGGATTTTCTTGTTAAGGGCACGAATTAAAGTGTTTATAGGAAAATTGGTGGTGATACAAACTTTTTTGTGTTATTTGTAGAATTTTTAAATTTCAATATTATTAGGGCGGTTTTCACCCTGCCTTCCCCTGTTTTTTAGTGAGTTCGTGGGATTTTCTTGTTAAGGGCACGAATTAAAGTGTATATAGGAAAATTGGTGGTGATACAAACTTTTTTGCGTGATTTGTAGAATTTTTAAATTTCAATACTATTAGGGCGGTTTTCACCCTGCCTTCCCCTGTTTTTTAGTGAGTTCGTGGGATTTTCTTGTTAAGGGCACGAATTAAAGTGTTTATAGGAAAATTGGTGGTGATACAAACTTTTTTGTGTTATTTGTAGAATTTTTAAATTTCAATACTATTAGGGAGGTTTTCACCCTGCCTTCCCCTGTTTTTTAGTGAGTCCGTAAAATTTTCTGGTTAAGCCCACGAATTAAAGTGTATATAGGAAAATTGGTGGTGATACAAACTTTTTTGCGTGATTTGTAGAATTTTTAAATTTCAATACTATTAGGGCGGTTTTCACCCTGCCTTCCCCTGTTTTTTAGTGAGTTCGTGGGATTTTCTTGTTAAGGGCACGAATTAAAGTGTATATAGGAAAATTGGTGGTGATACAAACTTTTTTGCGTGATTTGTAGAATTTTTAAATTTCAATACTATTAGGGCGGTTTTCACCCTGCCTTCCCCTGTTTTTTAGTGAGTTCGTGGGATTTTCTTGTTAAGGGCACGAATTAAAGTGTTTATAGGAAAATTGGTGGTGATACAAACTTTTTTGTGTTATTTGTAGAATTTTTAAATTTCAATACTATTAGGGAGGTTTTCACCCTGCCTTCCCCTGTTTTTTAGTGAGTCCGTAAAATTTTCTGGTTAAGCCCACGAATTAAAGTGTATATAGGAAAATTGGTGGTGATACAAACTTTTTTGCGTGATTTGTAGAATTTTTAAATTTCAATACTATTAGGGCGGTTTTCACCCTGCCTTCCCCTGTTTTTTAGTGAGTTCGTGGGATTTTCTTGTTAAGGGCACGAATTAAAGTGTTTATAGGAAAATTGGTGGTGATACAAACTTTTTTGCGTGATTTGTAGAATTTTTAAATTTCAATATTTTTAGGGCGGTTTTCACCCTGCCTACCCCTGTTTGTTAGTGAGTCCGTAGGATTTTCTTGTTAACGGCACGAATTAAAGTGTATATACAAAAATTTGTGGTGATACAAACTTTTTTGTGTGATTTGTAGAATTTACCTAGATATGTATTACTTCATTTAATTAATTTTTATAATATTATTTTAGTGCAAAAATAATGATATTATGTCCCAACTGTATTTTTCATTATCTATTAGCCCCCCTCCATACATTCATTACAATTTTATTCGTAATTAACACATTATATAGCTTTTAGTCCACTATTTTATTGGTCAACTGTAAAAAGTTGATATCTGAATCTGATTATGATGCTGTCTTCAGCCACGTACATATAGGTATTGTCGATTCTAATACCATTAATATTAGAACACAATTCATTTGATGATGTAACAATAATGCCAATTAAAGTCGAAGAAGTTGCAGTAACGCGAGTTGGTTCAGTATCTATCTAATAATTTGCTCAAAGCCGTAATTATTTAAAAAGCTATTTAAATGTTTTAAGGCGGGACTATTAGCATTCAGGAAATCTATGTTAAAGTCCCAACCGAAAACAATATAATCAAAGTCTGGAATAATAGTAGTTAATATATTTTCTATAGCATTTATACAGTCCGGAACATTAGACTTAGGCGCCCTGTATATAGACCCAACACCATTTTTTTCCCCACTAATTTTCAGGCTAAGCCAAAACTTTTGAAAAGCTTTGATTTTATTTATTTCTTCTTCAGAAATAAAAGTGCATTTTAGATGTTTCAGTTATTTTTTCAGGGTTTGTTCCGGGAATAAGCACACCAAATCTCGAAAATCCCGGAATTACAAAACCCTCCAGGATTCACACCCCTAGTCATGTATAGTATATCTAAAACCAAGAGGCTAAAAGCTATACACGTTTGTGAGCATTTCTGTTTTACATTTTACCACATACAACCATTTTTTTGCCGATTTTAGTAGACCGGAACTTAAAATATTCTGCTATTAGTTTTCTCATGATGATGTAAGACCATGTGGTGGTTACAAATGGAGAAACGGTAATTATGTACTTACCCAAAAAGTCAGCGGAGCCGCCAAATCCTCCAGCGGCGGCCGCCGCTATGTGTCCCAGATGAATGGACGGATGCTGAAGCACCGGCCGCTGCTGAGGCGACGACGGTTTCGGCCTGGGAGCCAAGATGCTATCAATAGTAAACAAGGAACTACCACTAGCCGAGGAAGACGTACTCGGAGGGCCGCGATGCTTGTAAACCGGTTTGAAACCCTCCCCCAAGAACACGTTGCCCAGAAAATGCTGCGGCATCAGAGCGGCCTGATTCCTGGGGGACGGCTGGCCCGACGTCTCTACCATCTTCAGCTCTTCCTCACTGTAGTCTTCGGCGTAATCGGCCGTACCGGCGTCGCACCAGTCCAAGTCACTGTCGCGTTTCAGAGAAGCCAGCGTGCGGCTGTGGAAGAACCTCTCTGGGCCGCAAGGAATCTTAAATCATCACCGGATCTCGTGAAATATGAAATGAAGCCGAGTGATAACCGTTGGCAATGATGAGAGGCCGGAACGCCCCGCTCGCTTCTATTGGTACCCGGGGAGAGGCTCTGGCCAATGGTGTCGCGGCCCGACTTACCCCTGTCAATGTAAAGCGTTTGACTGCTCAACAAGGGGTGAAGTTCGGTGTATGTTGTGCTAAATGGTACAAATAGAGCTGTCACAGTGAAATCTGATATGTATTAGGGGTGTTTTGTGTGCAGCTCGTTTTATTGTCCTGTCCGGCATTCTTCTGTATCTCTACATACCCAGGGTCGACGTGTTTATTAGTAATCTGGCTGTATTTAGTTATTTAAATTAAGGGCATTACCTACGCTTACACGTCGCGTATTAAAAGATATAGCAAAAGAAATCTTTTTAGAGCCCCGGGCTTAAAAACGCTACACCGGTCCATTGGGAATCATAACTGGGAATCACAACATATTTATCTACCTACCATGGCATCTGATCCCTCGCCCCAATTTATAAAAACAAAACCACTCAAATCTTCCAAAACACATATTTTCTAATAATAGCTCATTGATTAGAAACAATTTTTGGCTGCACTTTAATGATAATTCGTAAATCGTGATGGTCTCTCGGGTTTTGACGCGTTAAAATATCGATTTATTGTTGACATTATGATATAGCTCAAGACAACACTTTCGCGTTCAGTTTATACGAAAGTCCGCCAAAAAGTCTGCACCTACGGGACATTTTTTTTTGTTATTTATGCGTGATTTATAGCCAATAACTGCTAAGAAAATTACTCATCATATTGGCAATGTTGGATTTATTAGATATATAAATATGTAGCTATATACAAAAATTAAAACGTCTCATACTACAGTGGCGGCTCGTACCAAATTAAACAGGTATATAGTGCCAAAACTGGCAAAGACACATAATGAAGTGCGCATAATGATGTGAAAATTTTTAAAAATGTTCAAGGTCACTCGTTTTCCTGGCACTTCATAATTTCAATAAAATATCCATTTGAACAAAAATACAGACTTCCACAAGAATAATTATTTGAGTTTATCATTATCATGGCCACCTGCTTTAAGAGTGCATTATTGTTTTGATTTTCTACACACACATTTATTTTTATAGATAATTTTCAAAAAATGGTCATAATGTAGGTATTAGTACAAAATAATTAATCAATATAAACATTATAGAAGATTACTTACCCACAGTAGTTGTAGATTACTTCTAACCTCCTGAGATATAATCCTATAGAGAATTCCTAAAACTACTTAATGTCTTTATGTCTATTTAAAAAAAAGTTATAAAATTAATTTAGTTAACACAGGCGATGAAAATTTTTAACGATAGTTTTAAAGTTTGCGGTAAATTAAATCCATCCTTCTCTCTTTTTTGTTTGCAAAATTTTCAATTATTTTATTATTAAAGTTGTCAATACTCGAGCTTTGATTATGTTTTTTTAAGTCTTCATTTTTAAGTCTTCTGTTCATGTGAACTTTTTTCGTGGGCTTTCATTTTGTCCCATATATGAACAAGATCGTCCGTGCCATTTGTCGACCAAGTTTCATCTCCTCCAAACAGGACACATACAAAACAAAACAGTTTATTAGTCTCTTCACATCCACACAACCAATTATTTTTACCGTAGATAGTTTTATTAAATTTACAATTAAACTTTAAATGTTTTTTTTCGATTTCTGTAGGGAGAGATATCATTAATTTCGAAATAAATGTCGGTGCTTTGACATAAATGACATAAATGGTGTCAATGACATAAATGGTTTTGACATAAATGGTGTCAAACATATTTTAAATTAAAAACAAAATATTAATGTCATTTTATAACTAATAATTATTTTAAATGTAAAATGGTCCTATATAAATATCATACTTAATAATTTCAATGTTTATATTGGTTTCTGAAATTAATATCCGTGAAATTTTTTTTTTTTGCAATTATTTATTTATAAACTTAAACACTATTTAATGTACACACAGTTTTTACGAGCGTTCCTTCAATGACAGCTTAATTGACAGTTGTTATTTAGCGAAAAACACGTTAATAATTTTTTACGACCAAACTACTTGATTTGTGTTAAAATATAAAAAAACCTTACAATTTTGAATAATCAAAAAATTAATTTCTATTGACAGCTTTTTTGGCAACTTTCATGAGTCCAAACTCGTTTTTGACATCATATTTTTGACATCATATTCGGATTTAGCTGTACTTATTGAAATACTTAATTACGACTATTTTCCGAATTGAGAAATTGAAAAAATAATAAAAATTCGATTAAAAATTTCGTTGACAGCTTAATTGACATTTAGCGAAAAATACAGTAGCAATTTTTTCACGACGAAACTTTACTTGATTGTTGTTAAAATGTAAAAAATGAATATATATATATATATATATATATATATATATATATATATATATATATATATATATATATATATATATATATATATATATATATATATATATATATATATATATATATATATATATATATATATATATATATATATATATATATATATATATACATATATATATATATATATATATATACTCTATCCAACGAGAGAATGGACTTGCTTTGCGCATCGGCGACTAAAGAGGGGCTCTGTAATGAGCTACGCAGGACCGTCATTCGATGAAATAAATTCGTAAGTAGGTGAAATAAATTTTATTTTGAAAACATGAAAACATTTTATTTATTTAACATAAATTTATTATGAATGTATGAGCGTTATGAAAGTAATATAAACCCTAAATATTCCTAAAATAGACATTTTATGATATTTTAATTTTTTTTAATTTTTTTTAATATTTAGCTACAACAATAGTACATTGTTTCATATAATTATAAATTTAAATTAGTCTGTATCGTTGCTATCAGAATCACTTTGATTTTTATATTTTATTATATTTCTTTACCTGGCCTCTTTTATTCTTCTTAATTGGCGATAATGGTGGATTTATCTCGTCTCTGGCTGCTGCCATTCTTATAATAGATTTAAAACTTATTTCACAACCGTAAACAACACAACTAAAATAACCGTACTTGCGAGACTACAAATACAAACTGTGAATAGGTAGGCAGTAGTAGGTACTATATATAATTAGGTACCAGGTAGGTATCGGACCCAGGCGCCGGCCCTGGCTACCTGCTGAGCCAATTAAGACGTTGAGGGCGTTGCACTAATGTTCTAAGGGGCGGAGATCTGACCAAAACAGACGAATTTTCGCTCGAGTGCAACTCCATTCTCTCGTTGGATACAGTATATATATATATATATATATATATATATATATATATATATATATATATATATATATATATATATATATATATATATATATATATATATACATATATATATATATATATATATATATATATATATATATATATATATATATATATATATATATATATATATATATATATATATATATATATATATATATACATATATATATATATATATATATATATATATATATATATATATATATATATATATATATATATATATATATATATATATATATATATATATACATATATATATATATATATATATATATATATATATATATATATATATATATATATATATATATATATATATATATATATATATATATATATATATATATATATATATATATATATATATATATATATATATATATATATATATATATATCCAGCTACTATAGACGCGCTATACAAATCCACAATATTATTATGTTTGTATATCTTAGAGGCATAACAGAATCAATTTTAAAATTCAATTTGCCAATCCCACACGCGTGTCGCTTACTCTGTATTTTGTCGTATCATAGTGGAACAGCAATTTCCTTTGTGTTCACGTCCTTTAAAAAAACGTTTCAGAAAGAGATATATCAGTCGCAATTTAGTTTGTAGGTACTTGTGAAAATATACCAAACAATATGCTTAGTATATATACTACCTTAATTCTAATATTATACTCTTTCAATAATAGTAGATATTTAAAACTACCTATACGTTTATCGGAAAAATATCATACATTCATTTAAATAGTTTCCATTTAGTGTGCGTCAGTTATATAATATACCATTTGGTATTTGCCACCAGAGTCAATCATCAATTACTCAATTCCGCTTGCTGCCTAGGAAAGCGATCCATACCGCCTGTTTAGAGAAAGTAATCTTGCTCTAATCCTCACAAGTCAAACAATTTGTTGACAACAACGCAAGGTATCGACTTGTTTCTTACCAGAAAAGTTTAATAAGAATGCACTAAATTACTATTTTTTATAAAACAAGAGTGAAAGGTCATAAATCATGGATATTTTGAATTGAAACCCTTGTGGACAACACAAATTCACAACTATAATAATATATAATTTAAGATCCTTTGGCTTGGCACTTTTCTTTAGCAGTCTTAGCAAGCGTATTTAGCAAATTGAGCCACATTTATAAATTGTGGCAAGACAGGATCAGAAGCCATCGTAAAAGCAAGATTTTTATATTTCTCCCGTAGCAATTCGGCTTTTAATTTGTGGTAAATTAACGAATGTTTTGTTGGTAAATCAGGTGTACGTGTATATTTTACTGTATCAATGACAAATAAAATGTTTCGCGATGTAATTCCGAAACTAACATTGATAATTAGAAATGTCAGATGTTTCACATGAAGTCCATCAAGTCGTCTTCAGAGGGCCTCTGGTGATTTGAACTATTAACTACTATTTTGGTAATATCTGGAATATATTTATTTTAGTTCAGTAATGAATGGCCCAAAAGGGGGACGCGACATTGTAGGTCGATATTTCCTAACAATCCTAAGTAGACAGATGCCCAAAAAATCAACATCGAATTTCATAGTTTTATATCTACTTCAGGTACCTACCAATAATTTAGATGATTTGCAATGAATTGATCTAATTAATTATTTAGTCCCTGATATTAGAGAAGCGACACAATACCAAGCCTGAAACGTAGGTAGGTATATCCAAACCAAATGACTTTGATAGACCGATGTTGGCGCTCCTAATTTATATTTTAATGCATGTGTGTATATCGAATGTCACATCCGTCTAAGTAAATGTGTTAATGGATTTACATACAGCAAACAATAAGAAACTAACGCGTTCAGATATACGCCCATATGTCACTGAAAGTGTACCTACGGTAGAAATCAAATACAGCTAATCCAGATATGAGGTACTACCTTCGTACACTGAGAAAAACATCTGTTTGATGTTAATATAACTCGTTAATATTAAATCAATTATCGTTTATTAATTTAAATTTGTAGGTTAAGTTGATTGTTATTGATTGTTTCGGGATGAGGTAGGTCTGAGAACATATGTCAGTTTTAATGTGGATTTTCAGATTTTGGAAGTGGTGGGAATAGTATTAAAATACCAAAATTGTGTGCTTTTATAGATTGTTTAGATAGATAAAATTATATAGATAGATAGATTAACACTCGGAGTAGTTTCCACAAACACCAAAACACTTTCACTTCGCTCGACGCGCGTTTCGCCAACCAAGTTGGCATCATCCGGAGACGATTAAAACTCTAAAATTCTAATTGAAACTAATAGATAGATTAGTTAGATAAAATGACCAGTTTCAACTTGCATTAGTGGTGCCCACGAGACATTTCGATATGAGACTGAAAAGTCTCGAATCTCGTCTCGCAAGAAAAAGTTTCGTCTCGTATCGCGTCTCGTGCGAGAGAATTTTTGCTATTTTTGTACTTAAATGCAAAAAAAAAGCAAATATTTTTTTTGTGATTTTTTTTTATATTTAAAAAAAAGTGGCGCAGAGAAAATTATTTTGCTATTTTTGCATTTAAGTAAAAAAATAGCAACATTTTTTTGATTTACAAAAAAGCAGATATTTTGTTGGTCATTTTTGTATTTAAATGTTTAATCCTTACATATTTACGTTGAATAATTTTGGTCCGAAACTTTTTTCTCTAAAATCATTACTTTTTCCATTATTGAGAGAAAAGTGAAAAAGGTGCCATTTTCAAAATTATACTGCACTAAAAAACCAGGAAAAAAAATTGCAGTAAAATTTTTGCTATTTTGGTACTTAAATGCAAAAAAAGCAAATATTTTTTCTCTGCATTTTTTTTATTAAAAAAATATCGCAGAGAAAATTATTTTGCTATTTTTGCATTTAAGTACAAAAATAGCAAAATTTTTTCGAAACTTTTTTCTCTAAAATCATTACTTTTTCCATTATTGAGAGAAAAGTGGAAAGGGTTCCATTTTCAAAATTATTTTGCAATACACAACCAGGAAAAAAAAATTTTTGCTATTTTTGTATCTACTTAAATGCAAAAAAAGCAAATATTTTTTCTCTGAATTTTTTATTTAAAAAAATATCGCAGAGAAAATTATTTTGCTATTTTTGCATGTAAGTACAAAAATAAGTATCTATAGCTATAGTAAAATTAATACCTATAGTACCTATAGTATAGTACCTATAGTACCTACCTTACCATAGCTTTAAAGCTCCTAATTCCCTAGGTAAGTGAAATACTTATACAATCCCCACTTTTTACTATTGTAAACAAAAACATAAGAAGATAATAACATAACATTGTAGATACACATAAAGATGATGTTTTCATAAAATTATTATGTAACGAAACTAAAATTCCAAGTTGTCAACAAACAAACCTAACTAAACAAACGTCTAATTTATTTTGGATTTTTTAATTAAACTTCTTCGGTAATTTTTTAATTTTTAACCCAATCATTGACATCTTGCTGAAGCATTATTGAGCCGATTTCGATGCTTCCTTATTGTTAATGACGCACGTGAAAATAGTCCTTCCGCCGGTACTGACGCGGCTTGGATACTAAGGGATACTGGGTTCGGTTTTCACACGTGGTAATATTATAATAACAACGTTCTTGGCTTTCCGACTTGATCGGCTTCCTGCTTTCCGAAGCAGTCTTGCGTTACCGCGAGACTTTTGCGAGATTCTCGCCAGAGTATCGAGACGAGACTTTGGAAAAATTTCGCCTCGTCTCGCAAGGCAAATGTAAAGTATCGTCTCGAGTCTTGTCTTGAAAACGAGACAAGACGACGAGACTCTCGCTAACGAGAATATCGTGGGCAGCACTAACCTGCATATTTGTTATATGCTTGCGTTTTAGTCATTATACATGATTTATTAAAATGTTGTTGTAGAACCCTAATTTTAAAACACCCTGTGGAATAATTCCATAATTTATTTCTTGCAAAATACTAATGTTTGTGAAGAATCATGCCTTTTCTACATTTTATTTAGTTTAGTCTATGGGTATTAATTAATTTTTCAGAGCAAAATCAATTTATTACCACCATTTTTTACGTAAATAATTTCATACAATAATTTCATAACCAAATTCTTGCAAAATACCACACAAATACATTTTTTGTGTTTGTCGGAAACCATGCCTTTCCTTCCCGAAAATGAAATGAAAATACAACCGGAGCCACTTCGCGTTGTCTGACTCGCTTACCAAACATGTCCCATACATGCTCTATGTGGTTGAGATCAGGCGAACATGCAGGCCAGTTAATTTTCTTAATACCAACTTCCGCGAGGTATCGTGTGACACACATTGCTGTATGTGGCGGCGCATTATCCTGCATTAGGATAAGGCGATCGCGGATAAATCCTCTAAAACGTACAACGTAATTGTTTAATATCTCCTGAATATATCGGTGCGCCGTCAAGATATATTAATACATGTGTTATATATTTATTTTTCCTGAATTTTAAATTAAAATTACTATTTTAAATTTTATTGCCACTGCGAAGTGCCCACCTTGCTGAACGATTCTCTGAAATGCAGCCCATAAAGACCATGCCTAAATCCACCCCTGGTTTTTAGGCCGGTCCCAGAAGACATTCAATGTCGGTTGTTCTAACAAAATTCCAAAAGTTCTCAAATTTTGGCATAAGATTGGAGATAAATTAGTAAAAGTAAATCTGAGTTTGAAATCCATTTGAAAGTCCGGATCATATGGCAAAGACAATTAATTGTAAATCAAATTACGACGAGGCAATTTTATTTACAAAACTTTTTAAACAAGAAACGTCTTTTTCTTTTAATGCACGCGGATTTTTTGAAAGCGGATCAGTACAATAGCGCAAAGGTACATTTGATTTTCCATGGATTCCCAGGCGTACGCAAATCGGGGGGAGCCTTAACAAATATTTGGCCAGCCAGTACGGGCTACTTATGTGTATGCCTCGACTAGCAACTGCGAGCGAGATTACAGAATTACCCTTATTACATCGAGAATCCCGTAAAAAAAGCATACAGTTTAGTCATAACAGATTGATCCCGGGTGGCCGTGATTTAAATGAAGCTGACGAAGCGTGTTTCTAGGGGATTAAAAATTTTTCGCCATGCTGGAGCCATTCTTAGCTTTTTGAATGGCTCTTGAACGGAGATCGCAGGGGACCGCATCTAACACGAACCACAAACACTCTTTTGAGAGAAATAAAACTAGTCGATACAATTCATAGTGGCTATTTAGTACTTAGGTAACGTCGTTCAGCTTCTTTTGAATGCGATAGATTGGCCGCATAGGTACTTACTTACCTACGTTCTGCGTTCAATCGACGGTGCAATGCAGGTGCATCAATATTGGAAATACTTGTTTTCTTATAGAAAATACGATGTAGACTAAAGAAAAATGTCGTATTTACATTGGTTATATTAAAAAACACTACATCTGAATGCTACTAGCGGAAAACGCATCGACTACTGCGTGAATATGCATCATATGCCGCGTTTGTTTTTAGTATGCTGTAGATCCCGCCTTTTTGACTAGAAAACGTTACTAAATGCGCGCTTATTTTTTAGTTGACTTGTGTTAGTTGTTCAAAGTGTTTACATGTGCCATATTAGCTCTTGATGATAATTAAAAGGTACACTGAGACAAATCCGCCAGTACAACAGTTGTTTTGGCCAGTGTTGATTAACGAATATACAATTTTGTATGTACACAAATTGCCTTCTTGTATTACAATAATGCAATCCGTTTTTCTACATTAAGTTTTATAATCTATAATCATTTTCTTACTTGCTATAATGCAAGTGTAAAATGCTATACAAGAATTGTATATTCATTAAACATAATCCAATACAACAGGTGAATTGGCATCGCATTGATTAACTGCCAAACAAATTTGTGTAATCACAAATTAGCTTCTTGTATTATAGAAATACGTAACCTGTTTATCTACTTATTCTACTTTCGAGTTGTATAGATCGAGATTTTTTTTAACACAATTTGTATTGCCATTATATTATTTTAAATTGGCGCGTAGAAGTGCATGTTAATTGGTACAGCAGACACCCCACGACTCGACGACCTGTGAGCTGTTCAGTGTTTAGATCTGTTGGGTGCGTACTGCATATATTAAATAATCATAATTCATAATATTCATATTATTACTGTAAAAGTTGTTGCTTATTCTTCGTCTTGCGAGTGTGTGTCCTTTTGTTTGTTTACTATGGAAAATTTTCAATCCTCACATGAAGAATTAAAGAGATTTGAAGGCAAGTCAGATTAATAGCAGTTTATAAAAATCATAAATAGGTAGGTAATACAATGGACGGCGAAGGGGCCGCGACGCACGGCTAGGCTCTGAGATTAGATAGATATTGAGTCGCCTATAATACCTCACAAATACAAAAATACATTTTTCTTAAATACATAACCTTATTTAATAATAAAGTTCATGTTTTAAAATATCGATTTATTGCAAAAAATTAAATGTAATTCTTAAAACGGCCATCTTTGATACTGGGGGAGGGGGTCCATTTTGGGAAACCTTATTTTCTATTGTTTATGAGAAACATTTTTTATTTCTACATTGAAATTAAACAGCAATATTCACCTAATGCAAATTAAAATTATGATTAATTTACACGTTTATTAGTGATGAACTCGTCGGGACATGATAGCAAATTGGTTGTAAAATAAATTGTTGGGTGGGTCAAATTATTTTGTTTAATATAACTAATAATTATAAGTATGTACCTATATTTAGAAGTCGATCTCTTTGTTGTTAAATTTCTGTTGAAAATATATAACCATTACAGTAATTTTTGTTTTTATTACCCTTCACATGTTACAGTAAATGTATAATAATAATACAGTTACCGGTATAATTGCAATACGATTATTTAAATAAAGGCAATATAGCATTTTGTATACTAGCAATATATTCGCTTGTATAATGACAATACAAACAGTTAAGCGGCAATATATAACTAGTAAAATAAGGGTAGAACAACTACTTGCATAATGAAAATATAACCACTTGTATAATAGCAATGCAAACTATTTATATAATGACAATGCAACTATCAACCTCAATTTCAGAAAAACGTGTCGCATACTAGCAATGTATGGGTTGGTTTGTCCCAAATAGTATACACAAATTATATTGAAGTCATACAATTTTTGTATAATGGTTAATTTTTTCTCTCTCAGTGTAAGTTAACATTATTCCATATTTTTCTGATCAATAAATACTCGTTTATTTCAGCAAAATGTCCAGCAATAGAGCTAGAGTAATATTATCTTTAGCAAATAAAGGACAAATATTGCATAAGTCGGTGGTTTCACCGGCAGGTTTTAAATGAAAATAGTGATATTTTATCAAAATGTTCTTTAGTCACCAAAGAACAAAATTTACCTCTGTCAAGTAAGTCGATTTCAACGGAAGATGGAGTGTGTCTAACAACTTTAAATGACGATAATGCTAATGTTTTACTTAAATCTTCTCATTAAACAATAAAATACAGCTATGTTAAGCATGCCGATTTTAACAGAAGATGGAGTTTGTATGGTGCAAGTTTAAATGGAAATATTGATATTTTATGTGATGATTCTTTCTCAGCGATTGAACAGCTTCCATCAAATATACCAATTGTAACAGGATATGAAATTTATGTGACAACATTAATTGGAAGCATTGATGATTATTTACCTTTAATTTCTAAAGTCATTAATTATAATGAACACAGTGAATCTATGCCAAATGTACCGGTTTTAACTGAAGAAGGAATGTATGATGATGATGATTTGCCGTTATCTTATTTTGTGACCAAAGAACCTCCAGTTTTACTAGTAGACAGAATTTCTGAGGATACTTTACATGAAAATAGTGCTGGTGACTTACGCATATTTAGAGATTTGACAAATATGATACCAAATGAAATTCAACAGTGTGATAACAAAAAATGCGAATTTTTAAAACTTGATCAGTCCTGCAAAATTATAAATAGTTAATCATATTGATGAAGTGATGCCACCTATAATTTCCAATCAATAAATGAAATCTCTGCAGAAAATAATACAACAAAAAAATTAGATGACAGAGTTTACACAAAGGCAGAAAACCCAAGAACGGGGAGGCAGATAGACCTAAAGACTAAAATAGAAGAAAAAAATATGAAGAGAAACAAAATTATTGAAAAGCAAAAAGTACTGTCAGCCTGCGATATAAAGAGTTGCATAAAAGCATGTTTGAGTCATATCAATGAAAATCAAAGAACTGTAATAAATACAAATTTCTGGATTTTAACTGATGAACAGAGAAAGGCTTTCATGCTTAACACATGCACCAGGCAAGATCCAAAACGTCGGACAACTGAAACTGATATAAAACAGAATACTTTTAAGTACTATTTGAAAGATGAAAACGGTAAATTGGAAGTGGAACTATTGCTTAAAAACAGAGTAAGACTTATGACTTTAATGATTTTGTGGATGCGGTATAGCAAGCCCAAAAAAGAAAAGTCGAAGTTAAAAAAATGCACTGTGAAAAATGACCTAACTGACCTACTCATTTGAAAAAAAATCATTTGTGAGAACTACTTTTCTGTTTGCTGTAAATTAAAAAAAAATAGCGTAAGAGAGAGTACTAATTGGCGTAAGTAAAATCATTCCCGTAAAAGAACACACTTGCTGCTACTGGACTGTGTATTTATCACAAATCAAAAAATTCATTATTACCAAGTGCAAGTGATTTTAGGTAGTTACTATTAAAGTACGAGTTGTCGTAACTTTGGGCTTTTAAAGTAACTGCTCTGTTATTCTGTGATCTGTTTATTCCAGTATCTTCTACTTTCAGCCAACTAACAGAGCTAGTTGCCACAGTTTACCCAGAGCTTGCAATAAACACTTTTCGTTCGATATTACAAGCTTCGGCCATCTTCGGCTTTTCCCGGTCGGCATCATTAAACCAACTCTACTCCCATGCTTCTCATTTCATTTTGTATTGCGTCGTGAGTCGAGCGGGAGGGTCAGTGGTGTTTTATGGTTATATAAGTTGTGATTATTTTGTTTTGTTTGGCGGGGATTGCTATAGAGCGAAATAGACTGACTGGATGAATGGACCAATGACTGATCAGATCTTTGTTTTATATTTTATATTGAAGTGTTTAATTTTGAGTAAAGGTTCATTTTTACATTACTTAAATATACTTATAAGTATAACAATTAGGCCATTTTTATTTTTATAATTATTATATTCTTTAGTTTTGTATTACTACAAGTATTGCATATTTATTTTATATATAATATCGTATAATACATATTAGATTTTAATTTTGAGCTATACCTATAGCATATATATTCATTTCTACATTCGTCATGCTTTTAGTATAAGCATTACATTGTCATTGGCCATGTTTATATATTTATAATTTTCTTATATTTAGTTTGGTATTCCTGCAGTATAAGTAGGTACCTTTGTATGGCAACAAAAATATAATATTTATAAATCTTGTTTGTTTTATTCAACAGTGACCAATTAATTATTCAGTTAAAGTATACATTTGAAAGATTTCTGAACTCAATTGTAACTACTGATAAAATTCATTTGCAGCAACTCCGGTGATAGTTCATTTAATTAGAAGAGTCAGTAAATATTACTGATGTGGAATGTCACCATCAAAATTTATCATTTTGCAGCAACTAACTAAGGTTTTAGTGTTAACTACCCCATTCCATTTGTCACAAAGAAAGTCAAGTACTTAGATATTAGAGCAGTTGTGATAAATACCCACTTTCCACAAACCAAATGTAGTTATCATAAAGCAACGTCGTAGTTGTCCCCTATGTTAATGAGATTTTCATTTATTACAAATGTTTTCAGTTACCACAATTGTTTTTTTTCTCAGTGTGGAATACCAAGAATTTTATAAGTGGAAAGGTTTCAAATCTGAAGCTGCCTTAAAGAAATATGCAAGCAGACCGCATCTCTCCGATATGGTCCAGATTAAAGCTACCCGTGGCAACTTTGCATTACACTACAAAACTTCATATACTGAAGATTTTAAAAAGTTAGATTTCCTTTGTAATAAAGCCGCGAAAAAAACAGGAGTTTTATCAGCCGATGTTACGAGTTTTATCATTTTTAATTTTTTTTTAACAAAATGTAGTTCATTTAATGTTTGATGTTTGTGTGCAAATTTTTCTTGAATAAAATTTAAGGGCGTGTTTTAAATCACTTTTAATTAAAAAATAGCGAAAATATTGCAACAAAAAATCAATTATGGCATTTTTTTTGTTAATTATTATTTTCCTATGAATGCTAAGCTAGAAAGCCGTATCTACATATTAAATGACAATAGCATAGATACCGCATTGTGGCTTAGCATGCACAAAAACATTTTTAACGATAAAAGTCGTATCTGATTTTTTAGTACAAACTTTTCATTTTTTTTAAATTTAACATTTCTAGTCGATTTTTCACGTCATTTTACATCAAAAATCACCTTTTTGAAATAACCTATATTTTATTTTACCAAGGACTATCAAAAAATGATGCTTCATTTCTCCATTTTGTGCCAACTGTAGATACTGCATTTGATTTTAGCAGGGCAGTATTATAACAATGGCATTACAAACAATATACACAATAATAACAAAATTTTAATAATTATTTTAATTAAACTGTGTAAGTGAACTTATTGTCTGGGAGTGTTAAAAATATTAAGGGTATACTATAGTGTTTTCGTTTGATACAAACTAGATCAACTATCCACCCCAAGATTTTCATTAAATTTAGTTAGACGCACATTATTTGCTATGCTAAGGAAATATAGTACGTACGTTGTCATTTAAAATGGCCTGATTGAAATTGTATAAGCTCTGATCGTTGATTGAAGGAGAAATCCTTCAATCAACGCTCTGGTATAGTGGAAGCGTAATCCTCAAAATATGCTGTGTTATTAGGTAACATTGAATTTATAATTTTTATGAAGATGTCATTATAGATAAAATATACTGTGTAAATTCCACGCTTATATTGCAATAGTATTATTCCATTTCCAAATGATCATCACCCGGAGCAAGAACAGGGGATTTAATACAAACTTTTACTTTAACTGAGTGTTTTTTGCAGCCAGCGGACATATGGATTTGTCAAAGTTAAACCTAGCAACGCCAACTTTATTTTAAAAGCTGCCTTGCTTTGTATCAAGTCATCGCAGTAATTACTTTATCCACCCCGGCTAAGAGCGACTTTGCTTTCTAATTACGATATAAAATGTGAGAAGGGGCCGAGCTTATGTGATATTTACTGCTAATATAAGATTTACATAACGTCAAAAATAGCGAGAGACACGTTTACTATTGTGTATGGTGGTGGCTTGAGGATATTTAATTATTTAACCATAAGGCATTGGAGGGTGATGCTTAGTACGGATTTTGGGAAATTTTGGTCAAGGATAAAACAAATCCAAAATTTTTGAGAATTTTTATTGGTTGGGGTCGAGCTTTTTTTAACATACCCACCTACATAGATATATATCGGCTAAACACAGTACACTTACCTACACAATTTGTTTAATCTATTTTTTCCCAATCACAAAGGCGCAATTTTGAATTACAAATGGTTTCTAGATGGAAAAACTGTATGACAGCACCTGTCAGCAGTTTTTCGAGTTTACCCGCGGCAAAACTTGACAGCTGTTGTCACTAAAATATACAATACCTTTGATAACAAGTAATTATGGTCTTCTAGGACACCAGAAAACGACGCTAAACAATTTTTCTGATTTTATTATCAATAAATTTTGTAATATTGTTTTTAAACAGTGCTAGTCAGCTTATGTAGTGAAAATGAGTCGCTTTGGAAATGATTCTATGACTAATATTGATCTGGCGATTGAGAAAAGTGTACCGTACAATGCCGTTAAAACCCACACGTCAATATGGAAACAGTTTACGGAATTCTGCAAGGAAAAGATATACGAGCTTTTGGAAACTAGAAATTTAGAGCAACTGAACCTAATACTGAAAGATTGGACGTGGAATATGAAGAAAGAAAATTAGGTGAAAATTACAAAGAACTAGTTGTGAAGACAATGTGGAACACCGTTGCAAAAAAATGTAAGAGATGTATTTTATGAAGTAGAAAATAATTTGTGGTCCATTTAAAGATCTTATCTTTAAGTCTAGTAGGGAAGCTCGTAATGCGAAACGAAGGAATTTGTCACAACTTACTTGATGCAAATAAAACTTAAAATCTGTTAGAGGCCCCGTTCTGGGATTCACAACGGCTAAGAAGCACATTTCATATAACTGTTGTTAATGGCTGCAACCCATTGGTCCGTCTTTTAATTGCCACGTGTACGTCTGACGATCCGAAATGGTGTCCAGTGCAAAAATATAATTTCCAATCGCCCAGAAAGTTGTTAGAAGATTTTAACTACAACTATTACGTTACAGTGATACATTATTCTAAACGAGACAAATTCTACGGCAAATGTCTGCCGATTGTTGACATAACAGAGCAGCACGTGATGTCGCATTGTTAAAGTAGGTAAGCGGTTTCTTTCTGAGGCAAACATTGGGCTCCATACCAGTTCCGAAATTGTCAACAAACTTGGACAATATTGCAATTTTAAAAGCAAAGTACACAACCAATATTGACCCACTAATTCCTTAAATACTGCAGCAATAGTAATTTGTCATGTTGACAGAATGTCAATGTGCTTTTAAAGCGAGTAGGGCCCATATACGATACGGTAGCAGCTGCCTATGTCAAGTGTTTGCATAGTAGGCTGGCGATACGAATGATGGACCTCCAATTAGAATCAAGTTGCCGTGAAAATTTTAAGTGTTGCCAAGGTAAATAATTCGCTTTCCTGTATCGACTTACCTCAAATAACACAATAACGTATCCAGCTTCACGTCATATAATGTTTATATACTTAATTTCAAGTTGTAACTCATGAAAATATGTCGCGACAATAACACTATAATGATCCCGTAAGAGAGGCATCCCAAGAGAAAATGGTCTGTACGGTAAGATGAAGAAACACAAAGTGAAATCTTAGAATATCACAATTATACAGGGTGGCCCGGATTTAATTCGCGTATACAGATATCCCGTAAACCACAATAGATCCAAACTTTGCATCTATTGTGGTAATTATAATTCCATCTAGTTATCACCGCCCTTGGTGAGTCTTTTATTTATTATCTCTTGCAAACTATCACAACGATGAGACGAGTTTGAAAAAAAAAACAGGCCGACATATTATTGAAAAACACGCGTACTTTTGCATTTTATGATGCGGATTTCTGCATAATGAGGTTGAATTGATGGGCATAACAATTAATAAAATGAGCATTGGGATATCTTTTAATTTGAGCTTCAACGCCTCTGTTCACGCCGTTCATAACATTTGCGTCATCATACGTTTGAGATATTAATTTTTGGGGAGTTTTTAAAACGAGGGGGTCAATTTCATTTTCAATGCATGTTTTTAACCCATCGGCTGTTTTATCTTTCACCCTAATAAAACCCCAAAAATATTCTCTGATGGAACCCTCATAAAAATATCTTAATATTAAAACCATTTGACAATAATTTGAGATATCAGTGGTTTCATCGCATTACTGGCTGCATTGTCGAATTCAGCGCACCACAGGGCATATGTAGACAGATTCTCAGAGGCTTGGCAATAAGTCACTGTTTTGCCTGAAAAATATTATAAGGCAAAATAATATAGTAAGGAAAAATCTTCGCTTTTAATTTTTGCAGAAAAAAATATTTCTCGAATGTATAGAAGGAAACTGGCTGCATTATGGAATACAGCGCATCACAGAGCATATGTAGACAGATTCAGACAGTTAGCGATAGCAAAATCGTAACCATGAAAACAATTTAATTTTATAAGGACTTTGTTATTGTTTTCATATTGTTACCCAAATAATATAATATAAAGCAGTTTTATATTGATCACTAAGGAAACCCTTTACTTGAAGAACCGAAATAGTTCTCATTGATACTTTAATATAATTGTTTTATTAAAGCTACAAAACGCGACTGTAAAATAATTTTATAACATATTTATTAGAGTCTAAGTAATATCGCCAAAATTTACGAAAAAGCATTAAAAAACAATTTGTTTTTATAGGCTTGACTTGTATTTGTTTTATTGCCAATTGTAACCATGAAAACAATTTAATTTTATAAGGACTTTGTTATTGATTTCATATTGTTACCCAAATATTATAATATAAAGCAGTTTTATATTGATCACTAAGGAAACCCTTTACTTGAAGAATCGAAATAGTTCTCATTGATACTTTAATATAATTGTTTTATTAAAGCTACAAAACGCGACTGTAAAATAATTTTATAATATATTTATTAGTCTAAGTAATATCGCCAAAATTTACGAAAAAGCATTATAAAACAATTTGTTTTTATAGGCTTGACTTGTATTTGTTTTATTGTGTTGCTCATAGAAACGTTTCCGCGATAAATTTATAAAAAACTTCATCTTTAACAACAGAATAACTTATTTATATATATTTAATAACATAAATTATATATATTTCTCTAATTGAATGCAATTAATAAATATAAAAAAGGTTGTAAATAAAATTGTGTTAAATTTGGGTAAGTTGTATATATATTGTCTTGTTGTGGATGGATAATTTCTGCTATTTTCCCTAATGAACCGACTCCTGTCAATTAAAATATAACTATTTCAAATATCGCCCAATAGTGAGGCATAACAAAAACATATTTTTTAACATATCTATTTTCAATTGGCTTCCAAACTTGGGGCACACAAAATTTAAATAATAAAAAAAAATGTATCAAATAAAAATTATAATTTATCAAATTAACATAAAAAGCATACATAACCTAACTCAATTTTCAATATATATATATATATATATATATATATATATATATATATATATATATATATATATATATATATATATATATATATATATATATATATATATATATATATATATATATATATATATATATATATATATATATATATATATATATATATATATATATATATATATATATATATATATATATATATATATATATATATATATATATATATATATATATATATATATATATATATATATATATATATATATATATATATATATATATATATATATATATATATATATATATATATATATATATATATATATATATATATATATATATATATATATATATATATATATATATATATATATATATATATATATATATATATATATATATATATATATATATATATATATATATATATATATATATATATATATATATATATATATATATATATATATATATATATATATATATATATATATATATATATATATATATATATATATATATATATATATATATATATATATATATATATATATATATATATATATATATATATATATATATATATATATATATATATATATATATATATATATATATATATATATATATATATATATATATATATATATATATATATATATATATATATATATATATATATATATATATATATATATATATATATATATATATATATATATATATATATATATATATTGTTTAGCCCAATCGGTTAATTTGTTACTGACACCGACTATTTGGTACGTCAATGTTCCTAGTGATATGTTGGCAAACTGTAAGTAAGGTTTTATTTAAGAACGTGTTATGTCTACGGCGACCTAGAGAAATGGCTCCAATTTTGAATCTCATGGTACAATTTTAGCCCCGGACTTGCTGTCGCGCTGACCTGTCGCGCCCCAAATAACTTATAGTTTTGATCCAGCTCTCCTAGCTCAACAGCGCATTGCAAGAAATATTTGGCTGCTTTTAATTGTTTGTCGCTGGGATTCTTCTCTATAAACAATATAAAAGTTAGCGCCTGAAACCTAGATGTCTATAATAGAATACCAACCTGAAAAGTTTCCAATGAAACCCAATCCCATGGACCTAGTGTTATAGCCTCTAGTATGGGCCCCAACTTTATGCCATCCGGATCCTTCGTAGATGTTGCCATCACCTCCCACTACAAAACTAAACATTTTTACTTTTTTTCACAATGGGGTATTTTCGCTCGATCGAAACAAAAATGGGCAATTGCATATTCAACAAGTACATTTTTTTCCTTAATTTTTGACAAAAAAATAAAGTGTTATATTCAGAAATAAGTGTTTAATTGCAGCTTGAATTTCTATGACGTCACTAAGCGGAAATAGAGAAATTACTAGATATATATGTTATTATGTATATATAAATACTAATATCAACAGCAATAGCCGACAAGCAGCAGTGGGGCGTCGCTGCCGCCAACTTAAAGACGGAATACCCTAAAAATCACTACATTTGCCGCACTATTTGTATTTGCGCTTAGTGACGTCATATGATTTGATTTATTTTTTTTACAACTTGTTTTAGAACTAAACAAAAAAATAAAAAATATGGGTATCTCCTTTTTCCATTTACTTTCTGCTCCCATTGTTAAAAAAAACTGCGAAAATACCCCATCCTCTGTCGTAAGAAGTATTCTCTAAATCTATCTATTGGTATTACTTATTTTTTGAGGTTCTGCAGGAATGACACTAAAGGACCCCTTTCATATAATCTGTTTAATTTCTACACCTCCTACAAGATTTGGATAACTCGACGGAACAAATAAAATATGCGACCTTGGAGGTGGACGCTGCGCCGGTATAATGAACTAGATTTCGACAAACATTGCGTTAAACAAATCTACTCACTTGTACCCTATATCTTGGAATTCCATTGTGTCCATGTGGAAATTCTGAATGCTCCTCATCATCCGAGAACAAGATTCTTGAGAGAGACACTCAGGCGTGACACTATGGTGGATTACCACGAATTTGACGGGAATGAGATTATAATCCACTGCCACCGGGAGTCGCCCACCCCATTCGCTACGCTCGATAATTTTCGGGCAAACAGTTGGCCAATCTGAAACAATGAAAATCCGAAAAGTTTTTTTAAGAAAGCAATTTTTTAAGACAGCGACCAGCATCAGCCCGAATTGAAGGTATTTTTATTAGCTGCAAGAAAGTTCCTTACAGTTTCATTGTATGTTTATCGTTTCCCAGTCATCCATTTATTAATTGATAAAATTATTTATTTAAACAAAGCGGACGGCTACTTTTTTAACATTCACATTCGAGTATAAACAGCATAAACGATTTAACTCGAGTTCATTCACTGTAATGGGTATCCTACGTGTAAACGTTTCCAGACTGGACAATTTTTGGAATTCATTAATAATACAGGGTGTTTATTTATAAAGTATCACGTTTTACGAAATTTACGAAAAAAATTACGTATCACGAAAATAGCTATCCTAATGCTGTCTTCACTGAACTTATATTTCCTTCAAGTTTTTCTTGCCATTATTGTTGCCAATTCTGAAATTTTGTCAGAAATTTACGGAAAAAATGGCATACTTCAATCGAAATTGTGAGGTTTCTTCAAATGGAACAACTGTTAAAGTCCGATTGTTTTCCTTTAAGAAACCTTACACATTGGTACAGTGCCGTTCAATTGAAAGTAAACGATGTTTTTAATTAATGTGAAACAGGCTTTCAGGTAATCAAAACTTGATTGTCAATTTTATTTGTCAGTTTACTAATAATTATTCTATATTTTGAAGTTTTCCTTATAATTATTATTATTATTATGCCGCGCTTAACTGAACCGCAAAAAATGAGAGTTGTGATGTTACTGCAGAACGGATGGTCAATGCAAGCAGTTGCAGATACTTTGAATGTGAGTAATGGTTGCATTTACAAAATTAAGCAAAAATGGAAGACAGAAGGAACTGTTGAGTACGTCCATAGAGGGGGCCGTCAGAAATTCAGTACTATGGAGGAAGACGAACTCGTCCTTGACCACCTCCGACAGAATCCTTTTGATACAGCAGTGACTGCCTGCTTCTTAACAAATTTTCCTGCTTCGGTGGAAAGCGCAAGACGACGTATCAGAGCATGAGCTGAAGAATTTTTCGGCTGCAAATAAAGTTGCTCTGTTGCCACGGCATAAGGAGCAGAGGTTAAACTTTTCCAACCAATTTGTCGGTGCGCCACAGGACTTTTGGGACAACACAATTTTTTTAGACGAAAAAGTTTTTCAATCCTGCTATGATGGCTCTGTGCGTGTATACCGCCCAAGAAATTGTCGATATGAAGAGCGCTATATAAATCCTACAGCTCGTAGTGGTCGCTTCTCTATCAACGTGTGGGCATGGATATGTTGCCAAGGAGCAGGTGTTATTTGGAGAATCAGAGAGCGTCTTACTGGTCAAAGCTACGCTCGCATTTTGGAATATGTTATGTTACCTTCCGTTTCCATTTTATATCCCGAGAACTTCACTTTCCAGCAGGAAAATATTTTTATTTCCTCTTTCCTTTTTCCATATTTCAATTAAATTTATATTTCAGGATAATTCCTCTATTCACAAATCACGAGTTGCTACTGAATGGCTGAATACAGACCATATTAACACTTTAAATCCGATAGAAAATGTACGGATACAAATGAAAAAAGACATAGCAGAAATTTCCGACCAGCAAACGTAGAAGAACTGTGGTTGGCGATTGAAAATGCCTGGGAAAATATTGGCGAGGATTACACCAGGACACTAATATTGTCTATGAGAAATAGGCTTCAAAAAGTTATAAACGCGAATGGTGCTTGGACCAAATATTAACTCATAATAATTTTCTTAAGTTCTCAGTTAGTTTGTTAATTTAATGGATTTTTTTACAAGAGACGTCCTTACCATATAGATTTTCCTTAATAAATACTGTATATAAAATGCTGTCACCCTATAACTGACAGATACTTCAACCTAAAATAATTTTGAATGTGATCTGTTTACAAGAGCCTGCTTCACAATGGGAAAATTTCCAAAATTTCTCGAGTCGTTTACTTTCAATTGAACGGCACTGTATCATTCAGAAAATTAGAGATATCAATACTTTATGTTTCTAGTTTAAAGTCTTTTTCCTCCCTGTGAGTTTACGTTGTCAGATCCCGGAGCGTTTGAGCACATAATTTATTTATTTCAATTTATTTATACACTGAGTAATTTGTGATTAATATTATTTTTATTTCAAAAAAGTCCTCAAATCAAAATAATAATTTTTGTGAAACTTTGTATTTTTGTTTAAATTGATTTTTCCTTGAATTTATGATGTACCAGGAAATCGCGTGACCTTGAAATTTTTCTTAATTTTTGCCCGCGGCGCTAAAACATTTTGTACTTTGGAAAAGTCCCGATTTTTTTGAGTGCTCCCACTAAATCAGAAGTAGAGGCCTAGAAAATAATTATGAAACAGTAAGTCGAAAAAAAAAATAATCCGTACCCATATTTTAACACAAATCAAATAAAGTTTCGTCGTTAAAAAATTGGTAATATGTTTTTCCCTAAATGACAACTGTCAATTAAGCTACCAATGAAATTTTTAACCGAATTTTTATTTTTTTTTTCAATTTCTCAATTCGGAAAATAGTCTTTATTAAGTGTTTCAATACAGCTAAATCCGAATATGATGTCAAAAACGAGTTTGGACTCATGTAAAAAATTATGTCATTTTTGCTAAATGACAACTGTCAAATTTTTTTTTATACTTTAATACTCTCAATTACATCTCAATTAAATTTCAATTAAACTTTAAATGTTTTTTTGCGATTTCTGTAAGGAGGGCTATTATTAATTTCGAAATAAATGTCGCTGTTTTGACATAAATGACAGGTATCAATAAACATTTAAAATTAAAAACAATATATTAGTGTCGTTTTATAACTAAGAATTACAAAATTTTTACTGGCCGCTTTTTTGACAGCATTAGTCAAAATGATATTTTGATTCTGCGATATCGAAAACCTAAGGATACCAAGTTTCACCTTGAATCAATAGAAATCAAGTGCTCAACGCTCGGTTTAACATTTATTTGAAAATATCGATATTTGAAAAACTATTTTGGACATCGAGTATAAATAAGATCAATTGTAACACTGGCTTGAGATATAATTGGCCTATTGTAGATAAGACATTGTCTACATTTATGTATAATTATAAACCAAGAATCGAATCTTAAATGAACTGTGAAGTGTGAATAATGACTAAAAACATAATATTTAAAATATCGTACCGTGGCAACGTCGTGTTTGAGGAGAAAGAAAATAGTGTTACAGGCAGTGCCTGGAGAGGCTTCAAACGCCACTAGAAAATACAGTGTGTAAGGTACTTACCAGGTGAAACAGACACCACATTTTTAATCAGAACAACTAGAAGTAATCCGTATTCATAAGACCACATTGCACTTTATATTTATTTTATATGCACGTATTCTGTATATACAACAACAGGCGACTTTATAAGAGTGACCTTTCGAGAGGTCGATGCCAATTTATTAGTTCGCTAATGTTTGACACGAAGTAGAAGTTCTTGGTATCTCAGTATAGGGTATTTCCCATGTTCTGTTTATGTTTATTAATAAGTATTAATTATTCATTAACGTTTTGACTTGATAAATATATGCGATAACCCGCATTTAAACAGTGGCGGGTCGTGGTGTGGTGTGGCCACAACCTTCGTGCATTTTGGTACATGTTTATTAATATTGAAATTGAAAATACTTCGACCTCGACATGGCCATTTGTCACGTCCTCCTGGAGGCGACCTAGCTGTGTTGTTATATATGTATATGTTTGGGTTATATGGTTCATTCAGTTACAGAGAATGTTAGTATGAAAATATAAATCGTATCGGCTGCCGTTAATGTTTATAAACATTTAGGGACTGTGTGTGACTGTGTCACCGAGCCGCCGCCTGTCAGCATTCATCGCATCTATCCCGATCGTGAAAGCTGCCTGGGTCACTTGGCCGCTAGTGTTTAATAATTATTAATCTTATGAATATTAGTTTTACCTGTAATATCAAAACCGTTCAAGTATAAGTAGTAATTCCGTTAATTTTACTTGCCCAAAAAATAGTAATGACGTCGACAAAAATTATATTTTTTATACGGGGTGGTCACAAATTACAAAATCTCAAAAAATTTTTAGTTTTCGGGAAAACGCTATTATTTATATTAGTTTTTGCTTGCCTAAAGTAATGCCGACAAAAATTATGTTTATTATACGGGGTGGTCAAAAATTACAAAATCTTGAAATTCCGTAAGAGCAAAGTGTGTACTTTTTGATCACCACATATAAAAAACTAATGATGATTTTGCCACAATTATATTTTTATACGGGGTGATCAAAAATCATAAAGTATACTCTTACCAAATTTTAAGATTTTGTAATTCTTAACCACCCCGTATATACAACACAATTTTTGACAAATCCATCACTATTTTTGGCAAACAAAATAGATATGCAAAGTATGCAGTGTATGACATTAATAATAATAATTTTTTTCTCAAAAACGACAAAGTGTAGGTATCACTCTGAATTTTTTAGGTAATATTAAAAAGAGGGTGATTTATATATTTCTGTTATCAGTTTTTTTGAGAAACCCGTAGAAGAGACAATATTCAAAAAAATCCAATATGCAGTGTATGACATATTAATAATAATATTTATTTCTCAAAAACAACAAAGTGTATCACTTTGAGTTTTTTAGGTAACATTAAAATGATGGTTGTCTCTATATTTCTGTCAACAGTTTTTTTGAGAAACCCGTAGGAGAGACACAATATGCTAAAAACAAATATGTGGTGTATGATATATTAAAAATAATATTTTTTTTCTCAAAAACAACAATGTGCGTCACTGAATTTTTTAGGTTATATGAAAATACAACTTTGCATCTGTCGGGAGTCATCTGTTCATCTTCTTTTGACTGTATCATGTGTGTCGTACGCCACACAACAATTCTACGACTTTTCATTATCGTCGCCCATTTATTGATGATTTTAAATGTAAATCCTATTTTTTAAGCCATCGCCGCCGCCGTAACGTTTGTTTGCTAATTTGCAACCGACCGCTCGAAGTCAATTCCAATAGTAATGAATCAACAGGAGGAATATAATTTTTCCTATATTTATCATAAATTGTGTCTCCTAGTAACTTCACATGTGATCTGTCAATTTCCTTTGGTTTTCCTGCGTCAAATCAGACTTTTCGTTCAGTAACTCCTTTTTTAAGTATTCTGTAGGTAGTCGGTTTCGGTACTTCTGTCAAATATGACGTGTTTTCTACAGCCCCAGTCTCTCCTTCACTGGCAACTATATTTTTTTATACGTTTAATACAATTTGATGTGCTTGCATTCCTAATTGTTTCCTATTTTTTTTTAACTGGCATTGCATTTAAATCCTCCTGATTTTGACTGGTGCTAGGCTAAGGATTTTACCACGGCCTAAACATTTTACTATATTTAAAGAGACTTATGAAAAACAGTTTAATTAAATGCACTTTAGCACACCAAACTCAAAAAATTCACAAAACACTGTTTCCAAATAGATTCAAATTAATCACAATGTCCGCCACAATATACCTACCTAATCACTTTAAAATATATTAATAAATACCTTTACCGAAAATACCAAATTTATGCACTATAATATGCACTATAATTAATCACAATATCCCCAAATTAATCACAATGTCCACTAAAATATACCTAATCACTTTAAAATATTAAATACCTATACCAAAAATACCAAGTTTACTTACCCAATATGCCTCTAGAATTCTAGAATATCGTTAACAGTTATAACCTAGGATAATATGCATTCGATTGTAGCCAGATAGTGAAGTATATCCGTGGTCTTTGTCGTTTACATGCTTTTCTAATGGAACGTACCTGATACTGGATGTTTGACAAGTCTCTCTTCACACGTGCTACCGCATTTTTAACAGCGTTGTCAAGTATAACCGATTTCCAGGAATTTAAGGAAACCCAATTGATTTTATATACTTCGCCCATCATATTATGACATTATCATGTAGTATAACAAAATATTGATCACACTATATACCTTTCGTCATATCATAAAACAATTAGGATGGTGAATGTGATGTAGAATAAGAATGTTTCCCTTTTAAATATTACGGATCCATTTTACACGTTCCTCAGTCGTGTCACATCGGCATCATTGGCATTCCTTTGGATGTCCAACAATAAATTGGGCCAACAATAATTCTTGAAATAGAAGTAATACAGTTATTCTTTAATTTAGTGTATTATTTTGATGGGTTTTGTGTTAAAATTGATTAGTTATTAGAATTCTATCAAAACATAACAACTTGTTGAATGAAAGCGCCTTTATAGTGACGATTTTAGCTTGCTGTAAGGAAAGTTATACTGCCCCGATCTTCCATTGCGGAAACTGTGGGTGTGGGTATCCTTTGAAAATTTTTCATGTCTCATATTTCGATGTTACAACCTAGCAAAATAATTCAATTGGTTGGTCGGGTAGGTTTAAACTTGAGGTCCAACTTCGGTTCAGCCAGAGAAGAATACCAGCAGTAAAAAGGCAAAATATGGTTTCGCAAAATGGGAATTAGCTGAACGGAAAACGTATGTGTGGCATTTGAGCGAGACGTACACCAGGCCAGATGTGAATCGAGATTAGGCTAGGGTTGAAAATAAATCCAACGTTAATCCACAATGTAGATTAAGTATTTCAATGGAGAGATCATTGCGTTTGACAGTTGTGATGTAGGTCGTCCGAGATTATGATTCTTACCCGAAATCGCCGGGATAATCTAAAATATCCATTTCAAATCTAAAAAAATACCTCCCAAATGAATATATAACATGAGAAATGACAACAAATTTGAATTATCCCGAGTGAACTCGCACAAAGAAGGCAATTTGCCGGGTTGTGCGGGGCCGCTCACAAAATTATCGTGGAAAATTGGGCGGTAGCTGACTCAAGGTGCTTAACTCAATGGACCGCGTAAACTGATCCGTTATGAGTTCATAACTTTCTTGTTGGATTTTGCGGAATAAGCATATCTTGTTAAGGCGGGGATTTTAGTTATTAACCCAAGCTATTGTAAAATCGCAGGTGCCGGTAGTTATTTTAACGCTGCTAATAAACATTCTCCTTTCTAGATGTATCCATACAGTTACTTGCCTACATGCATTCAGTCGTGCTGGTGTAAATTGACGCTACAGGAGCATTTTCGTGAAAAATACTTTTCGGAACATCCCAAGCAGCAATTTTGCGACCTGCTACTATTCCTGTCTAAAAATTAACGTTGTTTTAAATTTTAAATTGTATATCAACGGCGGTTATCGACTGTTTCGCGTTTTAAGAACGTCAGATCGGACTCAATACATTACTGTGACCTGTGACCGTTGTCGATTTTGGGTTTATTATTGACGCTGCAGAACCATCGTCATAAAACATGTAGAACAGCGAAATTGGGATGTAAAGTCGCTTAGTTTTCGAGAAAAAAAAATCTTGCGTAGAACCAAACCGGACATGGTGCGATTCATTAATTAAGTGATTGTATACACGAAACCACGATTTACGAAATTTTTTTGTGGTCACGACTTTTTTTATTTCGAAAAAACTAGAAAAAAATATGTTTTTGTGAAACGTGTTTTTTAACGTCTTCACCGTCATATCTCTAAACATAATAGTGCTATCGAGCTGATTTTTAAAAAATTAAAGTAGACACAATAGCGCTTCTAGACATGTAGAACTCGATTATACCATATGTTTTTTTAATGTGTTTAAAAAACAAACTTAATCTTGTTAATGACTTGCTGATCTTGTGGTAGTAAATTCGGTGCCTTTGTGGCTCAGTATAGTGAATGGTGCTCCAAGTTTATTTATAAATTGCTTAATTTTGTGAAGCAAACGCACGCAAAATTTCCTTAAAACACTATTATTGCATACGGCTAGCTGTTCTATAGTGTTCTGGCGCACTCTGTTTTGAGAGGAGTCCAACGAAACAATTTTCTTACACCATTCCTCTGTCTTCCATAATTTTGGACGTCTATTATCTTCTTTTATATAGTTCATGATATCCACTGTTTAAAATTCTAAAACTTCGACAGAATTAATTAGTCACAGAATATTATCAAAAGTCATCGAAGGCAATCACGCAACATTGTTTTAATTGATAGCAATATCAGGCGCAAGCCTCGTTTCTAGGGCCTTTCTTCTTCATCTTCATACTGTATGTCCATGATAGCCTACAGTTAGTGTTGAAGATTTTTCTATTCGCTTCGATAAAACACGGATCCTCAATTTTTCAGTTACAAATTTCTTAGAATACTTGATTGCTTGACTTCAGTGTGCTATTGATTATTTCCCTTTATACCTTTCCAGGTATACGTAGTTAAAATAAAAAAAATAGAAACATGTTGTGTATACCATCTTACTTCACCTTTATATTTAGCTACATATCATAAATAATTCAAATAATGCTAAATGACTTAATATACCTATAACCAAATCAGTTGGAAACTAACATTCATATCGATTACTTTATTGTACCTGTTGTTGAATTATTATTGAATTAGCAAATGCTAATGTTCAGTTTATAGTAAATACAGAAAATTAATCAAATAAATAAGTCACGGCTTCTGACGCCTACAGATTATTTAAAAAATACGATTAGCCACGCAATCATTTGCAAGAATCAAGTAGTATTCTCTCTCTCTCTCTCTCTCTCTCTCTCTCTCTGTGTGGGTTATACTACCAGTATTGCTTAAGACTTGCTTAACAAACTTAGTCTTGTTATTTTCGTTAATGTATTTTTAAGCAATCGAGAAAAAAATTTATTTATGGAAATTTGTCTATACAGGGTAAGTCTCTTAAGATTGACACCAAGGGGGGTCACTTCTCACTTATCCTTTGCCGATTTAACTCATTCAAAAAAGGTGTAGACGCGGTTTTTGATGAATTTTTATAATCTAAGCATTCAACAGAAACACGTCGTGGTTTTATTCCGAGTTCCCGCCAACTTATAATTTAAAAAAATGTTCACGCATATTGGGAAACGATTGCCTAAGCCGAAGAACTAAGAACTGTATTTATATCTATTGAATTTAGATATTTATATTAACCGATTTATTATATAGATATTCAACAGCAAGGGACAAAGACAAATATGCACGTTCGGAATACAAATTTTCTTGTGTTAATGTGTTTTATGAGATAACAACGTAAAACACATTTTCAATTCTAGAGCACCTAAGGCGTGATATTTGTGAGCTTTAAGGTGTGGTGGTTGCTCCCTACATTTTACATATTACTTATTTCGCCCTAGGCTACATTACACCGAGAAAATAGACGAGATTTCCTAGCATTAAATACGTTCAATTTTCCCTTCGCAGATTTAGGTTTAAGTTAGATGGCTGGTGATAGTAAATACATATATCAGATTTATGCTCGCCATTAGCTACCGTTGTATCTCTGGACTGAATTGGAATATCGCTTTGACATCCCGGTCGAAAAATCACTTGATTTAATGACACCCCATATTTTTTTAATCTCTACATTCATCTTTCGGTCCTTAGTAAAAAAGTACACTGAAAGAAATCCGCTAAGTGAACTTTTGTTTTGGCTCAAGTTGACTTAGGGTAATACAACATTGTATACATGTAAATAAAAACTTCTATAAACACAGAATACCATGAAATTGTCCCAGATAAAATATTTTTTCTACGTTAATTTGTATAACAGGTATATAATAATTCTTTTCTGAATAAATAACAGTTAGCCGTATACAAATATTGTATAGTATTTATACAACAAATTATATTATGAGTAGTGTATAAAGGTTATACAACAATTGTATACCGGTAAAAATTTGTTAATCTCCGTTAAAACTAGGGTTGACTTGGGACAAGTTAAATGCCTTTCAATTGTTTCGTCTTTTTAAAATTAGCGCCTACATAACTACCAATCCGACCATTTTATCGAGCGAGCTCTCATTCGATTGGCATCGATACGCGATCGGTGACCCGTGAATGTATAATATATTATGTGGTGTGGTCTGGTATGAGTGGTGATGGTGATACTGCGGTTGAAGCGTGATACGAAGAAGGACGCTGCAGCTTGTGTGAAAATTTTCAATAACCAAAATTCAATAAATAAAATAATTTTGTTATCCTCTGATATTTGATAAACAATGGAAACATTTGGATTAAGTCAAGATGTTCCAGAGAAGCTTAAGGGTACGTAAATTACATAATGTTGTTAATAAAATATGTAATTCAGGTTTGGGCAATGCAGACATTTTTGTTTCTACTTAAATGGATATCAGCACGTACCTAACCTGCAAACACAGCTCAGCTATAATAGCTTGCTATAACTTTTCTGTATTATTTTTGTATTTATCTCAATTGTTCCCTATTCTGATTTTTTTTATAATATTAGGAACGAATTTTCCATCTATACATACCTATAAAGGTATAAAGATACCTATAGGGACCTTTGGTAAAACCAAGACTTAGATACCTATGCCAAAGTTGATACCTACTGAAAATATGACAGGTGTACCTACATTACCTACCCTACCCATGTACCAAATCATAAATGTATTATTTCAGACAGCCATAGCAGTCGTAATATTTAGAGATAAAATATGCGGTACCTAGGTATGTGGTATTTTATTCATATAGGTAGGTATAGAAGCCCATATTTTATCAACTTAAGTTTTTTATAGTTACATACAGAGGAGCTGTCTATGCTAAAATCTGTCTGAATTTTTAAATGAATAGGTATTTTTGAGCATAAACTTGGTTGCGCGTTTTAGTGGATATTATTATGTATTTAATTTTCAGAGGAAGAAATTGACACGAGGCCTTCGAGATCTTGGACGATAATACCATTGCCCATATCTTCCCTAAAGCGGGGCCAAGGTTAATTTTCAAAAAAAAATATTTGGAATATAAACCTAAACAAATAAAGGTTTTAGCAGAGGTAAATGCCTATAATAAATACACACATACCTATTTCAAATCAAAATGTTGCTCCCGCACTTGTAGCCTATTGCCCACAGAATTTGACTTTCATTTTTATTCATTATACTTAAAAAATATGTACAATTGTTTGTTATTTATTTGTATTTGTAATTTTATGTTATTTATTTAATTGTATGTATAGTGTTAATGTTTTGTTGTTCTGTTTATTTTTAAGAAAATAAAATGTAAATAATAATAATCTGTTTATTCTCTGTTAATATAAAGAGATTTTAATGGTTATACAATTAAAATATTACAATTAAAACATTTTAATATAAAAGCATTAAAAGCTATATAAAAAGTTTCTGTGGTTATGCAACTACAATTCTAGATTAGAACATTTTTAATATACCTACTATACAATGAGACTATACTGGTTATACAAAAATATTATGAGACTATATAACAAGAATGTTGCAGTTATACAATTAATATTCTAGATTATATAACCGCTATACAATAAGATTATAATGGTTATATAACTGGAATATAAGTTAATATTCTTAATACAAGGGCTATATGAAAAGGTTTTAGCAGCAACTCATCTGATGACAGGTTTTCAGAAAAACGCGTTGTATAACCTTAAAAAACAGTTCATTTGTCACAAATAGTATACAACTTTTGTATAGGGGCTATTCAATTTTCATATAACGGTTAATGTCTCTTCTCTCAGTGTATAAGTAGTAAAAAGTATATAAGGTGTGTGTTTTTATTTAATTGTTAACAAACAGACATAATCTATCTGTACAATAACAAAAAATATTTCACATGTTCGAATTATCCATTTACCTCAAGATATTTCAATGATGTTTTATCAAAGTATGCAATAAAGTGTACAACATTGTACACTTTCGAGTAGCGTGAAATTATGAAATTATTCCAACATGTGGATTATAAAACGTGAATATGACCCAAAAAAATCGGTAAATACGGCTTCGCAAAAGGTGACCAAAACTTAACGTTAAGTAATCAATAATACATGGGCTTTGATTATTTAAGCGTGTAGGCTGCATTGTACTGATTGTACTCCTTTGCAAGGAGTCTCAAATATCATAAATTTTAAATTTTAAAAGCAGTTGATTAAATAACACCCCCTATTGTTTTACCTGTACATTCATCGTTCAGTCCTTGGTAAAAAAAGTATAAAGCCTAAAAAACTGATTTAAAACATATTTATTATTTTTAAAATATTTTTATTATAAACATTTTTATGGGTGTTTCTAATCAACTAATACTAATACTAATAACCAAATAATTGTTATTTTTAATGCAGCAGCAGGTATTTTTGTGTACTCGTAGAGTTGTCATGATTAAATTTTTATTAATTCGTTTAAACCGCTGTTTCTCAAAATAATTATAAAGTATGCTATGCAGTTATTTCTGCTTTAAAACCTTTCCCACTGGTGTTCTACTTATTTCTCGCTAGTTTTAATTTTTTTCTTTAGAGTAATTATTAATATTAACAAAATTTTATAAAAAATATTTGCGGAGCTGTTCTCTCCTTGAACGCTATAGCTGGACTCCCTGTATTGTTATATGTAACCACGGATATGCCGTATAGAAAAACAACTGCACTTCCTGGTTATCATTTTCTTTCTTATTATTTACAATCTGGCCAATCAGATTAATGCCTATTATTTGATTTATTTAATTTTACGTCTAACTTATAATTTCATTTAGACTAGAAGCTCTCAGAGCTGCCAGGGGTGGCAATACACGGTATTAAGCAGTTAACCCAGTTTATAATTTTGTGTTTAATAAAAATGTTTTTCTTAAAATTCGTATTCATTGCACTAGAAAATTGTTTCAGGATGAGTTCATAAATTTGGTAATTATGCAAGGTTTCGGAAAAAAAGCTGTAATTTGGACAATTTTAGAGAGAAACCATGTAGAAGCTGTGCGAATACTGACAAATCGTTTCATATTTTTTGAAAGCTAATTTTACGCATTTTTCCCCAATATGAAGAACAATAATTTCCGGAAATGCTGGAACACTTTATCAAGCGCGCTGCTAATCAGTATTCAGAAAGTGGCTCCGGCCTGTTTTTGTCATCATGAGCAGTGTGGGACGTTGCTCGCCTTGGGAGGGACTGAGACCAAGAGGGTTAAGCCCTAAGGTGTGTCCCGCGTGTGGGGTCTAGCCAGGTACTAACAGGGGCCTGTCAACAAACAACAGATTAACAATTGTGCTGTTAAACTGTTTGTAATCGATATATCTTACTACTACTGGGCGTGCATATATATCTACCAAGGTATTTGAAATACTGACCGTGAATGCACAAAAGAAGTATTATTGTACGGTGGCGGTTTTCGATGGACCTGGGAGTAGGTATTATGTATTTCTCATTAACAGCACAGGAGAATGAATATTTCTGTGTACGGCACAATCGTTTTCCAGCTTCAGGCGATCGTACATATCAACTGTGGCGGTTTTTATAATGATTTTAATGAAACATTAATTGAAATCCCTGGTATATTTCTATTTCATTGCGTCAGTGAATGCAAGGACGGCTCAGCCCCATTGACTTTGCTAGTAGCATTTTTTGGTACTTTGCTAGTACCATTTTGCTAGTATTATTTTAGACCACTGACCACTTACCTTGACAAATTAAAAAGAAATGATTTCGGGCTCATTCGATTTAAAATGACATGTGAGAACTTTTTAAATTGAAGAAAAATGGATGAAGCATTTCGAGGAACTATAAAAGAGGAAGGAGAAAAGTAGATGCTGAAGACGAGGTAGAGGATATGGAAAATATATATATATATAAGAAGTAAAAGAGGGAGTAATAGAGGAAACACTAAGTAATAAGGAAAAGAGACAAAAAAGCAAGGTATAAATTACAGAATAGAAAATATTTTCCTGCAACAAATAGTTATTTATGCAATAAATGTAAAAAGTAAGTGTTTATTGCACGCTACGTGAGTGTCCAACGACGCCGTTAGGCCGAGTGGGACAACATGTCGAGTGCAATAAACACTTTTTGTACGTATTGTATAAAAAAATAATTTATGTGGCATTAAGTGACATGTCTTGATCTTTATGTCAAAACACTGTAGTAGAATGACAGATACAATAAAAATGTTATTGCACTAGTGGAATAAAGAACCTCTAAACATCGAAAAAAAGATCCTTAAAGAGCAGGAAATTTCCAAAAAAAAATTCCACCTCCCGGAACTCTACCACCAATATGCATAATTTTAATTTAGAGGTAAAAATGGGGCTAAAAACGGATGATGTGACTTCCGCGCGCGCCGACCGATTTGGACACTTTAACAATAAAAAATATTTAAACTCATGAATATGAATATTAAGAAATAAAATAATCACATACCTTTTGGATACTTGAATAAACGACAATCTATCGGAGAAAATGTTTTTTTTAGATATGCTTTTGTTAATTAACGTCTTTTCTCAAGTTTTAAATTAACATAAAAACCCCGATAATTGTCAAACTAAAAACTTTACATTTTTTTCACTTCTTGGAGCTATTCTTGAAAGGGTTTAGAAAAGATCCCCGTTGGAAAAAATGGAAAAAAAAATTTGTCCACTTTGTTATTAACAATCGCAGGCATTAAACAATAGAAAACAAATAAAGCAATGAAAAAAATATTTTTTTATAAAATACTCGAATTAGATCGCATCCTTATTTAAAAAAATATAAATATAAAAGAAAAAAAATATGAAAGCTACATAAAAATGATGTTTTACAACTTTTTACTCCCATTGTTTAACTAATTGTTATAAACGAATGCTTGTTTATAAGATGATCCAAATTTTTTTTTTGATTCCAATCAATAAGTATAATGATTTTTAAGAAAAAAATCGTTTCCTCAAAAAACAATTATTGCAAAAAATGAAAGGAAAAATAATTTACGGGCGATCTGAGGAAGGGAAGTGGAGGGGTGAGTTTTTAAGGGTAAAAAACGGTTTCTAAAACTACAATCGAAAATTCTCGCGTCAAAATATCTGCTTTTTAAAAAAAGTCGGTGGGCTTTTGTTCGCCGAACTCTCTACTTTCTGATGGTGTAAAAAAATATACATTACTATGATAAATGTTCCCAGAAAATGCAAAGAAATGAAAAAAACGGAATCCGAAATTTTTTTTATAATCATTATGTACAATTTTGAGCTATTTATTAAAATTTACACTTTAATTACTCGAAAAACTTAAGATTCCATGTTACATTGATAAACAATAAAATTACAAATCCATAAAACATAAAGATTGCAAAAAACATGCGTTCTAAATATTAAAAATAGGATTTAAAGGGAATCATCTAAAAAATGTCTGCTGCAATTTTTTTCGGTAAAAAAGTTTTAAAAATTTATTAAATTCTAATTACATTTATGTCATAGAAAATGTCATAATATAGAAATGTACATGTAAATCGTACTATTGAATTTAGATACTTTTTACTGATTACGTTATTCATTATAATATTTTTAAAATATTAATCTTGTTATTTATAAATACCTTATCTTGAATTCTAATCGCTTATCCATTAGTTTTGTGTATTTGATGGCATTTCTTCATCGTTAGATTTGACAAACCTTCCCGATTCTAGTAGATCTTCGAAATCTTCAAGACCATCACCGTCTCCAATATTATTTCCAGTATGCCTTAGTTCTTCATCCAGAATTTCATCTGAATCAGTGAAGCAGTGAAGAGCAGTGTCGCAGGACCGTAGGGAAAACCTGGGGAATGAAACCCAGGGTGGTCCTGTGGATTTACACTGCTATCATAAGACCAATGTTGGCCTATGGAGCTGTTGTCTGGTGGCCCGAGAGCCAACAAATAACAGCAAAACTCAAGCTATGCCAGGTACAAAGAGTTGCCTGTCTGAGCATAACTGGAGCCATGCGAACAACACCAACGAGAGCAATGGAGATAATGTTGTGTCTTCCACCGCTAGACCTACATCTAGAAGAAGTGGCTCTGACTACCATGACTCGCCTCAAATCCGTTGGCATACTACCAAACGCAAGCTGTGGCCAAACCAGAAGCCGCCTGTGAACTGAGGCTGTCAGAAAGATACCCCTTTTACAGGCATGTGCAGATGGTATTCTGCCTCGACTTGTCTTTGATAAACCTTACACAATACATACTACTGGTGAAGACGAGGCCGGCGTTGAAGGTGTAAACTATGTCTTCACGGACGGATCAAAGAAAAAGGATGGAGCAGGCTGTGGTATATATTCTAGGACTCTGCGACTCCGATGCAACTGGACTATGGATACAAATTCCAGTGTAGTACAAACAGAACTCGCTGGTAACTCGCATAGCCACACATGAGATTGCTCGCAGAGAAATAACGGACAAGACAATAATAATCTGCACAGATAGTAGACAATCACTACTGGCCCTGAAAAATTATAAAATAACTAAAGGATCAACATGGGAATGTCACCAAGCACTTGTGAGAGCATGTCAGATGAATAACATCTGCCAGTGCTGGGTCAAAGGACACTCACAATGCAACGGCAATATAGAAGCTGACAAACTGGCCAAGAAGGCAGCCAGCCTGAGTATCCTTGGGCCTGGTCCTTCAAGTACACTACCAGTTGCAGCGAAACTCCAATTAATAAAGGAAAACGCCCACAAAAAATTTAAGACGTTATGGGATGAAACAAGTAGCTGTCAGCTGGCCAGAAATCTCTTGAGATATTCCAGCGAAGAGACGGCGAGGAACTATCTGGTAATGTCCAGGGGTAAACTGCGATTTGTTACAGGAATTCTAACCGGACACTGCCGGGTCAGGAAACACCTCTATAACATGAGACAAAGTGACACACCTATCTGCAGAGGATGTGAACAAGAAGATGAAACGATCGAGCATGTACTTTGCGAATGTCCCGCCGTGTCATCGACCAGATAATCCATATTGGGTAACGTTGGCCTTCTATGGCCAATTTGAGGGAAATGCCCCTGGGCAACATCATCACCTTTTGTACAACATTGGGCTGGTCGATGGCCTAGGGAGACATTTCCCTCACGGAGGAAGTACAAGGGGCCCAATGGGGCCTAAGTGCAGCGGATCTCTGATCCGCACTCCGGACAAATTCCAGATTCATCTGAATCATTAACTTCCTCGTAGGTTTTTTCTTCCCCATTGGAACATTGTCAGAACCATGACAATTTGAGCATTTTAAACCACGTTTTCGACAGCCACATTTTAAACTGTTGCAACAAATAGTTTTGAGCAATATTTCCAGAATTAATTCCTTTTCTGTAAATTTGGGCATAATGCCACGTTGATGTTGCTTCCAGCCCCAATCTGTTGCTGTCAGTTCGTTACCCAGCCATGTTTGAAGCTGATAATATGCCCTGTAACAATGTTGTTGTGTTGCGCCTTCTGTGCGTGGGAGATTTGCCAATATGAAAGATGATTAATTTTTGCCAATTGATATTTTCGAAATCTTAATTGATTCAGTGTTATATTATCATTTTTACATTTATAAATAGATTTGATTAATTGTAATGCATTTTTTTTCGATATCTTCTTTATTTGCATCTTTTATATACAAAATATTGGTCATATTTGTATCGTCTAATAATGAATTTACGATACTTTTCTTTGTTCTTCCGGAAAATTCAGATGTTGTATCGCAACTAGAAAAACAATGCAGAAATGCAACGATATTTTTAAAGGATTCATATGTGTAACTATTAGACGTGAAAAGTAGAATCTTTTACATTTCCAGAAACTGGCTTGAGAAAATAAATGTCATGATTATTTGAATTTGATTGATTCAAAAGGACCAAAAGATCAATATCTTGACCCACAACAATGACAGTTTTCTTAGTAGGTATATCTGGCAATTTCTATCGAGGTATTAATTATGTCAGCATCAGCATCTTCTTCTGCTTGTTTACAGGAAAATCCTTGTGATTGTAATCTTTTCATTAACGTTTTTATTATTTTGTCCTTGTTTTTCTCGTTAGATAAAAATTTTTCTTGCAAAAATTGTATTTTTGTATGGTTTTGATAATTGAACTGTGGAATATTGTCTGTGGTTTTTCTACGACTACGTTCTCCTCTTTTAGTTGAATTAGCTGCTGATACTGTTGTCACAGTAACTGATTTTTCAATTTCGAGATACCCATCAAAAACGATATAGCTGCTTGCTGCGTAATGTTTTTCTACATAGCGCAAATATTTATTCATGATATCTTACACCGTTTCATTTTTCTGCCAAATTACTTAGTGCAGTAAAAATCCACCGTCGACGACATGCACAATGCCGTCAGAATGCGTTGGTCCATTAGCACTCACAAATAATTCGTAAAGTTGAGATTTAATATTTTTCTTGGGGTCATTTTCTGTAAAAAGTGACAATGGAAAACATGCAAGCTCGTATTGTAAATAAGTTTCCATATCTTTTTTACTGTCGATCGTTAACGATATTCTTTGAAATAGCAATAATGGATTGATGGCTATAATATCTCCGTTTACTTTAACGGAAGATTGAATCTGAATTGAAGATGGAATCTTACGTTTTTCGAGCAATTAAAGTGTACATTTTAATAAACAGCTCAAAATTGTACATAATGATAAAAAAAAATCGGCATTTTTCGCTTCTTGGCATTTTCTGAGAACATTTATCATAGTAATGTATTTTATTAGTATTAAGTATTTTTATTAGTATTAAGTATTAGTATTTTTTACACCATCAGAAGGTAGAGATTTCAACGAACAAAAAGATTTTATTACCATTTTCAAAGGCTTCAGCCCCGGTCTATATAGGAAAAACAGCAGTACTTTAGAAGAACTTCAAGTATCGAAGAAAACCGTTTTTATGTCCAACTGAAAAATGCTTAGACGCCTATTCATGTTCTCAGGGACGATATAAATAAATGAAATCACATCGGCAAGTTACGTAAATAAATCATTGTACTAATAAAAAAATATATATTTATAAGACTGGATTGGATGCTTAAACTTTTTCGAGGATATCTTGTTCGTGCTCTATCCCATAACGGAGCTCATCGCCTCTTCGGGATGCCCAAGACATTCTTTTACTGGTAAAGTAGATACCTAGATCTCCGCCCTTTGAAATTGTTATGGCTCCTAAAATAGTCAACTTATATAGGACACATTATTCACACAATTACTGTTACTGCAAAAAGATATATTTCGGCCCAAATGTAGATAATGTAGAAGTATCTAGGAAGGGATTTTTTAAAATACAAACCTGCAGTATTCTTCAACTTATCAGTCATTTTCTTCAGCGTTTCTTCTGTCGCATTCTGAGCAGCCTTCCCATGTTCAATTTCTTTTACTATTGCATGAGCTAAGCAATATTTCGCTATAGTTTCCCCATGGCCTAAAATAACCGCAAAAAAACTGTATAATAACGTAAACCGAGATGATGGAAATTCTCTCTTATTAATTTAATTAGACACCTACCTGTCGTAGATACAGCTCCAAAATCGTCATCTGCATAGGTACCACTACCAATTATGCTGGTGTCACTGCTGCGTCCCACCATCTTCCCATTGATGCCCCCCGTGGACGTGGCTGCCGCTAGATTTCCATTGCAATCCAAGGCCACGGCACCCACGGTTCCCACTTCGCCGGGACTCTATAAATAATGAAACATTAGCAGTTCGCGATAGACCGAGAATACTTGGGCTCATAAATTTAAAAAGAATAAAGGGCAAACATATATATTTAACGTAACAGTAGCGAGATACATATAAGTATACCTATGTACCTCCCTCTACTGCCCATTTGCTACTACCTATCCGACACCAGAGATGCCTTACTTGGATGATAGGTAGCATCCTGTCATGCAGGAACCAAGAGCGACCTCTAGCCCTAGTGGGCCAAACTACAACTGATGGATTTGCAGGAAACAACTACCGTCAAACGGGGTAAAGTGAACTGCGCATTTCTTTGTTTCGGGTCACGCCGATCGTAGCCGACATATTTTGGAGCCGTTAAAACTTTGCCCTCTTAAATTAGTGTGATTTGCAAGAGTGAAAGGTGAGGTGTAGCGTCAAAAGTATAAAATTAGCTTGTAAGGAGCGACATTGATCTCTTTTACCATCTTTACTCTATGAAGCATCTTTTCAAGTGCCTCTCTTGGTAGGGGCGTGGTGGAATACCACCCAGGACTGTCCGGTACACATGACCTTTCCGGTTGCAAGTAAAATACGTCATTTCGGGTTTTGACACTCTCAGGACATTTTGACAAGTAGAATTCGTACAATTTCACTCAAGGAATTTTCTTCATTTTGCTCTTGCTCATACACCTTCTTTTTCCTGGTATTGTTCTGTATAGCACTTTGTGGGGGATAAAAGCGCAACAGGACATTTCGCGAGCCAGGTACTTCGAAGCTCCAGGTTGATTGGGATTTCTGTTTCCAGTGTGAGTGTTGTTCTCATATACTCTTCAAATGATCACAGTGAATATCACAATCAGTAGCGATACGATTGAACAGTTCACACATCAGAGATATTGGATATTGGGGACTTTCTTAAAATATTTGATTTTACTGTGTAGCAACACAGTAAAATAAAGTTTGGTGTCTAGAATTTAGGCGAGGTATCAGAACATTTATTTTATTTAAAAGATCAGGGCAATCAAGCTTGCCATTCAAGATATTAAATAAGAATCTAATTAGCATGATATTGCGTCTGGTTTCTAAAGAGTCAAAATTAAATCTCGCAAGTAAATAATTTTGATCCAGACCTCTAGGAGGATAAGATCCATCTTGCAAAAAGATCAAAAACTAAGAACTTTCTTTGGATCGATTCTAAATGTTCACAATGAACGTGATAAATGGGATACCATATAATCGACCCGTATTCTAGTTTTGACCTCACCAAAGCATAAAACAGAGATTTGAAGGTGCTTATATTGGGAAAGTCCCGGCAATTGCGGTAAATGAAGCCATAAGATTTAAAGGCACTAGAAACAATATGGTTTATATGTTCAACAAAAGTGAGTTTGCTGTCAAAATAAATACCCAGATCTTTGGATACATCAACTCGGCTGATTATGTTATTCCCAATGAAGTAGTTGTGAGTATAAGATGTAGTTTTGCGAGTATAAGTCGTTACGTTACATTTACTTATGTTTAGTTTAAGATGATTTTTCTCACGCCATGAAGACATTCTGTTAATGCTAACGTTAACGCTCCTTAATTACCAATTAAACGAATCCAAAAAAACCAAATCTTAAAAAAAGTGCTTTTTTGATCCACTTTACCCCGTTTGACGGTACTCAGGGGGCAGGGACCCCTATATATCTGCATTGAATTATACCCAAATATCCTGATTGGCAGCTAAAATCATCGTCAATTCCTCGCCAAACATGCACCTATCACTAGTTTGAACTTGGTTTTCTTGGTGTTCTATGTATTTATATTATCCACACCTGTATACGTATATGTTTAGCGTAAGAATAACACGTAAGAATACCAAATTCCATAAGAAGAAAACATACCGCCAGGGGCGTGGGGGGCCGGGGCAAAGAAGAAAGTGGAAGCCCTTTCAATTAATAAATATCTATTGATAATTTTATTATTTACATTTGAAAAACAAATTTCCACTATTAGGATAAATTTTTTATATAATTTATTAAAATTATTTTTGCAGTTGAGAATATTTGATTAGGTATTTTATTAGGGCTTCCGCCCTGCTTGTCCCGCCGTGACTGTCAATCTCAACTTACACTATGTCCTATTTCTGTTCTGTCGTCGCGATTTTTCTTAAACTGCTCCAACGCCTCTTGGGCATACTTCGTGACCAGACTACCGGGTGGTACGGTAGGTACCCCTTGCTCTTTTGCAAACCTATTTGCTCCTGCGCCGGCCAGTAGTATATGAGGAGTCTTCTCCATTACTAATCGAGCTAGACTAAAAACAAAATCGAGATATAAACACACAAACAGTCGCTATTGTTCTATAATATGTTTTGTTGTTAAAATTGGTATAACGGTTATTCTGTTTTCCGCCATTTTGCCTTTCATTTGATATCCATATAATTGGGTTTATGCTCCCCATGAAAAAAACATCTCTGCCATATTGGATTTAGGGTGACGTCATTTTATTTTCGTATTCTTCTCAGCAAACCCTTTCATTTGGTACCCATGTCTTGGAAGTGCATAAAAAATAACTAATCCGCCATCTTTGGGAGTCCGCCATATTGGATGTATAATGACGTCACTTCGCTAGCTATGCATTGTAATCCAAACTATACATGCATGCAAAATTCCAGCTCAATCGGTTGAGGATAACTACTTTAAAATTCAATAAGTTAAATAGAAGCTGGAATTAAAATGGCTTCTACCTTAATACTTTATTGGGGTGTACAGCTACAGCTTTTTTGCCGAAACCTTTCGTTTATCCCACACATTAAATTTATTGTAGGATCACATTTGATGGGCAATAATTTTATATTAAGGCCGGATAATGCCCGACCACATACCGCGGCAATAGTGCCAAATTTCTTAGAAGCTACGTCACTACATTACAATGGCCTGCGAGAAGCCCCGATATGAACCCTATAGAACATTTGTGGGATTCATTAAGGTACGTTCTAACGAGAGGACGGAAAGTCTTGCTGAAATGGCACGTGCATTAGTGGAAGAATGGGATCGTATACAAATGGAAAGGATAAGAAACCTAATTTCCAGTATGCCGCGTAGACTAGAAGCTCTCAGAGTTACCAGGAGTGGCATTAAGCAGTTAACCCAGTTTATAATTTTGTAAATTGTAAATTTTTTTTTTCTTAAAATTCGGATTCGTTGCACTAGAAAATTGTTTCAGGATGAGTTCAGAAATTTGGTAATTATGCAAGGTTTCGGCAAAAGAACTGTAACTTGGACAATTTTAGGGATTGATCAGTGATTAAAAAACAAAATGCTCGTAAAAGAAGAGCCTTTCATATAGAGTATAACCATTTTCGATACCATTACTTGATTAACACACAGGGTGAGTTAAAAACTAAGAAAAAAACATGGTTCGAGGTTTTCCAGTACCATCTAGGAGGCTTTGAAAAAATTTTCAACATGTTTTTTGCATGTTTTTAATATTTTAGCCACTGTGTTGGCTAAGAAATTCCTAATATTTGTAGTGATATGAAATTGAAATAGCTAGGTACTCACCTGATAGGATGAGCTATATCTTTGACAACGGTAACTGCACCTGCTCTTAAATCCGAACCTACCATAACGCTGGCGTCCATTTCAACCTCCCCGTCTAAATTCAAAACCGAACCATAACCTAAGTAATACACAATAGACACATATTACTGCGTTGCCATAGGAACCGAGTCAAAATATATATATATATATATATATATATATATATATATATATATATATATATATATATATATATATATATATATATATATATATATATATATATATATATATATATATATATATATATATATATATATATATATATATATATATATATATATATATATATATATATATATATATATATATATTATTCAATATTTTCCCGCATATAGTTGGAAAAAGTAGTTGTTTTTCAATAGGTTCAACAAGATTTTATGCATTTTAAAGTTTAACATCTTCTGGATAACTGTATGCCTAATGCTTTTATATATAATATGTTCAAATAGAACAAATATAAATAGTAGACTAGGTTTGTGTATTCTAAGAATGAGTTCCGTCAAAAACTAATGTCATAAAACGTCACTGCAAGTGTTGGTGTATTGGTAATTTAAATTCAAGTATGAATGATCAATGAAATAAATCGTATACTGCTCTGAAGATCCTCAAGAAAGGTGAAAGAACTTGTACAACTTCTAAGTGGTTCGTTTTCATATGCATAGTGATTCATTTCCGTATGTGTGTCCAGATATAGTACTGGTAAGTGTGTTTTCTTTCTTATTCGTCTAGTTGCTTATTTCTATGTAATGAAATGCTACAAACCCAAGATTATTTTTCACAAAATAAATATGAATAGCAAAGAATTTCAAAGCTAATAAATATATCCAGGGTGAAAATTGGATTTTTTTCGAGAATTTTCGAAGAAACAATTAATACATACAACCAACAAATGATTTTAGTTTTGACTAAGCAAGCAATTTCTGTATCACTCCCTCTTTGAATGCTTCAGAACTCTATTGTATATATAATTCAATATTTTCCCGCATATAGTTGGAAAAAGTAGTTGTTTTTCAATAGGTTCAACAAGATTTTATGCATTTTAAAGTTTAACATCTTCTGGATAACTGTATGCCTAATGCTTTTATATATAATATGTTCAAATAGAACAAATATAAATAGTAGACTAGGTTTGTGTATTCTAAGAATGAGTTCCGTCAAAAACTAATGTCATAAAACGTCACTGCAAGTGTTGGTGTATTGGTAATTTAAATTCAAGTATGAATGATCAATGAAATAAATCGTATACTGCTCTGAAGATCCTCAAGAAAGGTGAAAGAACTTGTACAACTTCTAAGTGGTTCGTTTTCATATGCATAGTGATTCATTTCCGTATGTGTGTCCAGATATAGAACTGGTAAGTGTGTTTTCTTTCTTATTCGTCTAATATATATATATATATATATATATATATATATATATATATATATATATATATATATATATATATATATATATATATATATATATATATATATATATATATATATATATATATATATATATATATATATATATATATATATATATATATATATATATATATATATATATATATATATATATATATATATATATATATATATACCGCTAATTTGAATAACATGACTATGACGACACCGTTGACGAAATCTACGCCGAGCGAGAAAATTGTAACCATACATATATTTTTACCTGCGTTGAAGGCTTCTCCTTCCTCCATGTACCTTACGGCGGCTTCGACTGCATCTAGCGCTGACCCGCCATCTTTCAAAATCTCGTAGCCGATTTCGGCAGATCTCTTCACGCCCGAGATTTTGGCTGGCACCCTCTCATCCGGCACGTCTCCGGCTCCACCATGCACCAGTATAACGGGATACATTTTGTTCCCTCGATGCACTAACATACAATGGGAAGATTACGTACACTATTTCAAGTCAAATATTATTTACTTTGTTAATTGTTTTCTTATCTCCAAATTGATAAACTTAATACATAATTAATATTAGATTCTAATGACCTTAACGCCAGTTAAGTAGGTTCAAAAATAATTATATAGTACCTGTCTCTAGCTCGCTGTTGCTATGTAGGTAGGTATCAATTTCGTGGAGAGGGCTGGTATTATTTAAACAATATATTTGCTTCCCAAATACAATATATTTGCCTCCCAAACACGACACTTATGCCTCTTGACATATAGTAAAACATTGCTGCGAAACTCCTACCGGTCAAAATCGGTGTGAAGCTGGCCAGGGTTTTCCAGCCACGGTTTCGCAATGTGGCAACGCCGCACTGTTCTCTGGTTTGAGAATCTACCAATTCGACCAAGGCGTCATTTAAAAATGCTAACAACCCATATGGAATAATCACTGATCAGCAACGGTTAATCACAAAAATATTATTAAATGATAATTAAATAAGTCTATGGCGTATTGACAAAGATCTACATAAAATATAAATAACATTTACAAAGTACTTGTTGTTTGTTGGAAACATATAATAACTAATATGTAACAAAGTTTTCCGACTCATATCCCAATTCGATCCGATACATGCATATATGCAATATTTATATGAAGTAAAATTAATAATCTTAAGGCACCTAAATAATGACATATATTATTTTCTCGCTATACAACACACACAAGACACAAACTAAAGCTGTTGCATAGGGCCAAATAATTTGTAGGTCCGTAACAGTGGCGTAGTATAACAAAAACTAAAAAAAACTTCTATTTGAAGTTGTCGGGGCATTTTTTCACTATAGAACACACACAAGACATTGCATATGCATTTAATCGGATCGAATGAGATATGATTCGGAAAATTTTGTTACATATTAGTTATAATATCTTTATAACAAACAACAAGTAATTTGTAAATGTTATCTATATTTTATGTAGATATTTGTCAATACGCCATAGACTTATTTAATTATCATTTAATAATATTTATGTGATTAACCGTTGCTGATCAGTAGTTGATCTCATTCCCTATGGGTTGTTAGCATTTTTAAATGACGCCTTTATTGAATTGGTAGATTCTCAAACCGTTGCTGGCCACGGCCGTGCTCGTAGCCCAAAGAACAGTGCGGCGTTGCCACAGTTCAAAACCGTGGCTGGAAAACCGTGGCCAGCTTCACATCGATCCGGTAAAAGGTGAAATGATAATCCTTCACGCCTTGCAACTTTTTACAGCAAGCGAGATATTTGTTTAAAACGCTCACGAAAAACAACATAACTCAAGCCACAGAAGCAGAGAATAACGCGACAGAAATACAGAACCTCAAAATGGGCGGATATTTTCCTCATACCTTTTTGTAGTGTTCTAGTAACGTTGATCTTTCTCTCGATCCCTGACCGTATTACATATCTAAATTATTTATTCAAAAATACCTCTAGTGCTTGGGAGGCCTAGGCGGTTAGTAGGTACTTTAAAAAAATAAAAAAACGCTGAATCTTACCTACTTCGCGCAAGTCATTGACCTCACAGAATGCAACATGGTTTACTGTCAATAGTGTCAATGTTAATAAGATATACGGTTCGCATATTTTTTCTTGAAACGTAAACATGTTATAGTTCAGCACGTTAACAAAATATTGATTGCTTTTGATATTTTACGCCATAAATACGGTTCACTATGGTTTACAAAAGTAGACTTCTTTAATATTATTGGAATGCACCTATAACGACAACTAGGAACTTATTTAATACGTTATTTTCTACGCTATAAATAGTTGCCATGATGCAAAGATAATATATACATAGATAGCAAACCCCTTCTAAAAATGGATCGGTCAAAATGCACTGGCAGCTCCTTAGATTAAAAATGGAAAGATACAGTCTAGTGAAAATAAAGTGAGAAACCGTCTGCGAAATGAGAGAGCATGATTGTTTATCTCACATGTTATTGGTCGATTCCATGCCCAACATCCGAAAATTTACTGGGTTTTGTTTTGTTTATTTCTTTTTATTCGCTGGACAAGCTCAGATGAAATATTTTTCATCTGAGGTAGGTAGATACTATGCCCATCTTCCTGTAGATATTTTTAACCTGAGGAGAGCTCAATGTTAGATGTTTAGTAGGTACTTATATTTCACATTTTTTGATGAGATAAACATGACGAGAGGTAAAGGGCCTCTCTTCTTCTTCTTCTCGTGGCATTTTTTTTCACTTTCATATCCACTCTCCCGTTTAATTAACATTGCGTTTAACCACCTATATATTATTATCTTTATCTTAGACCATGGACAGAGATATATCTGGAAAATTACGACGGCACACTCTAAGAAGCTCAGATTAAAAATAGGAAGATCAACTTTAGAAAGTGAGAAAACTCAGAAAACGTCCACGAAATGGGATAGAATTATTGTTTATTATCCCACAACATGTTATTGGTCGATTCCATACCGTAATTTACTCGGTTTACAAACACTTAATTAAAGAAGCGTCCCCCGACCACACAAATGTCTCTTTATTCGCTGGACAAACAGTTGTATTATCTATGGGTATTGACTATTGACGTTGCCTATCTTCCTGTGGATATTTTTAATCTGAGATCTGAGCTAGAAGCATTTGACATTATTGGCGTCGTATACACGGCCGACTAAAAAGACTGGCCAGGGCGCTAAATGTACCATGTGACAGACGTTTTTAGTCGGCCCACGGCCTGTGTAATCAGTCAGCCAGAATAATCTCTTTATAGACCAGGGTTCAAGCCTTTGAAAATGGTAAAAAGGGGAAAAAAAATCGTAGGATGGAACCCATTGGAAAAGGAAGAGAATATAACAAAAATTAAAGGAAAAATTATCGATTGAAAAGCGAGAATTATCGATTGAAAATTAGGGTACTTTTTCAATATGAAGTCAAAATAAATATTTTAAGTCAAAAAAATTACAGTGTGTTTGGGGCATAAAAAGGTTTTTTCACCAAATTTCTTTTAAAAAAATTTTTTAGTAAAAAGAAAATAAAAACAAAAAACGGTTATTTGAATTCAGAAATTATCTATTAATGATAGAAACTTATTATAATTGTACCTTTTGTTTATTTTTACTTACTTACCGTTATTTTTTGAAGATAATACCATTATTCCCACAAAACTAAGTGTATAAATTATATATTCGATATATAAAACCATAGACCTAGTTGAAACAAGTGACACCGTTGCGCCCTGGCCAGTCTTTTTAGTAGGCCGTGCACCGTATAGTAGTTTAATTTCTGTGTCTATTATTCAGCACTCCAACATCTTTGACCAGTCTATGTTGTTATGCAACACACAATACAGTATAAACCTAATTTATGCAACCTAACTTACTCCGTATGATTTATGAAAGTATAAAGTCTGGTATTATGTTTGTTTACTAGTATAAATAAACTGTATTTGATAAATAACTGATACATAGTATAATTTTATTCAATATCACAATTACCAACCATTAAATTTGTATCAATAAATGAATGTATAGTGCAATGCGGATAAGTTTTTTATTTCAATGATTTTTACTAATTTTATGAATGTAAATTTACATTATTTTGACTCCTGATTATTGACTTATAATGTCGTTTCCATTCAATTTTAATAATTAGTTATTTTAGCTGTTGTTTGACTCTGCTAAATATTCATTATGATAGGTGTATCATAAAATTAGTAATAAGGTATTATATAATTAAGTATTATTATTATAATTAAGTAATAATAAAAACCATGTAGTCAGAACACATTTTTTATTAGAAAACTTACAATTACAACAGTCTTATTATACAAATACGGTGTATTTGAACAGTTCGTAGTACATTAAGCCTTTTGATTGCCTCTGGGCTCGTCAATCCTCTTTTTCTTCGCTGGCTCTCCAGTCAGTTCAATGGGAATACTTTTGTGTTTTAACTTCTTATTCGCATTCTTCTTCGGCACTGTAATACTCAGGACCCCATCCGACGACATCTTCGAATGTACTCTATTAATTTCGCAGTTCTCTGGAACAATATATTTCCTCACAAAATGTCTTGATACCCAGCCATGGTCGTCTTTCTTTTCCTCGTGTTTTCCTTCTACAGTAATTGTGTTATTATCACTTATTTCAACACTGATTTCTTCAGGTTTAAACTGTTGTACATCCAATCTCGCTTTGAATTTATCTTTATCGACTGATACTGTGGACCCAGAGTCACTATCGGAAGCCAAACTCCTCCAGTTCCTTAAATATCCCGCCGGGCTCTTGAACAGCATAGAAGGCAGAGTTAACGGTTGCGACAAGTCCTCCGGTTCCAGGTTTAACCCGAAATGTTGGTCCAAAATCTGGGACGGTCGGAGGAAGTATGAGTCGCCCAAGAATGGTAACAAAGCCATTGGCTCCACACTAAAGTGATACGATGTTTTGTAGAAGTCCAGAAAAATTATAAGATTTCCAGAATCCAGATTATAATCCTCCAGAAGTTCTCTTACTGGTTACTTCAAAATATTCACAGGCGAGCAAAGCAAACGATTTGAAATTTTAACAATTTGAACCACAAAACCACAGACTACCGGTCTGTGTAAAAAATATCCACAGTTCTTGCTTCCCCTGTTTATTACATAGAGTAGCAAACGTACCACAGACAAATACACACAGCTCAACGCCGAAAATACTGACGGCCGCTAGCTTTCTGTATATACTTATAGTACCTTCGAAATTTCTAGATGGCTTTAATTTTGTTCCAGTAGTTATCGATCGGTTCCCTGCGATTCTAGAAATCTACTCTAGAACATTACCGGCTGTTATATTTGTCTGCACCGCACCATACTACTTTTTAATTTGTTCTGTGCTCAATGCTCATTGATACTAGACACTAGACTATCATAGAATTTCTAGAGGCATCTAGTAGTCTGTTGCGTATTGCATTTATGAGTTATTGATCTGTGATTTGGGATTAACGACACGTTCCATGTTGACGGCGCGGCGCTGCAGCATTTTCTGCTACAAATTTTTAAAATCAGTAAATTGAAAATTTGCCTACCTACCTTGATGCGAAATTTGAATTGAATTGCTCATGTGTTTTGTAATATCGTATCGCAGTGTGCATTGAGTGTTTTATTCGTTAGTTCATTGTCATATGTAAAAGTTGCAAAATGCAACCCGAACCCTATTGCTATGTTCCCCGTAGACAAAGAAGTATCACGGCCCATATTTCCCAAGAAATTTAGAGTTAGTGAATGAGAGTCTAATCAAAAGAGATAGGGAAGAGTGAAAATCTATTGCGATGCAGTGTTTGTTGAGGATAAATTCCATGCTAACATTGATGTGCTGCAGTTCCAGCCCGATGAAATATCAGTCAAGGTAACGGGATTCAATACGGTTACTGTAGAAGGAAAGCATGAAGAGAAAGAAGACGAACACAGTTACATCTCCTGGCATTTTGTGAGAACGTATGCGTATGCCCTTCCAGAAAACTGATATCAAGCGTATTCAAACTCACGTGATATCAAGCGTAAACAAACTTCCTCAAAGTTATCTTCTGATGGAGTTCTATCCCTTACGGCTCCAAAGATTGGAGAGATCGATTACATGGACATTCCCATCATACATACAGGTCAGCCAGTAAACGGCGTCAAGAACAGAGCTTAGGCTCAGCTAGAAGCTGAGGCTGAAAAGAGCCCAAAATAAATACATTATTTTTTCATATTGTTGCAAGCCTTTCTTCTATAGTTCTTGCGTCTAAGCTCAGTAGATACTGAGCTTATATGTGTTAAGTAGTTTTATACTGTAATAATAATAGAATCACAAGACTGTAATTTAATATTTCTACCTACATCTCTTATTATTTTTCTGTTATGGTAGGTATCTATATGATAGCATTCAATAAATTTATGAAATAATACCTAGATGTTTTACTTTATAACCGCACAATTGTCAATTAAATCAGTGTTTGGCTGTTTTGTTTATGTATTATATCGCCATAGAAATGGCAGGAATTTGTTTTTAACAAAAACCATAAAACAAGAGCCTGACCATAAATGTCAAAACATAAAAATTTCTCTGCAGATGATGAAAATAAGTATAAAATTGAAAATTTACCGTTTTCATGTATTATTTGATTAATTTACCCATTTGTTTGAGACATTTTATAGAAAGAAAGACAAAGAAAGGTGCTTACTTATGGAACACATTATATTATTATTGTCTGTGAGGCTTGACATTATACCTAGCAGTTGGTTAGAAAAAAAATGATGAGAAATTTTAGTTTTTGTTTGTATTAGCTTCTTTTACCTATACACATTAGAAAAAAAATGCTTTTTTATTGCCAGCGACTGAAAGCAGTGCATAGCCTAATAATGAATGCCTTTTGTGAATTTATTATTTCCATATTTTAATTTTACATTTATTTGTTGGCCATAAAGAATAGGTACTAGGTATCAGATATAATAAAAAAAGGCAATTTTTTTTGACCATTTATTAAGATAATACTAAATTAAACATACATATTTATAAATACAAGAAATCAACAATAGTTCTGTAATAAGGGAATGCGATATCGCTGCAATAACTACAATACATAATCAGTCTCGGAGAAACTAAAGAAATAATAAAATATATCTGAAGTTTACTTTTTGGCTTCCTCAGCGCTCGCTTTTTGCTCAATCCTCTTCACTGGCTGTCCAGTTCTGGTAATGGGGATTTCCTTATATTCGATCCTCTTATCTTCGCCTATTTTGGGAGCGGTAATAGTCAAAACTCCGTCAGACGACAGCTTGGATTGAATCTGCTTGGCATCGCAGGTTTCCGGCAGGGTATAGCTTCTTACAAAATGCCTGGATATGAAACCGTGCTCATCCTGCTTTTCCTCATGCTTGCCCTCTATGGTAACGACGTTGTCGCCGCTCATCTTAACGGTAATCTCCTCCGGCTTGAACTGCTGGACGTCAACGCTCGCCTGGAATTTATCCTTGTCGAAACTGACGGACGCTTCGGTGCCCTGAAGGACGTTCCTTAAATTCCTCAGGTCTTCTAAAGGAGTGCTTAAAAGGCCCCTCGGGAGGTACGCCTGTAGATAATCTTCGGGATCTCTCAGCAAGCTTAAATTTCTGTCCCAGTATCTGGCGGGGCGATACAGATCTTCGAACCATGGGCACAGAGACATTTTCTGCAATTTTTTAGTCGCTTTTTTCGCTTCGAACCGAACGCTTTTCAAATTCAGACTGTCGGTGCGTTGCGAGCGGGCCGGGTTTTATAGTGCCGCCGAATTATCTAGATGGCACTGGCACTGGAATGAGAGAATGTTCGATTATGAGAGCGGTTCATAAGATATTAGCACTCCACTTCGCCCTCGAATATTCGAGTTTTCTAAACAATATAAATATATGCGATTAAAGTTATAATATTAATAAACCCTTTATATTTTTATTGTAATTTTATATAAATAACAATAAATATAATCATGTATTGAAAGTATAAGTAGAAATACAGGTATGTACGACGTGTTTTCCTTGGTAGAGTATAACCACAAATATTGTATATGTATATCTCTGTGAGTATAACCCCCAATATAATGTTCTATACGTCAACAAAATGCACCACACAGCTACATAATAACCTAATAATATTCTTTAAAAATTAAGCTGATAAAAAAATTAATTAACTTAATTAGTACAGATACTGATGTAGATGGATAATATATTACGTCATTATAGATGAGTGATAAAATGTTTTATGTGAAAGCATCTATATACTGACATCTGACATGGGTGTCACATCACATATTTACACAATCACATATTTACAATATATTCACCTTGGCGTTAATATCCGATGAATCGATATTGGTTAGTAATCGTAGATGTTTTCAGGCCTACTACCAAAGACCTATGTGTGTAGGACAGAAAAAATATAGAGGGGTGAAAAAACAATTAAATACACAATGAACAGGCAATGCATGAAAAAAACTTTTCTTTTGAAGGATTAAAACAGATAAAAATCATTGCTTCTTTCGCATTTTTCCAGTTTCGTATTATATTGTAGTTTCATTACTGTGTAGGTATCACATAGTTAGTCTATGCTTTTGCACACAAATATACCCAATCAATTTGAATTTATATTTACATTCTTGTTGCCATAATAATAGGTGCGTTAATTTAGAATTTTACACATCTGCCTCCTTGTTATAATTTCACAGCTGTAAAAATGTAATAGAATAATAGGTGCCTCTGGACCGTTCTGGCACAGTCTGTAAATTCTGTGGTTCTGTTCTGTTCTGGCACGTTCTGAAATGCTCGCAGTTCGTTACTGTTCAGTCGATATTAACACTTGACCACAACCTACTACAAACACGCTGTGACTTGGCTATAAGAGCACTAATAAACTCAAGGAACTTCATATCCCACCTTTCCTTAAATAAACCTCAAATCATTTTAGATTTTTAAAATAAAAATACTGTCGGGTTAAAACTTTTGACGTAGTTAAATGTCCCTCTCTCGGAGTAGATGAAGAAATCATATTCTTGCATATTAATTAATGGTATGATTTAAGCGAGCATTATTATAAATACTTAGCATTAACATTATTATCTTGCGCATTAAAATATCACATACCTCGCAATAAATAAGCTTGCATATTTTAAATAAATAAGATTAGAACTCGCATTATAATGAATAGTTAATTAAAACAAGCCATTTTTAGCATTATTATTCGTGTTACAGTAAAATATCCATTATTGTTAATTAAGCAAATCAATTGTTATACTATCTTATAAAAATTACCTTAATATACCAATATAATAATAAAAATATGAAGACGTACTTTCACCAAAGGTAAAAAAATACTTATTGTAGGCGAATAACGAAATAAAGACATTACAAACATACCAAAAAAACAAAAGTAATTTATTGAAAAATAATAAAAAATTAAACATGATTCATTTTTATAAGTATGTGGAGAAAACAACCAAATAGTGAAAATTCGAGGCAACATACAAAAACAAATGTTTTTCCTAATCAAATATGCAACAAAAATAAAATATTGATACATTACACAACTAAATAGAATTCGTATAAAATTTGATTGCAAATAAAACAATTTTCGATAAAAGAACTAAGTAGGTACTATAAATAAGTCACATCGTGAAAAATTGAAAAATTACATTTAAAAAATAAAGAAAATACATTAGGGCCTTACGCTTTACGTGCTTTAGATGTATATTATTGGAAGGAAACCCAGAAATAAAAAGAAAATAAGGAAAATGCTATAAACAACATTTCGACAAGACTCATAAAATTTTTAGCTGGGAACATATTGTATAGTTTGAGGTAATGAAAATATTGGAAATATAATAATTCTATTTCAATTTTATTTAAAATAATGCTGATTTTTCCCTATTATGCATTTTTTTTTCATTAAATATAAGATTCGAGTTAATTTTTATCAGTTTTAAAATGATTAAACTGTTTTTGATTAAATTAATTTATTGGTAATTATTTTTTTAATATTTGATTTCATTATTAAGTGCCAAAATATTTATTATAATACTCAAAGCCAATGCTCATTCCATTTAAAATAATGATCGTGTAAATTGACCCCTTAATTAATTATGGGTGGTGCCGCCATTTTGGATTTTGTGTTCGGATAATTCCCATAATTAATTAATGGCAAAATTTTAGAGTTAGGCTATTACTCTATATAATAAATCTATGGTACAAATAAGATGCCATGTTAAGATGGTTAAATAGAATTTTTCATATTTTTGAGTCAACATTATTTCTTGGTTATTGTGACTAGCATCAACTTTTGTATTTCTGAAGTTGAGGGTAAACATATCATTGGGACCATTATAAAATGCGTCATAAAAGTTTTTGAGGTTAGAGAGCCTACGTCACTTTCGGTGACATGTAAATATGTATCTTGGTATTTATAATATATTTATTAACTAAATAATAATAATAAAAAATTATTACCTACTTATATTCTTAATAAAACTTAATTATTAACTTAAATACCTGAAAAAATGACTATATAACAACGAAGGACGCAGGAGACAATAACCTACATACATCAAATCTTTTATATCGTATTTTTACAATGATAGGATGATATATTTATTTTTTACCCACATCTTCAGAAATATGTCGAAAAATGTCAATGGATACTGTCGACACTTTTAAAGTGTATTTTATTATCTACAATAGCCAAACGATATTCTCTCAAAAACAGGAAACGTGCCATATGAACACAGAACACATAAAAAGCCAAATTGACAGGCATACAAACTTATCAAAATAATTTATTTTGTTATTTCACACTGGCGCTATAATTTTTATAATACTTTTAAACATCTGGCAATTCTGACATTCCACGACTTAGTAGAAGCTAGTATAATGACTACAAACATATTATGATAATATTAATATAAAGTATATATAATGATATAGAACAAAACTCCGTAAAAATGGAACTATAAAAACAAAGAAAATTATATTCGCAGCATTTTTGTTAATTGTGAAGATTTAGTGTAAGTACCTCCAAAATATGAATTACCACCTACCTAATATATATTATACTTTATACTTAATACGTAAGTAATGCATTTGCATTTACTATTATAAAAATGTCACACGAAGATCTTTAAAATGGAAATATATCTAAGGCTGTCTGTGGCGTGTTAATATCCTATGAACAGTATCTGCGATCACTGAGGAACGACGCCAGAACCATCTGGACTTTTATTTCGAACTATAAAAGCCGGCAATCGGTCGCGCTGCTGTCAGTTTGAATCCAAACACTACCCGAGTGAATAAAGCGAAGCAAGTGTGAACCACAAAGTAGTTTTACCTCAACTAGTGAAACGAATTGACAGTTACAAGTTACAAAATGTCTCTGTTACCATTATTATTCGACGACTCTTATTCCGTCCGCCCATCAAGGATTTTGGACCAGCATTTTGGCTTGGGCCTCGCACCCGACACTCTCTTCCAAGGCCTGGTTAACCCAAGGATGCTAATTCAGTGTCCCGCCGGTTACTTGAGGAACTGGATAAGTGACGCAGCTGCACAGGATACCGGCTCGTCTGTAAGTTTCGATAACGACAAGTTCCAGGCTAACATCGACGTGCAGCAGTTTAAACCCGAGGAGATTACTGTGAAAATTACCGGGGAAAATGCCGTTACTGTAGAGGGTAAGCATGAGGAGAAGAAGGACGAGCATGGGTCCGTTTCCAGGCATTTTGTGAGGAGGTACGTCCTTCCTAAGAGCTGCGACATCAACTTGGTCCAGTCCAAGCTGTCGTCAGATGGGGTGTTGACTATTACAGCGCCTAAGGTAGGCGAGGACCCTTCTATCGAGCATAAGCGCATTCCTATCACTCAGACTGGCCAGCCGGCCAGGAAGATAGAGCACAAGAAGGATGAGCCAAAGAATTAATGAGACCAGTTTCACTTTGTTTTTGATTATTAAATTTTTGTATCCATTTAATATATAGAATAATACATAGTTTGTATTTGAATAAGTAGGCATATATAATAGAATCAAGACTGATTTGATATTTCACTACATTAATATAGCAACTTTATTTACTTATTTATTGTCTTTGCTGCTTAGATTTGTTTAACTTTTAATTAGCATGATTAGTTGGAAATAAAGTTTAAAAATATTTATTCATCGTTTTATTCCAAACATGAGATGTTTGCTGTTTCTGTTTTTACATGTGGAATGTTATAGTTTTTATTAAAATAAAAAAACAGGTTTTAAATTGAGAATTTGCAAATAAAAACCTAACAAATAAAACATTGTTTCTATGTAATTTAGATAATATGGACTAGTGAGTTATTTTGATTCTTAATTTATCTATAGGGATATTTATCACAATTTTGTGTTTAACAACTTCATTTGAAAATAAAAGACCTTCCAACTCGAGCAGAGAACAAAAGCTCCCTCTGTGAATTCTAGGAACACTGAGATTTTATTGTACCCTTCACACCTAGTGAGGGTTCTCTTTGGTATCGGCATGCTTTTTGATAAATTCAAATAGAGAGTGCGCTATTGACATATAGATGTCGCTCACCCCGGGATTTTCCTACAGTTACTATATACCGAGACAGTGGCGACAAGCAGCAATTAGCTCCGCCCATCCGCCATTAAGAGGCGAAATTTTTAGCGGGTTTGTATTATTAGCGCAGGAATTTCAAATTCTTTGTTTAAAAACGATTTTTTTTGGGGCGTTTTAATGAAATATGATATTTTAATTTGGTGCTTGATGAGAAAGCCAAGTAGCTCTGATAAAAACTCCTTTATACCTAAAAAATGGTTGTTTAGGAAAAATTAATAATTATTTTATTATCGTTACCTACACTAATAGACCACGCCTTTGAAAATGGTAGAAAGTGAAAAAAAATTATAGTAGCAGGAAACCCATTGGAAAAGGAAAAGAATATAACAAAAATGAAAGGAAAAACAATTTACGGGCGATCTGAGGTCAGCAAGTGGAAGGGGGTGAGATTTTAAGGGTAAAAAACGGTTTATCTCGATTTCCGGCAAAACTACAAGTCCTATAGAAAGTTAAATGGCAAAGTTGTAAGTAATAACAAGATCTACAACTTTTGTATGCACATTTTTTTCACATAACCTCAAAATTTATGTGAAAAATTCAAATAACCAAGTTTTCTGTTTTTTATTTTTCTGTTACAAAAAAAAAATGTACGTCCCAAACACTAATTTTTTTGATTTGAAATATTTATTTTTTCACCTTATTTTGACTTAATATCGAAGAAGCACCCTAATTGTCAATCAAAAATTCTGGCGTCAAAAAATCTGCTTTTTTAAAAAAGTCGATGGGTACTTTCTTTGTTCGTTGAAATATCTAGTTTCTGATGGTGTAAAAAAATATTCATTACTATGGTAAATGTTCTCAGAAAATGGAAAGAAACGAAAAAACAATTTTGAGCTATCTATTAAAATTTACACTTTAATTGCTCAGAAAACATAAGATTCCATGTTACATTGATAAACAAAAAAAATGCAAGTCGAAATATATTACTATAATTAACAACCAAATAAGTTAATAAAGTGAATATTTAATAAGATCTACAATATTTTGAGAAAGTTGTAGAATCTTCTTTAAATTATGCGTAGATGCCTATTTATTGCTATTTTAAGATAACCTGAGTGACTTCGGTAGTAATATACCTGAGTGACCTAGGGAAAATTTTAGTCCATCGAAAGGTATTTCATAGAGAAGTGGGGAAGGGGCTAGAAGGGCCTGGAAAAACATGGTTTAAAATGCACAAATTTATACTCAAATGCATGGTTCTGAAAAATGATCCAATGTGGATGAAGAAACCTAAGAAGTTAATGATTCAGATGAAATTCTGGATGAAGAACCAATGCATACTGGAAAGAATATTGGAGACGAAGACGGTGATGGTCTTGAAGATTTTGAAGATCTACTAGAATCGGGAAGGTTTGTCTAATCTAACGATGAAGAAATGCCATCAAAGAGACAAAAACTAATGGATAAGTGACTTTACAAAAAAAATTGATACAAAAAATGAAGAGTACGACAAAACAAACACGCTCCTTGAAATCTGAGCGAAATCGGATAATTAGTTGCGAAATTAGTTAATCATAGTTGCGAAAAGAAGAAAAATCAAATAGAGGGGGAGTGGAGTTAGAGGCTTATTTTTTTGTCGAAGAGCTATTATGAAGGAATTATGAGGCCGCAGACTGGGGGTGGTGGAATAATTAGCAGAGGGGGTAGAGGGGGAAAGCGAAAATTATAACCTCTGAATGCCTATAACCTTTCTTCGTTTCTTCATATATTATACGACGGCATTCGCTAATATTTGTTTTGTTTTTTTTTGCATTTTTTTTTGTTGCAAACAAGCGCCTAGCATGCAAACACGATTTGCCTGATTTTTCATACGGTGTTTCCGGTATGAGGAGAGGGGGTGGGGGATTTTTTTTTACCATTCGACAGCTTTTTTTTCGACCTTTAATTATAGCCCAACAAAAACAACATAGGATGATCATGAGCGGATCTGGGGGACTTATTATATTACTTATACTTTTCTTACTTATATTTTTCTTTTTCTCTGAATATTGACCGATCTTAAGAAATCAAACGGCGTTGTGTTAGATTTGTTTGTTTTTAATCGACAAAAAATGAGGAGGTTCTGAATTCGATTCGTGTATTTTTTCTTATGTATGTTTATCTATTACTCTGGAGCGGCTCAAGCAAATTGGATGGATATTGGATGGATCTTTGCTGGATACTATAGGTACTAACATCTATGATAATCATTTTAAGGGAAAAAATATAAAACTAATGTCTAACAAAAAAAAATTGTTATTGTACAAGCTTTTATTCATTATCAACGATTATTTTACCTGTGTCAGTGGATCATGTTTCACATATTTTTATATTTATATACATACTGTGTTTTATGATTATTATGACTAAAAATCTACGTCCCACGTATATGAGAGGTCAATAAATTCTATTTTATTCTATATGTAGAGAAAATGTAGCAATTTTATCACGGGTATGGTGATGGTACACGGTGTATTTTTGTGTTAGACATTTAACAATAAAGATGTGCCTAAAATTTCATCATACAACTTCCGGAACATACTTTAAATTATATAGGGGACATTATATAGGCAAAATATTAGATAACTCTGTATACCATTAAATTTCCACTAAATATCTGACGAATAAAATCATTCCGGCCCTAGTTCGATTTTAGGCCTAAATGATTTGTTTCAATTTACATCGCTCATTTATGTTTACACTGACTAATGGATTATGTAATTTTCGTTCATAATTTCATTATTTATTTTGATCACTGCCCGGATTTATGTAGATATTTTGATTAACGTCTTGGTAATTATGACTAATTATTAGGCTCGTTCGTCTCTTTAAACGAGTGCGTTACGCGAGCAAGGCAATTTTTCGTACATGGCAGCGATTAATAACCTTAAAAAAAGTCAGAAGACCTCTCTAGAGAAGAATTTAGTTGGAAATAATGTCACAACAAATTAAAAATAAATAAGAAAAATATACAAAATATTTTATTATTAACGCACCATTGCAGCTAAGAGGAATGGTTACATTTTACGTAATTATTAAAAATACCTCTTAGCGACATTTTGGTTGAGACAAAAGTGCTGAAACACAATCATTGTCTCACAATCAGCTAATATCAATTCCGCATTGTCAGGGAGGTCCTCTAATGGTCGAGTGCATCGTATGTGTTAATCCTGGATTATGTTTAAGCCTGACTTATTTTGACATATTTACATGCAAAAGTGTCAAACTAAGTCAGGCTTAAACATAATCCAGGATTAACACGCACGGTGCACTCGGCCATGAATAAATAGTAATTAAATGTTCGAAGTATTGTAGCGATTTTTTGCAGTCTGAGCTGAGCTGCATTTGTCGGCAGGAAATTTGTCCTTTTAAAAGAAAATTAAGTTCTGCAGCATTATCCAATGAAGATTATAACAAAATTCTTGACATGTGGGACGAAGACACGCCAGAGAGTCTTCAACGCAAGTTCTTCCACATTTCCTCCCGAGAACTAGCCTGGCGACGTGACGTGGGGAAGGATGTTCAGCTAGTTTAAAATGCTTTGCGGAGGAAAAAGATAGCAAAGGAGAACTTACTGGCCGCATAGAATATAGTTCAATTTTTTCAAAGGCTAAGATAAATTCACCAAAACAGCACTTGTTGACTAGACTACATAAGGAACATATTAGCTGACTCAGCGTTGACTGAATGAGATGTATAATATTACTTCAACGCCCAGAGATCATATAATTAATCTCTAGTTGATTAAATTCATGTAGTTGTAAAGTTATAATATGTATCTCTACATATCAACATTAATATGTTGACAAATGGTTCAAATTTTTCGTTAGATTAGTATTCAAAACATGTATCAAAATGTGAGTCTATGAAAGATTCAACACAATAATTCATACGCATAAGTTTGTGAAAGTATCGATGAAAACCAAAACTTCAGAACGCGATTTGTGATTATTATATATAATTTATCGATAATTCATTCGTAGTAAGTAACCTTATAGTAATGTAAATAAAAATAGAAAATCATAGGTAGTACCTAATTTGATAGTGATTTTACTTGAGCGAGGTCGGTCGTGATAAAATTGTAGATTATACGCCGGAAAAGCAGGTACTAAATCAAAATAAAATGATGTAAACAGTGGCGCACCGCTTGTCCCCGATAATCACAAATTCGATTTCCACAGACCCTGCATTTTTCTATTTTTTTAATTTAATCGCTTAAATATAATGTGTGCATGATATAGTGGGCCAGGTTTGTCACAATTAGATACTTTTTTTACAGGGTCGGCGACGGCGAAACAAAGATATGTGTACATGTATAAGGTCTACCCAGGAGGACTAATTTTTTTTTCGTATTCAAGTAGTACCTACTCAAAGAATACATTTTTCTATGACAAAATGCACAGATGTGTTTTCCTTAAAATTAAGGAATTTTGTAGTTAATTATTTTTGTACTTCAAGTGGATTTATACTCTAAAAATGAGCTAAATTTATACTCTAAATTTATACTCTAAAAAATGAGTATGAAGCAATTAATTAGTGTTAAATTTTATGATTGTTGTTACAAAAAAGAGATTTGTTTAAGTTTTAAATCAATATATATGTTTATTTTAAATGATCATAGGCTGTAGATGGATAACAAATATAAAATTTTTAACTAATCTTATTATACCTGCGATACCTATCTTAAAACGGATATGGGATTTATATAAAATCCTGGGCGAAGAAAAAAATTATTTAAACTTAAATAGTCAGAACATATGAAAGAAATGGTGTATTGTTAATATTGTTATTACTTTTTTATAAAAGTTATTCCTTTGGTATTGACACAGAAAAATAAATAATACTTGCTTCCACGAGCGACACTTTTACCTCGAAGTATGGCCCTCTTTTGGTGGAATGCTGCAACTGCATTCTCGTACTTCTTCGTTCTCGATGAATAAACAGCTGATACTTTGCACTCAATATTTTCTAGCATACAGCTAGGAAAAGTAGTTGTTTTAATAGATTCTACAAGATTTTATGCATTTTAAAGTTTAACATCTTCTGGATAACTGCATGCCTAATGGTTTTATATATAATATGTTCAAATAGAACAAATATAAATAGTAGAATAGGTTTGTGTTTTCTGTGAATTTCAGTTCCGTCGAAACTAATGTCACAAAATGTCACTGAAAGTGATGAAGTATTAATATTTTAAATTCAAGTATAAATGATCAATAAAACAAATCGTACATCACTCTGAAGATCCTCAATGAAGGTGAAAGAACTTGTACAACTTTGAGTTGCAACTGTCCCACGTTGGGATGACAATTATTGAATATGATATTATATTATGATATGATATAACTGTGAAATGTTGAAGTTCTACGTTATTGGATGATATTTGTAATATGAAGAAATGATGTTAAAATGTAAAATATAATAAAGTATTACTAATAGAGCTGATAACAGAGATAATTTCAGTGATCGCACAGTAAAGAAACACTTGTTAAGGTAACAGGATACTTACGCTGTCTCTTCCCTATTGCTTCCTTCCCAAGGGCGCCAGTTCTAAGAACACTTATTTATTTTGAGGAAGGTTCACTGTAGAGCATGAGTCCTCTATGGTCGGTTAGGGGAGGTTCACTTAGGCCTCTATAGTTTGCAGTATGTTTCTCTTGAAAGGTTGAAATTATTATGACTGGTAAATGAAGCTAAGATATTTTATATGAAGGATTGAAATTGAGTAATGTTCTCAATTATAGCATGTAAATTGTGAACTTTGAAATGAGAATAATAATAACGCAGAAGCTACATATATAAGATTGATTTTATTAATATAGAGAAGGAAGTAATTTGTCTAAACGACAATTAAATGCAAAGCACAAAGAAGAAAGCTATGGATTTTGCAAATTATATTGCAAAGCGGAAGTATGTTTGTCTACACATATACAAATTATAATGCAAGATAGAAATTCAAACTTTAAAAACTTATGAATCCTACGCCAAAACCTACGTAACTTAAACTAATTACATGGGCATGAGCCTCTGAAACAAAGTATCCTTAAAATTAAAATTGTTTGAAAATGGTTATTACCTTAATACGTTTTTTATAATACTTTTTATTTACGAAGCACAGCACAATATTTATTAATCTCACTTCACTTGTTTATTTACTTTTGGGATGCAGTCTGCTACTGCTGCCCTCTCTTGGAATGATGTTGCACTTTCACTATGCTGCTAACTTCTTCAGCACTTCCTGCTGTCATCTATCGGTATTACATCGCACTCTGGAAATCGGCTATACTCGAAGCGAAGCTTGTTTATTTACTGGGTTGAATTCTTATTAAATTGGAAATCTGGTGCTTCTCTACTCACTGTTTATTTATTTTATACGTTGGAAATATTTACTGCATTATCTGCTATGTTTGCTGTACTCTTCTACACTTTGTAGACGCCAAACTTGAAATATCGTATTTTCAACACAAAAACCACTTAATACGTTGTTTAAATTTTCTCTAGAATATTTATCTTTGGGATTCTTACACCGTAGCACAGATTTGTTTACTTAAACTTATTTTTAACTATTAAAATTTACAATTTTCTACACACGATTGATTTAGCGAGCTGTCCTTACTTTGGACGCTATTACCATTCTTCTTGCATTATTATTTGTTTCTCCGGAAGTTATTCGAATTTCAACAATTGAACTTCCTTAGATACGAGCTTCTTGTTACACTATTTTCACATGATCTGGCCAATCATACCAAGGCTAGTATTTTAATTAATTTCTTTCACACTTAATTTCTATAATTTATGATCTAAATGGATATTGACCAATCAGATGCACCGTGGATTGGCGTTTCGCATAGTTCTTGCAATCTGTAGAGATGCGTACGTGAGTGCACTGTTACTAGAGTTGGGACAATATAGATTGTTCACCAATTTTATTTTAATTCATAATTTAGTGTGTTTATTATATTTTAACTGTATATTACATATTGCGCAATAACGATTGTATCGTAGGTCACTAAAAACCATCTATCTTTTGACGAAGTGACTTTTCGGTTGCAAGGTAAGTGTCCGTGTCCCCAATAAAATATTACAGGTGTCCTCCTCCCGGCATGCCCGCCGCTGTGTGTCTCATACAGGCGGCATCTTACACAAGATGCGCAACATCGCGCACCCAATCAATACGGACACGCATCCGTGTCCGGGGCAAGCATGTGCTTGTGCACCAGTCGGTATGAAGCATCTCCAGTGTCACCTCGTGCTGCAACCCACCTGGACGGCTTCCTCGTGGTCGCGTGCCCCGTAAGGACATGCTGGGCGATGACGCCGCCGCCGGCCGCCGAGGACGACTTGGCTCTGGTCGGGTCCTGGCTGGAAGCGAACCCCGCGGTCGTGGAACGCTGGCTGAGGGAGCGCGCCTCCGCCGAGTTGAGGCAGCGCTTCCAGCGGGCCGTCGCGGCTCCCGTGCCCGCGGCCCAACACGCTACCGTTACCTCTGATATCTTCCATCTGTGGTTGGCCGCCTCACCCCACAGTGAGCAGCGACAACTGCAGAATGTCCGTCCCAAGCAGGAGCTCGACTCCATGGAGGTAGCGTATCACCCCCATAAACAAAAACACCTCTTTGTTGCCCCCGATATGTCGATAATCCCATGCAGTTTTCTCAGACCTGATAACTCATTGCACGTTACTAGATCATAATTTGTGAAAATCAAAATCTTTGTCCCGGGAATCACTGTTTGAAAAATCTGATTTTAAAAAATAATAATTTATATGTATACATCTTTAGATACTTTTTATATTTTCCTTTTTGGACTCAAAGCACCCCCTTTGATTTTATTACAGAGTTTGATAGGATGTTGTAGGATGTAATTTCTCTGTATCTTTTCGCAAATTTATAAAAATTTTACCTATTGTAGTAGATTATATTTTTGTTTGGAATTTTATTTTAAAGCTACTATTAGACATTATAAATGATTTAATTTTTGTTGTTGAATTATTTGCCTCCCGAAATTTAATAATTTTAAACGATAAACCTTTCGCCCAATGGATCAGTCAAAGGTTGATTTTTGAATACTATTTCGTTGCCTAAAATTGCAAATATCTCACACCCGAAATCACGGCTGACGCGGGACGCACATAGGGGCCTAAAAATCTGGCAATAAATCGGTGGCTGTATATTAACGTAGCTTTTAGTATCTGCTGATTTTGTTTTAATATTATATGTATAAAATATTCAAATGTTTCGATAATGTTCAACAGTTCAATAAAAAATTCTTGAAAGAAAATATATTTAATGTGAATAATTTCACTGATCAACGAAATATGACCTATGTTTTAATGGAATATATCAATTCCAGAGTAGTTTTCTGTGCTGAATCCCAACGTGGCCTCTACTTTTTGTCCCAGCACCTTAAATTTTTGAGATTTTTGAGTGTAGATAAAATGGTGTAATTGAGGCGAATCATTGTACTGTTCCTTGTATCTCATTGCATTAAAGTCTACAATATTTGCAACATTTACAATATTCACAGAGTTTACAGTATTTAAAAACTTGTGAATACTGTAAACTCTGTGAATATTGTAGACTTCAATGCAATGAGATAAGAGGAACAGTACAATGATTCGCTTCAAGTACTATTCTATAAATAAAATAAATTTGGTTAAACTGGCTCCTTCGCCCGTTATCTAACTTTTATAATAAGAAAATAAGAGACTTACTTCTCTGCCATGTAATTTGTGAACAGTTAACAGTTGGAACTATAAACTTTATTCAATTTTTTTCTGCATAAAAAAAGAAGACAATGACACGCAGTTGACTAAAAAATAAATTATATTCAGTTAAATATAAGTTTTTTTTGTAAAACCATTTTTTGTCGTGCTTTTTTAGTTATTTTTTAATTATCTCAGGAATTGTATAAGTTATCGAAAAAAGAAAAACAATAAATGAATTCTGCGTAAAAAAACGCAGAAATAATGTATTGCTTTGCGTTAAAAACATTGCATCCTTTTATCATACGATTTGCGTTGTTTCGAAAAAAAAAAATCTCAAAAAATCTCGAAAACCTGACGTGCTGGGAAAAAACAGAGGCCGGATTTGGATTCAGCAGAGAAAACTACTATGGTAATTATATATGAGTCATATTTTGTTGACCAGTGACTTTTAACTATTATTTTAATATTAATATAAATTTCGCTTAAACTAGAACTTCTTTTTCAAAAATATCATCAATAATAATCTATTCGTCCTCACTACTGTCATTACTCATTTCGTCACTACTTTCATTTTCATCTTCCATCGTATTATTTGGATCGTGAACATTTCGCTCTGGAGTTTCTGGGACTTTCAACATCTCTATTACTTCTTTTGGAATTTTCCATTAACTAGAAATTACAGGATCAGAAGATACCAGCAACCTTTTAAAAAAGTCCGTTTGTTTTCACCCGGTTAAATTTCCGCGACAAATCTCTTCTATAAGCCTTCAGGTCTTTGTTTCTGGCTTCTTGAGCCTCCTCAGATTTCTCTCCAATTGGTATAATGACATTATTCATAACAGTAACACTATGAATAAGAATCTTGTGGACTGTGGATACCAAGCATATAATTTGACGTTATCATTTGCCACCTCTAAACAGAATATTTTAAATTTTAGCCAAAGCCAAAGTGATTTGGTGTTAACCAAAATGAATTTTCTAATCAAACTACTTTCAAGATCCGTTATCTGAGCTGACTCTATGTAATTTTCAAAAAATCGACGCGCAGTGTTCCCATCGTTAGATGAGCCAAAACCTGGGTTAGGTTTGTCAATAACTAAACCCATTTTTAATCTAAACTGGTTTTGAATATCAGCAGAATGTAGCTGTTTCACTGAGAGCATTGCAGATTTTGCCATCTATCATTGTAAAAAAGAGCATATGACGAACTATTAAATTTTTATTTTCCAACGTAATGATAGTGTCTTGTAAGTTCTGTATTTGGCGATCTACATTTTCTGTTTCTTTGACGGAAACTTTAATAAACCGTAATAAACGTTTTTATGTTAAGATTGCTAGGTATGAATATATACTACATTTACAGTCTAGAAATTTCCAGAATAAAACCAAATGACTAGATGTTTGTGGCAAAGTCGAAATATTACGAGTGATAGAGGTTACTCAAAATATAATGATTTATTATAAGAAAGAGTGGTACCTTAACAACTTCTACTTAATTCTCTGAAAGTAGGACTTACCTAAATTATTTTCTGAAACTTACGCTCTTAAAAGAACTGGATGGATACGGGGAAAAACAAGAACACAAGTTATTGAACAACAATTGTTTTATTTCAAGGCACAACTTAATATCAGATTTATTGCCTGCTTTTTAGGTCTTGGCCCCTATGCGCTACGTTTCGAACAGTAAACTCTTTTCGTCCTCAAGTTATGTTCATCAACATTCAAGGTAACATTTGAAAGGTTTGGGTCATTCCCAATCTTAGAAGCTCTTCCTCTTTAAATCTAAATTTAAACTTAAAATCTTTCAGTATTAGGTATATATTTTCATTAAATTATGATCATAAAATAAATATAATATGTTCTTGATTAGATTCTGCTATTACAGGGAGTATCGATGTTTAAAACACACGCCCACGTTTTCACGATCGGCGTGTTTCGCTTAGCCTTATTTATTTTCGTATAATGTAAGTCGTAAAATTCATGTAAATGTTTAGAGATTTTATATTGCATTTTTATCGCGGAATATAAACCACTGAAAATTACCTATATGCCACGTATTTGCAATATACAAGCAATGCTTGACTGGTGTTTTTATTTATGACTAATATTATCATAGAAGCAGTTAGTTTAGTAAAAATTATGACTCCAAAATATTGCAAATATGGTTTGATACTTATCAATTGCATTTATTCACTCTCCAAGAAAAACCCACGCAGATATTTTAAGTTTGAGAAGATATCTATGTCTATGTTGTAGAGAATTAAAGTCCCACAATCTCTTTGGATTATCTGTGGAAAAATAGTTCTAATGGTGTCTTATAATAATGGTGTCTTGAAAATGTGACGCCTATGTGACATCATCAGAATTATTAGCATGTCACGTGAATCTAAAATATACCCAACCTATTTTATATAGTTGGCACTGTTGACAGCAAAAATTCAAAAAGCTTCAAGACATATTTGACAATTCATATATTAGACATCATTAAACCAACCATCACCACAGTTCACCTGTAGGTATATATATTTCTAAAAAAGACATCTAACAAAAATAACCAGCGGATGGTAATATATTACCGAATTTTGACGAACACAAACACCCGACATTTTGACAGATTGAATTGTATCCTGCGTTAATTGAAAATACTTGCTTGTACAGTTAACGACGGACATGACGAATACTTACGAATGCCATTCAGTCTTAAAAACGCATAACCCTATTCTTAGTGGTGGATGATGTCATACGATAATATCAAATACATAAAACACGCTGTTGTATACTCTATATTTTAGCGACTTGCAATAATTTCCGAAAACATTGTACTAAAAGTGCACGCAAAATCTAACCGAGCCCCCCTTACCAAGGAATCCGAAGTCTTCATGGAGCTGATTCGAGACGTCGCCAACGAGCTGGACATCGACGTCCTTTGCCACAAGATATTGAAGAACGTCAGCATTTTAACGCACGCTGACAGAGGCTCTCTATTCTTATCAAGGACATCTACCGACGAGCGGTATCTTGTAGCCAAGCTGTTCGACGTGCGCCACGACACCTCCTTCGACGAAGCCATTAAATTAGCTCGATCCGAAGAGATTAGGATTCCTTTTGGAGTGGGAATCGCCGGAACAGTTGCAGAAAACAAAACCCTAATAAACATAAAGGATGCCTACAAGGTAAGACTAGCAATTATACTAACAAATATAATTAATTGACGTCGGTGCGTAATTATAGATAGATATTAAATAATGGACATGAAAATATAAACGCGTTGTAATAAGAAATATTATTAAAATATAATATTTACTAAAATACATTTGAAAAACTATGTCAATATGTCAATATATATATATATATATATATATATATATATATATATATATATATATATATATATATATATATATATATATATATATATATATATATATATATATATATATATATATATATATATATATATATATATATATATGTATACATGTTAGGGTGGTCCTTATTTTGGAAAAGTCTCGATTTTTTTGAGTGGGTCCATTATATCGGAAGTAGAGGCCTAGAAACTAATTATGAAACAATAAAGTCGAAAAAAAAATAAAAACCCCTGCTACTCGCAGGGCGAATTTTAAATGGGATTTAACATTTTTTGACCGGGATTTAACCGGTTTTTTAGGTTAAACCAAGCGTTGAGCACTTGATTTTCATCGGTTCAAGGTGAAACTTGGTATCGTTTGGTTTTCGATATCGCTGAATCCAAATATCATGTCAAAAACCGGTTTTGACTAATGACAGCTGTCAAAAATGCGGCCAATAAAAATACATTTTTTGATTATTTAAAATTTTAAGGACTTTTTTACATTTTAACACAAATCAAGTAAAGTTTCGTCGTAAAAAAATGGTAACGTGTTTTTCGCTAAATGACAACTCTCAATTAAGCTGTCAATAAATTTTTTTATCGAATTATTAGTTTTTTTTCAATTTCTCAATTCGGAAAATAGTCTTAATTAAGTGTTTCAATACAGCTAAATCTGAATACGATGTAAAAAACGAGTTTGGACTCATGACAGCTGTCAAAAAAGCTGACAATAGAAATTCATTTTTTGATTATTCAAAATTGTAAAGTTTTTGTTATATTTTAACACAAATCAAGTAAACTTTCGTCGTAAAAAAAATTATAAACGTGTTTTTCGCTAAATAACAACTGTCTAATTGACAGCTTAATTAGCTGTCAATGAAATTTTCAATCGAATTTTTAGTTTTTTTTTCAATTTCATGTGCAATCAATTTCCAATTTGGAAAATTTTTTTGTGTTAAAAAACACTGAGTTTTTCTACCGATTTTTCGCATGTTAACAATCAATTTAAAAAGCGCGCAATAAATAAAAATGTTAGTACAGCACTTCAAGAAAATTTTAAACTCAAAATTGACCCTAAATATGAAAGCGTGTATGAGCTATCGAGATTTTAAAAAAAATTTATGCAAAAAGTTTATATGTTTAAACTTTTTGAAAATGATATTTTTCAGTTAGTAGAGAGTACACGTTCACCAAGTTACGTGAAAAAAATGATTTGTTGCCACGAACATATGAGCGTTTAAAAAAACGCGATAATTAACGATTTTTTGCAAATAAATAATTTATTTTTGAATTTGTTGACATAGGATTTCCACAGATCGGTCCGTATTTAATAGTTCTACAACTTTTGTATACAACTTTTTTCATTTTATGGCACCATGACAGAGTAAAATGGAAAAAAACCGTTTTTGGCCAACCTTAGGCCCAATTTACTATGGGACCCAGATGCCAGTTGTTTGTATTTCGGTTTATTGAATTCTACGGAAAATTTAAGATTTTTTACATATTTTTGTTTACTGTATCTCCGAAGTGAAAAATTAACATAGAGCCAGAAATAGGCAGACTGCACTAATAATAAAATTGGGTACTAGAAATTAAGGAATATTATAATATATGCAAAATATTTATTGAATCCGAACATTTTTATGGAAAAAATTCCCTGTTTTCCCTAACAAATTTAGTAGTCCATTAAGCAACGTTCTACTATCGAAATTTATTTGTCAAATTAATACTTTTATTTTATTTATTATTAATGTCACACTTAGCTTGGTATATTTTATTACAGCATTATATCAAACATATTCGTTTCACGCGCGGATGTGTACGATTAATAAAATTGTAATTAACAATATCCATACACTGTTAGCTACTCAGTATATGGAAAGTATTTTATTTTATTGACGTTTATTAGTCGCTAAAATATTATGTTGACGATAAAGGAGGCTTATAGAGGCTATACTGAATATTAATGACTGGGTAATAGAGTAAAAAAATGGGAATGTCGTTTTACTTTTATAAGAAGCAACCATGTCTTAAGAAACGCAATAATTATGGCAACCCCTTAAGAAATCACCACATTCGATTTTTATCGAATCACATCCATTTAAGATTCTGCGTTGCAAGTGAATCCTCAAAAACACAAGAAACACGTAAATCATTTAGAACAGCGAAATTGTGAAGCAAAGTTGCTTAGTTTTCGAGAAAAAAAATCTTGCGTAGAACCAAACCGGACTTGGTGCGATTCATTAATTAGGTGATTGTGTACATGAAACCACGATTTACGACATTTTTTCTTGGTCAGGACTTTTTTTATTTTAACACGTACAACTCGATTATACCATATGTTTTTTTAACGTGTTTAAAAAATAACAAACTTAGTCTTGTTATTTTCGTTGTATTTTGTATGTATTTTTAAGCAACCGAGAAAAATTTTTATTTATGGAAATTTGTCTATACATGCTGCGAAGAAAATGAAGCCAATAAATGAAAAAAGTTTTTAAAATCATAATTTTTCATGTGCGAATGATAGTATGTCGTCAGCGATGTTTTTAAAGCGGCCCAAACCCATATTCTGGCGCGCCCGCGTACACACGCTACTTACCGCCTCGTCTGCCGAATATTAACCTTGTAGAGGAGCGAAATTCGTGCCGGGATGCTCATACATGCAAAACTTTAAAGGTATAACATAAATAGTCAATTAAGTAAAATATTAATGAATTAATATTACACATAGTTTGTTTTAAAAGTTAATGCAAACATTAATTCTGTTTTGGAAAAATATAACACAATAATTATTATATTTTAATTAGGTTGGGCTACTATTTTTTCTAGTAATTTTTGTGGCATGCATATTAGCTCACTCATAGTGTAATTACCTATATAGGAACATTCATAAACTCGCTGCATTATTAAAAATCACCTTAAAACATATATTTATTGTTACATATTATATTGCTAGTAACTAAAAACTTTCTACACCATCATCACTTTCGCCTATATTACTTTGTATAGAATTATTGCATAATTTGCACTCATCACAACCTTTTAGTCCTTCTTTTATGCAGGTCCTTCTTTTATGCAGGTACATTTTTTATTATCACAATTTTTATCGGAACAATACGGACTTAAACATTGTCGTATATTTTCGGGAATAGGTTTTTGTGCTGAAAAAATTGGATTCCAGTGATCATCAACCACCCTTAGCATCCAACGTCATCAAGCTGCATTTTTGCGATATTACTGCTGTACCATAATAGTAACAGAAGCATACATCTGAAATAATAATATACTATTAATCTTACCACCATTATTAAAAATAAATATCATTAATATCGTGGTGATTCATCATAGAAACTACATATTATAATAAAAATAATACATAAGTACATAAATTATGTAGATTTATAAACATTGTTTTTACACAAAAAAATAAATAGGTATATATTCCCTCAAGAAATGCTGATAAAAAGCTTCATCAGAGGAAGCTCCGAAGACGGTTTATTTGATTTTGTTGCCATTCTTACACGCAGCTCATTGAGTGTGATAACACTGGAATCCTTATTTTTGTACAACAACAGAATATAAGCTACTTGCAGTGCCTCTTGCTGAGATAGTAGCGGCATTTTTGTCAATATTTTAAGACTGTCTATGTTCTTTTTCAGAACGTCAAATGCACTTCTTTTCCCAATTTTGTAAAAAGCACATATTGTAAAAAGTAGTGTCACATCCTGTCAGACAATGTACTGCAAGAAGACATGAAGAAATGTTTTTCCCCAAATATTTTATAACTCTATAAATTGATATAAAACGCGTGTTGGTATTATGACCAAGTTGCACATATAACGTAATTGTATTTAAATCGGGCATAGTGGCATAGAAGTGAATTGTCAAAAGTAATACATCGGTATCCACTGATTCAACCAATATTTTTTTACTGAATTTAGTTTCGTATAATTCGTATAAAATGTGTAAAATTATGCGGGTACCTGCCTCCTCTTTATTACTATATAAATCATTTAACATTTGTATTAAAGTTTGTTTACTCATTAATACAACCTTTTCGGGGTCCTCAAAACCACCTGCAACGATAATAACACTTCGTTCTCTTTTATAAATTCAGAACAGTTTTGAATAATGTATTCTGTCACAACCTGCATTAAAGACTTTGCTTTTCCCCGATTTTAGGAAATCTCGATATTTAGGTACCTACTTTTCTACTACCAGAAAATTTAGGTACATTGAATTCAGCCATGTTACTTGTTACTACTTGTCGTCTTTAGGTACTGTTTTTTTACATATAATACACTCCATATTACAGAAATCACAAGTTATAATAACAACTACACAAAATTTGTAATAATACGCGATTCGGTACAGAGCCACGGGCCATATGCATCTAAAATGTAACAAAAAAACCGTCAGTCAAACCGCCAAACCGTCAAAAAAAGTCCACCAGATTTTTTTCTTTACTCAAAACTTCTTTAATGTCTTAGCTTCAGATTCTTCGCAGCATGTATGTAAAAATTTCCATAAATAAAAAAGTTTGCCGCTTATCGAAAATATAAATACACCTGTAAGGAAGTAATAAATTAATTGTTATTTAAATACAATAATAAACAATATTCAGTAATGATAATGACGCTGTTGGAAGCGCCTAATTCTATACTCGAATTTAGAAAAAATGAGGCTGATAGCTTACGTAGATCTGGAGATATAACGATGTAAACGTAAATCTACATTCTACATATTTAGTGATTATTTTATTAAAACTTTGACATGTAGCTCAATAGCTGCCTCTTTTATAGTATTGTAGTAGTATTTTTGTTATGCATATATTTTTACAATATTTACCGGGTTCTAGCTAGAGTTACGTAACTTTTATAGTTATAACTATTATATATTATAGTTCTAGCTCTAGCTCAATAAAACACAAATTGGCTTTAGAAAATGTCCGACGTCGACGCTTCTTACTTCGTTCTCGATAGTATTTCCTTTACGCCATCGCCATCGACCGGTTGATGTTTTACATGTTGCTTTTATGTCACATTGGATGTCTTGCCGCTGACATGCTGGCTAAAAGTGGTCCTCCAAAGGTTCCCTTAGTTATAGCCTAGGTAATTGATGTGTTTAAACTATAAATCGCACTCATCAGCTCACATATGTTCCTGCATAGTTTTGTCGTTAGTACATTGTAATAAATTGTGTTAAACATCGTTAGCCCATCGTGATGAAATTCTATACTCCTGTTCAAGACTACGTAGGTTAACTTATAAATAGCGGACATATAACTTCCGAGAGGTACTACTTCCCTGTTAATTGGTGTTGTTAATGAAATCCCCCGAGCGTTTACAAGGGATAATGTGGAAGGCTTTTAATAAATAGAATCGAATTTAAGTCACGCAATCCGTATAGTATTAATTGCGAAGAAGAAGGCGAAGAAAAGTTGACGAGTGGTGTCAGAACTGAATGTTGAACTTTTGACAAGATTTTTACTATTGTAAGGATAGCCGGTTCCTTGCGGTAATTTAAATGTTAATTGAACAAAAACTAATAGTATCTAATAATAAATCACTCACTTTTTATGCGTGTGCGTTTGTATTTGTCAGGACTGGTCTTCTGTCAGAGATAACCTACGTAAACAAAGCCAATATGAGCATCCTTGCAAGACATTTTGGATGACAATAAGATAATAAAGAACAATTGCATTGACATTGTTGATATATTTGTACTTTTGACTTTACTTGATCTTAATCCAAAATATATAAGCTAACTAACTGTAAGCACAAGGCCCAACAGTTGGACTACCCCAAATGCGCTATTCCCGAAGGTCACACATCAAAATGCTAGCTGCTAGACTTAAAAACTGGTAGTCTCCCTATCTACTTTATGAACTAACTGTCAGTAGTAAAACCACCGACAGCTCACTGCCCCAATCAGAGCACCCGAAGGTCTCCTACAAAAACGTGAGGAATATCAAGCAGGTCATCAACATTCATGGCATCGGCGTTGGAGATGTCGAATCCCTCCTTGGATTGACTTCGTGGTGGTCGGTCATCCAGGTCCAGCGTTGGAATGGACAACCCGCGATAACTCAACTCACTCAATAAAAACTGGCAGCGTCCCTACCTAACATTGCTCATTGCTTTGCATGAATTCACTTTTATCCAAAAATGATGCTAATATTATTTCCATGGCCATGTTCACAATATAATCAATGCATTTGTTTATTTTTATAATCAACAGCAATTACTTTCCAAAAATAATATCTACACATGCAATAACGGTCAAGCATAAGATACTCAGTGATTAACTCACCAGAACAGAAGCAAATATTCACAATGCACTTTTATTTCGGCACTGCACCACAAAATCCCACTGACTTCTAACAATCACGATTTAATAATGTGGCCTAATACCCTAATATTCTCGGCAAAGCACTATTCATCGTAATACCGTCTTCGGTCTCTGTGTCAGCTCAAGCCAAATAATATAAACATAGACAAAAGTATCGGGTGTTGTTAAGTGGAGCGCTCGCCCAACGATTATATATTGTCCTCAGCTAACAGATTTACGACCCTAAGGGAACGTTGAGATAATATTTGGCTGGGAATGCCATACAAATTAGAACTTAAAAATATGTGCCTTACACTATTTCGTTTGTTTATATTCATTAGTAATGGGTACTCGTGCCATTTACATTAGTTTTAAAACATTTGAAAGAGTTGGAAAGCAAGCCGATGTCAGCTCTACATATTTCTCGCAGACTAGAATGTAGCAAGAGTTCCATAAGGGTCTATCTATACTCAGGTCCCTACTCATCGTCAATTGAACATTTCTTAATGCTTTTAACAAACATTAATGTAAAAATTTTATCGTAGATCTCTGCAAGTTTATTCTGACAATTTTGGTATATATTCTGTCGATATTAAACATTATACAGTTCAGAGGAAATCTGTATTCGTTTTTTGCTATGAATGTTCATTACGTCATTCCGAAATGCTAAACGTTTCACGATTCAGATGTCATCTGTGATAGAAAACTAATCGGTGTCATGTAATGGAACATTTTTAAAGACTCCCAAAGTTCAATACATTCATCCATAAAGGAGTTCATTCATAAAAACTGTCGATAGACACTCCAGAATAAGTTTTGATAATAAATAGATACGTATTTTTTCCGTAGTTTTTTTTAATTACTCCAATTAAGCAAGATTTCTTATCGAACCTAAATTGTATCGTGTCTAATTTTCCACCAAAAATAATGTTACTTGTTCATCTATAAACGTTCTGCATGTTGTAAAGGCAATCTAGCGTGCGTATGTATGTGCCTTGACATGTACACGTGTGTGTTTTATTCTCTATCGATCAGTCAGGTACTCCCCCAGCCTACAGGACATGCAAACAAGAACAAAGGAGTGGTGTGAAAGATCCCAGGAGTATCAAATTGCAAATTTTGATAATGTTCGGTATATTACTGAAAATAAAGGCAGATAGCGAAGAAGGTTCCCTTGAAACTGTCTGCCAGTGTTACTTTATAGGATCAATCAGTATTGTAATAATAATAATAATTTTCAGCATCTATATATACAGGGTGTTCCACTTAACTTGTCTCACCGTTAGGCTCTCAGAAACCGTAAGAAAATTTCAGGATTTCGATTTATTAAAAAAAATCAAAAATACTGTTTTCATGTTTTGTTGAATAACTCAGTCATCTGTCATGCAAATGATCTGAAATTTGGGTGATTTATGTAAAGCAAAGTTGTAAACCTACCTGTGGTAGTAGAAATCTCACACGACGTTTCGTTTCTTTAGAACAATCTCCAATTTTTGTCCAATCAGCCATATTTTTGCCACCAGCGTCTGGGGGTCAATATTACAATTGCAGCAGTTTTTTAAATTTTTAAATCAAACCATAAATAAGGAAGTTATGACTTAAAATATGCTTGGCGGTTGGAATCAAAGTAGTATAAATATATAAATCTATAAATATAGGTACATGTAAAAATGTATACATACGTACTTTTGTCCGTTTTGGAATGGTTGGAATCATTAATTCCTTCACTCAAAGTTGGAACTCAAAAACCTCGACCTTATAAAATAAGTGGGTATAGGTTTATGTACACAGTCAGCTTCAAAAACCTATATTTGTTCATATGAACAGATAAAAATAATAATTTTCTATAATCACACCTCCAATATATCGCAATCTAAATTCTGAGGGCACTTTTTAATAAATCACGTGGTAATCGTTAAAAAGTATCGCGCAGAATGATGGCAGCGATTATGATAGCCGTTATAGGTATGTATTCGTATTCTGTATTGTTTTACTTGAAATTAATTTCGCGATCGGCGCGCAACTCGCTCATGCGTTGTTGGAACGGCCTGGTGTGTGATTTAGCTTAGCTTTATATTTATAACTAACACGTGTTTTATAACACAAGAAACATACTTTTAAAATTTACACAGAACATTTAAAATTTACACAGAAACTTCCACTAGGTACCGGCAAAGGCCATTTAATAGATAACAAGTCAAAACAAAACACCTTTACGAATTATCACCAAGAACTAAATACATTTGGGGAGTCTGACACATTCAATTATTATTTTAACTTTATTACAACTTTGAAATACTTAGAGCTTTTAAAAACTGCGAAAAACGTACAACCTTTTACGAGTATAATTGACAACCAACAACTGTTGCATGCGGGATTCATGGAATTCACGTCCGATCTTACTTCTCTATTTAACTTACACAATCTATATCTCTCTATCCTACCATATCGAGAAATACGTAGGGGATGATTTGTAGAATCCCGCGGTACGGTACTTCATAGACGACTTGATGTAAAATAGTGTAAAATCACCGGGATCGGTCTTGTGAATCAAAATCAAATAGGTTATTCAAATAGGTATGTATACATCCAGTATAAGCCAGTATAAAAAACAATTAGCTCGATCTTCGAGTAATAATAAAATAGAGTAATGTAGCATTACGGCTACTCTACAAAATATCTGCACCAAATGAACTACTTTCCCAAAATAACATCGATAGTAATAACAATAAAGACATAATGAGTGAGTTTATTGATGGAAACTGGAAACTTTCACGGCCGCAATCCATTACATGATGGTCACTCGGGCATTGCAGCATTGAAATATAAATCGATATGAAGCCAATATATGCGAAGGAAACGGAAGTGACGCTTGCATAATAATCTTTGTTTACCGAAGCTCTGCCAATGTTATAGCAGTCGAAGCGGAACAACTATCTAACTATCAATATAGGGCAAATTTCTCGGAATGAAAATTCGTAGGAAATTCCCGCCTCGAAGGTATAACGAATCGGGCAAGGAAGATGGCAAGATGATTGTCATATTCAAATTGTGTTATTTTCAGAACTGTTCCCTAACGAAGTTATTTAGATGAAAGCCATCATCAGCCCCATCCAAAAGCGCCTCGGTAATTAAATTCAATGGTGCCTTAAAATAAACTCGATGTCGGCAACAGAAGAGGGGCGTTTTTTTGCCTATATATAAATAATATGCATGAAATCGATATCTCATAATTATAATGTGCAAACATTAACACGTCTGTAATCCTCAAATTTGTCAGTTCCATCAGTCATCTTCCGTGTCCCTTTAGCATTTAACGCCATCAAATACAGTGCGAACGGCTCAGCCCAGAAGGCGATGAACGCTAAAAAAATTACTGAAAAAGTGATACCGGCGTGTATGTTTTGTTTCAGGACCCCCGCTTCAACAATGCAATCGACATGAGAACGGGCTACAAAACGAACCTGATACTGTGCATGCCGATCTGCAACTACGAAGGCGACGTTATCGGCGTCGCGCAGATAATCAACAAAACAAACGACTCCCAGGAGTTCACCGCACACGACGTGGAGGTGTTCCAGAGGTACCTGACTTTCTGCGGCATCGGAATACAGAATGCTCAGCTCTTTCAAGTGTCCGTATTAGAGTATAAAAGAAATCAGGTGAGAAATTACTGTACTTACGGGGTAAAGAACGATAATCCCGCTCGGTTACCTCTTATCGCGAACACGAATAATGCCAATGGATATTGGCGATTACTGCACTTTAAACTCTTATCTCAATATTATTAAATATATTTTCACGATAAGATGGAAATTTAGGGCAGCACAGGTGTACCGCAAGGCTCAGGTCTTACAGTTCTCTTTATAACACATATTAGTGACCTGTTGAATTTTTTCAAATACTTATTTTATGATGGAACTTCATATTTGGCCAAATATAACTTTTTAAATGTGGCAAATTCACACCAATTTTAATTAAAATCGGTCGAATAGTTCTAGCACAATATTGTTTGTTACAATCCAGATTTTTAAAAAAAAATTGAAAATTTTGCAAATTTAACAGGGTAAAAACTAGAGCCTCTAGATATTTGAAAAATTTTATCACATATAAAAGGGCACTCAAATTTTCAAACGCATTTTGAAAAATTGCAATTTTTTTAATGATTTCTTTATAATCCAAGCATTCTAGGCAAATGGTGACATAAATTCCTACCTAGATAAGAAAAATATGGGGGTATAGGAAATGGAATTTAAATATTAACTTTCTATTTCTTTCAACTCGTGCCTGAAAGGCGAACTTAACCTAAAAAATTCGCAAAGTTTAAAAAAACGTTTTTTTTAAAATAACTCAAAAAATAGCTTCTATCGAGGAAAGTTAAATGAGGGCGTTGATTTAAAAAAATATATCAAAGTAATAATATTCGATATTTTTCGTACTTTTCGAGTTATGTCGAAAATACAGCTAAAAATCGGTTTCCCTAGAACCTAGAACTAGAATTTAAGTATAACGTTCCTATACTTGTTGCTTGGGACAACTATAAAAAAAGCTAAAAAAACCTTCTCTGAAAGCAAGCTAAAAAAACCTTGAAAAATTTAAAAATATTGATTATTTATCCAGATATAGCGATTTTTAGGGAAAAATATGCTCTCCTAAGTTCGCTATATCTTCTCAGAGGATTATGCTTGAGCATCGAGTAACCGCTTATTTTGTTCGTGAATAGTTGCGCTATCATCCTATAGAACAGTTGCGTCGAATTTTTTTTATTTCTAGTCAGAAAATGAATTTGAAAATATTGCATTTTTTTACAATTTTTTTAAATAACTTTTTCAATTTTTATTTGGCGAAAATCGAAGTTACGGGAATCAATTACTAAATTACTTATTACAATTACAATTACTAAAATAACCATACGACCATTAGGAGTCGAGATAATTTTTTTGTAAAAAAAACTGGAAGGCCCAGTATACATTGTAAAGTCCTGAGTTTCACACACTTTAATGCTAAATATCCATATTTTACGTAATATCATAAGGGCATCTAATTTTTCCGAAAAATTAGATGCCATTTGTACATTTCGAATGTTCATTTTTCCCACTGGAGTGTTTTTGTACCATCCACTTGATTGTTCTTTGTTTCATGATGGGTTTACTGTTAAGAATATTATATCAGTTGTTATTCTAGATGAACGATTAACCATTAGAATTTTAAAAAGAAAGGTAAAATTTTCGCTGGAGTCCTTTTGTGTTTTTGTCCCATAATAAAACCATTGCGTAATATTCTTCCAATTTTAGTGAAGCATCGATTTCCTTTTATTTTCGCACATCTGCAAATTCCTTCGTTTCGCATTACGAGTTTCCCTACTAGACTTAAAGATAATATATTTAAATGGATCAAAAAAAAATTTCCACAAATATTTTCCACATAAAATACATTTTTTAACGGTGTTCCACATTGTCTTCACGACTAGTTCTTTGTAATTTTCACCGTTTTCTTTCTTCATATTCCACGCCCAATTGTTCAGGATTATGTTTAGTTGAAAACTACAAGCTTAGATCTTGTAGTTTTCAAAAGCTCGTATTTTTTTGCCTTGCAGAATTCCGTAAACTGTTTCCATATTGACGTATGGGTTTTAACGGTATTGTACGGTACACTTTTCTCAATCGCCAGATCAATGTTAGTCATAGAATCACTTCCAAAGCGACTCATTTTCACTACATAAGCTGACTAGCACTGTTTAAAAACAATATTACAAAATTTATTGACAATAAAATCAGAAAAATTGTATAGCGTCGTTTTCTGGTGTCCTAGGAGACCATAATTACTTGTTATCAAAGGTATTGTAATTTTTGGTGACAACAGCTGTCAAGTTTTGCCGCGGGTAAACTCGAAAAAACTGCTGACGGGTGCTGTCTTACAGTTTTTCCATCTACAAACCATTTGTAATTCAAAATTGCGCGTTTGTGATTGGTGGAAATTAAGACGAGGGAAATAGTCGGCCAAATAGTTTTTTTGTTTTATTTGCAATAATAATAATAATATTTTTTTAATCATATAATCAAAAAGAGTATGATGTGTTATACGAAGGAAGAAATAAAAGCGAGAATAGAGAAGGTATATAGAACGGTTATAAGACCTATAATTACTACAATGTGCGAGACATGAGCATTGAGCATTAACAAAGGAGATCCAGAGTAATTTATAACGTGTGGGTCGATCTTACGCAATTGTATTTTATGTGATTGATATAAATGCAACGAAAACTCTCCCGCTGCAAATTATGTCACAAAATGAATATCCTCCCAGATTTCTAGTTATCATCATGATTCAGTAAACGGTATATGTACCGGCGTTGATTGAATACGAGTCCTTCATCCAACGTTACCGGGGGGGTTTCATTTAATCCCGAAACCCACGTGATCAGTTTATTTCTGTTCACTAGCGAATCCAATTCTATAAGTTGGTATTTAAGAAGTTAACATGTACAATTTTCAATGTAACAATGTGACGTGGGCTTCGGGATTAAATGAGAGCCCGGTATACTCCTTTTGAGCGTAAACAAAGAAACAAACAAAACAAAAAGAAAACAACAAAAATGGATATTGACTTACAAAGAAGATTCTACAACAAAAATAGCAGAGCAGCGAGCTAGCATGTACAATATAAACAGAGGAGGAGTTAAGTAATGATACCTAATGGAGCGACGATTACAACGGATTCCTCTACCGTTTGTATTAGCGACCTAATAAAACAAAACGACACTCGGAGTTAGTTCGCAATCTCTGTATACCTCGCTCTCCTTAAGTATTGTTTTCCTTCACCACAAAGATATCCTTAAGGCATCAGAGATCACTCTCAGCTAATCAAGTGCGCATTAGGTCCTAGCAGATATTTTGCTGGTGCAATTAGAAATTATTTATTATAACATTATTGGGCCGAGATTTCCTAAATATATGACCTTAGGCAATAGTGTAAGTAATATGCGTATTTCTTTCAGATACTACTCAACCTGGCTCGCAGCATCTTCGAGGAGCAGAACAACTTGGAATGCCTGGTAACGAAAATTATGCGCGAGGCCCAAGATTTATTAAAGTGCGATAGATGCGTCGTATATCTCCTAGATCTTGACTGTTGCGAAGCAGTAAGTATACTGCGAATCAATGTTCTTCCAATAAAACAATATAACACTGTAGACGGCGGCTCGATTTTTCATCCACTTAATTTTCTGGCTACTGATTACGTAAAAAGATGCAGACCTTTTACTACACGAGAGGCTACTGTTTGTAATTTCACACATATTTTATACAGAGTCAATTGGTAGACTATGGCATTTTAAGATTCCTTTTTTAACGAGCAAGAGCAAGACGTCAAGTCAAGGCGTCCATTGTCTTTTATTGAAGAAGGTTATTTCTAATATTTATTAGATCTGATCGTTTAGTTTTAGTAGTTTAGTTTAGTTATAGATTCTAACATTTCAAACTAGAAGATAGAAATACAGCTATTAGAACAGTGAAATTGGGAAGTAAAGTCGCTTAGTTTTCGAGAAAAAAAAATATTGCGTAGAATCAAACATTTTTTGTTGGTCAGGACTTTTTTTATTTCGAAAAAACTAGAAAAAAATATGTTTTTGTGAAACGTGTTTTTTAACATCTTCACTGTCATATCTCTAAACATAATTGTGCTATGGAGCTGATTTTTTTTTAAATTAAAGTAGACACAATAGCGCTTCTAAACATGTAGAACTCGTTTATACCATATGTTTTTTTAATGTGTTTAAAAAATAACAAACTTAGTCTTGTTATTTTCGTTAATGTATTTTTGAGCAATCGAGAAAAGTTTTTATTTATGGAAATTTGTCTATACACGCTGCGAGGCAAATGAGGCCAATAAATGAAAAAAGTTTTTATAATCATAATTTTTCATGTGCGACTTTTTAAAACGGCCCTAACCCATATTTTGGCGCGCCCGCGTACACACACTACTTACCGCCTCGACTGCCGAATATTAACCTTGTAGAGGAGCGAAATTCGTGCCGGGATGTGGCATACTATCACATTCCTTGACAGTATGCCACATTTTTACAGGAAATGATTTCAACCCTTCTTTCTTCCGTAGAGGGCAAAAAATCTCTTCAGATTTTAAATAAGAACATGGCCTTTCAAGAAGCTTTTATTAATGTCATACAAATTTCACCATCTCAAATAAATGTGATTAGCGGGATTTTTAAAACGATTGAAGAATTCGTTTGTAGAATCTATGGACTAAAAACCAAAAGTGATCTTTTAAAATGTTTGAAATGAGTCCAACGGTCCACGAAATATCTTTAGGAAATATAGACATAGTATTGAAAAGAATCTTATAGGTAATAATTTTAGAAAAATATGCAACTTTATAGAACCTTTGATTAACGTTATTTCAGAATCTACTACCTATTATAAAGGCGACTAGTTCCATTTGTTGCCATATAGGAAATATTTACCTTTTATATTTCATGACTGGCTCGATGAATTTAGCTGCCTCCCTTTCGGACTTAATCTAGCCCCATTTTCTTTGTTGCATTAATGCAGCAGCATACTACCATCTTCGAGCTAATTCAATATATGACATTATACCGTGTACGTTAATTACACAATCACGCTATAATTACATCATCACATCTCCAAGAAAGCCGCCTTTCCGGGCCTCGAGTGACTTGATTCAAATACAAACTCGAACTAAACGTTCAGAATGCCCAGGAAGGAAACGGGCATCCATCACCAACGTACATTTGCGAGTTGATCTTGTCGGAATTGACCCCGTCCCATGAGAGAACAAAGAAGCAGAGCTCCCGAAATCCATTCAATAGGTCTTAATTTAAATTCTCATTGCAATTAATCTCTCGCTGCTCCACTACGTTGTCTAACTAACTTCAACTCGAGCATTCTATCTGTCACGACCCTCGCCCAAGGAGTGGATTATTATATATGGAAAAGGTTTTTGTAAATTGTAAATAACAAATAACACATAACTTCATCGTCACGTCATCTGGTTCTAAATCAAAAAAAAAAAAACTTAATAATTTTCCCTCGATTTCGCTCTACTATGGGCAATATCTAGTTAAGTAGTTATTCTTGTACATGGTCCTGTGATAGTTTTTTAAAAGTTAGCTTTGTTTTTACAATCAATACCTAAAACTGTGCAGTAAAACTAACGGTAGAAAGAGGGTTCAAAGTAATTATTCCTTCGGCGTCCAATATCGAAAATATGCACGGGGGTCGAACATGAACCAGTGGCATTTTACACCACAAATGCGTGAGATAATTATACGGGCTGCAGAAAGGTGGTTAACTTTCTGTACTTTCTAAACTCCCACCGCGGGGCGAATGTATCTCCGGTAGCGGATTAATTAAAACTGTAAATCTCCCAGATTTATAGCCTGCTTTATTTAACTGTACGAGGTAGAGGATATATTGCGGGAAACATTTGAATTGGCAGTAACGAGTTAATGGTATAGAGACTGCGGAACAAGCATTATATAGCTTAATTTAGTGTGATATCGACTGCTATGAATAGCAGACATAGTACATGGAGAGAACATTTCCCTTTCTTTGTACAATGTTTTATATTAGGGATTGGCGTTGGTGAAGTTTTCGGTATCCTTTTCGTCGTTACAAATACTTGTATATAAATTATACCATACATCTTTGAATTTTTGCTCGACATTTACTATTGCAAATAGAGGGTCTAGTATGAACATACCACATAATACGAACAGATTTTTTATTTACATTGCTAGTTTTCTAACGTGCCTTCTAAGCGCCACGCGAGAGTTGAAAAACGCAACGGAAAAAGTGACAGGGATAAAAATTATGATGTCGGCACGTCGTCTATTAATAAATCTGATTTTTGTACTATAGTTATTTAACATAAAAGCCAAATTATGCTCTTTCCATCGCTGCTCTAGACCTCGACAGAAGCTTCTGTTGCATATTTTAAAACTTTCCCCTTATACGTCGTTGTTCAACTCTCGTGTTTCGGACATTTGGTATTAGTAGGGGTGTCAGAGGTTTTGATTTAGGCCTTGGACGGAACCAATAACCCCGAAAGGCTACCTTAAGCTGCACTTATAATAATATAACTGCATAGTGCATACTGCAAAGTCAGGAATAGATAACACCGACATTATAAATAAGCTTTTATGCCTTTGTTATTCACTTTTTCGATCGAAACTAGCGACATTCTTACCTATATCATAGCCTAAGGAACCATGCCTATATTTTATGTATTATAAAATACAGACAAATACTGGTGTGTTCATTTTGTTAAATCAGTCCTTTTGTAGCTGAAAGGAATCGCGCCGTTCAAACAAACCCACAATTTTAATTTAAACACAAAGCATTTATAATCATTATATATTTGTGGGCACTACAAAAGCTGGAAAACATAATTTAACCGAGTTCCTGCATCTTAAGGTGAGTCTTGTTTGTTTTCCTCGCAAAGTTTCTAACTCCCAGTCGATTTTTACGTTTCCTTTTATACAATGTTCCTGCCATGTTTCTGTATTCTCACTCGAAGTTTGAATAACTTTTATAAAAGTAAAACATCCCAGCTGGAGATGTAGTCATAACCAAATAACGCTGATATATGAGGCTATGAGAAACCCTCGATTTTTACTCAAGACTCTCTTTGTATCTGGATCTATCAGCAGTTTTCACTCCTTACGCTTAGAATAGGGAACTGCTTATATGATACAAATAAAATTCACAGATCTCTCAATTCTCAATCCTTGCAACCATCGGAGGGTGTTGAAAACAGACAGCATATAAGTAAAATAATATAAAACGAACATAATTTGGTATGGTTAAATGGTTCATTATATCAAAAATACACAGATCTTGCATCTTACGCAAGTATCGCAGCCGTATTGAAAATACCAGACACAACTGGTAAAAATTTCTCAAGTGAATTGAATAAAAATAAAACGCAGTTGTGTTACGATTTTTTGTTACGTTTGACCCTGAAGGTCTTGTCATTTTAAACGGGTTATCTTGAATGTGATATTCAGTCAGGTTTGCGATTCCTTAGCCGTGCATATAGCAAATATGTTTTCGATAGTAAGTTGATCGTACCTGCCGTGTGCCGAGAACGTTGATGCCGTTGCGATGAATTTGGCCCGTCTTATTTTTAAAAACCATTTGTCGCAGGGATATGCTCTAAGTGACCATTATCCAGTTACGCAAACAGGCAGAAATTCACACCGGTGGATAGCAGAATACCGCCGTGTGGATAACATATATGGACAAGCAGTGGCGGCTCGTGCCAAATTAAACAGGTAGTGCCAAAACTGACAAAGACACATAATGAAGTGCGAAAATTTTAAAAATATTCAAGGTCACGCGTTTTCCTTGCACTTCAGAATTTCAATAAAATATCCATTTGAACAAAAATACAGACTTCCACAAGCATAATTACTTGAGTTTATGATTACCATGGCCACTGGCTTTAATGGTGCATTATTGTTATGATTTTCAACACACACATTTACTGTTACAGATAATTTTCAAAAAAATGATCATAATGTATTAGTACAAAATAATTAATCAATATCAAGATTGTAGACGATTAGGTACTTCCCACAGTAGTTGTAGATTACTTCTAACCTCCTGAGATATAATTCTATAGAGAACTCCTAAAGCCACTTAATGTCTTTATGTCTATTTAAAAAAAAGTTATAAAATTAATTTAATTATCACACGCGATGAAAGTTTAAACGATAGTTTTAAAGTTTGCGTTAAATTAACTCCATCCTTCTCTCTTTTTTGTTTGCAAAGTTTTCAATATTTATTATTAAAGTTGTCAATACTGTTAATAAAATGTTTCTCCGCCGATAACATCCCTATGGCACTAAGTCTTTCTTCCTTCATTGTATTCCTGAGAAATGTTTTAACACGTTTGAGCATCGAAAAACAGCGTTCGGCTTCAGATGTTGACATAGGTGGTTATTAATATACTTAAAAGTTTGAGAGTTTCTTGAAATGTAGAATTTAAACCTTCTTCATTCGATAAAACGGATAATGGAACTGCTCCAGATGTACTGTTTAATTCGTCTCTTTGATATAGTACTTGCAATTCTGTTTTCAGCTGTTGTTTGTTTAAAAAAGGATATTGTGAACATGTCTCACTCAAAAATGTTTCGGGGAAGTGATGTTTATACGCAGAAAACTTCTCTGACATAAATAAATTGGAAGCGGATAAGTGTCCAGAGAAATTAAATCTTGTTTTGATTTGTGATAATACTGCATCACATATTTCTAAAGCTTCGCTTTTTTTGCTGTCTTCTTCAACTCGCCCCTTTTTTCTTGGGGGTTCATCAGTTTTCTGTCTGTGATAAGTTTATCTCTTTGTCGATGATGCTGTCCAGTTGCTCCCGTCATCATTTTTTACTTTGACAGAATCGGTACATACTTGTTGTGAACTGATTAAAAACGATTTCTACATGTGGCATTATTTTATGAAAAAGGGATAACCAAAATACAAAATGCTTATCTTGTAGCTTTAATTTGTACCCATTGGCTTGATTAACAGATGATGAACCTCGTAAAATGTCTTGTATGACGTCCATAAAAGTAATAGGATCAGTTCTGTTTTCATAAACAATATGAACACCTCGGGAGTGAAAATTCCATCGAGTTTGGGAAGATCTTGGTAATCTAATCGGCGACTAACCACTTCATCTAAAATTTTTGTTCTTTGGGGAGAAACAAAAAAAAAAGAGCACAAGCCAGATAAGTTGGAAAAAAACCCTAGCCTGCTTATTGATAGAACATTCACTTGTCATAATTAAATTCATCTGATGTGCATAGCAGTGTACGAAATTTGCTAGAGGGTATGTTTCCTTAATAATTGCTTGTACGCTTTCAATTTCGCGCGTATTCAATCCGCCACTTATGGCAGATGCACCATCATAGCTTTGAGCTATTAATTTGTGTGGATTGTTTTTAATAAGGGATTTAAAACATTTAAAATGCATTCAGCAATTGATTTGGCGTCGTGTCCGTCGAGCACGTAAAACCTCCAAAATCTCTCAACAGGTCGCCCTTTACATAAATATCTAAAATCTAGAACCAACTGAAATTCGCAAGCTACGTCCGTCGTTTCGTCGGCAATGACTGCAACAAAAGGGGAATTTTCTATTTCTTTCTTATCTTCCTCATGATAAATTTCTAACATGCACTCAAGAAGTTCATTTTGGATTGTCTTTGAGGTACCCTTAAAAACACTCGAGTTTTGAATATGTTTTTTTAAGTCATTATCTAATTCGGCGCTAAAATTTACCAGTTCCTTAAATATGCACCTATTTGCAGAACCTTCCTTTTCATCGTGACCCCTTAACGCTAATTCAAACGCACCACAAAACCATATACAGTTAATTATTTGGTTTAAAACATCAATTCTTATCCACTTTATCATTATGTTTAATGAGCGCAGTCCGATAAAGTGAGTTTAATTGTGTCTTTATATTTGACTTACCAAGCATGGAAAAACTGAACACGTTGTTCATGTGAACTTTAGATTTTTCATTTTGTCCCATATATGAACAAGATCGTCCGTGCCATTTGTCGACCAAGTTTCTCACCTCCAAAAGGACACAAACATACTCTTCACATCCACACACCCAATTATTTTTACCGTAGATGGTTTTATTAAATTTACGGGATCGAGATTTTTGTCCACTGCCAGTTTGTTTCATAATATTTAAATCAGGCAGGCGTTGGTCGTCCTAACTCTTTAACTTTAAGTTATTCTTCCAGTGAAAAGTTAGTAAAAGTTTTTAAATCGCCGATCTTATTCATGATTAATTTATTAAATACCTATTAAAAACTAAACACTAATATAAGTTTACTATTTATCACACACAGACACACTAATCCAATAAAAGTCAACTACAACAAAACAAATCTGTTCATTCAAAAATAAAAATTGTCCTAGAAAAGCACACTACACGTGATGTCTGACATAACAGGGAACCGCGACACAACAATTACCGACGTGGTCAAGAAACTGAGCCCAGAGCCCGGCACAGAATAATATTTCCTTTTACAATTTATCCCGTGTACATATCCGCAGACATACTATATATAAACATGTTACTACAACTTTTAAAAGTGTAACGTAATAAATGCAACTTATTTATACAATAAAAGAGAACAAATATTTATGGAAAATATGAAACTTGACGTAGGAGACATGGTAAATTTAGCAATAATATGCAGGCAAATCTTCTCTAAATGAATCAGTTGTCACAAGTACTGGGACGTTTGTTTATTCAATGTGTTAGAATTATAAACACCCACATTGTATTATATAATCTTACGATTTCGTAACGGTCGAACTAGGCTCCCTATAAGTGTTTTCAACACTAAAACTCAAAATCTACTTTTATTATAGAGGTACACAGGTATAGAGCTAATTTTTTTTGCCGGTCAGACCTTTTGAATTCAGCTTCATTTGAGGAATTAGCGACGCATTTTCTGAATGCGCCGCGTTTCTAATATTCCCACTTTTTTTTTGCAGAATCACTTGGAGCGCATATTGGAACGTCCGGGGAAAATAGTGCGACGACACGCGCCGCTGAACAGGGTAGAAAGCGGTACATTGACTGCCGAAGATATGAGGGAGAACGGTCTGCGGAAGCCCAGCTTATTTACGACCGTGTTTGAGATGAGGGAAGGTGGAGCTCAGTCGCTGGTTTCTAGGTAATGCTGGGATTAATATTGCGGGAGCAAAATAGGGTCGCTCGAACATGTCTGAATATGTTGCGGCTGACGTTCTTAGATTCCGAAATTACTGGTTTATACATATTACCGTATCGCATAACTTACAGGCTTTCTTGAGTGACTTGCAATGGTAATAATTAATTGGATTTTGAATAATTATAGGGAATGGGGCATGACTTGACGTGACATGGTATTATATGACGTGGCTTGGCTTGGTGTAGTGTGCATAAGGCATAAGGCCGCTTTCAGACGATACTCCTTATCGCCGTGGGCCGTTTCCGGCACGTCACGTCGCCGCCCTCAGAAATAACTATGGGCGTCTTGTGTACGAATAAGTGTGTTAATGAGTGCGTTAATGAGTGTGTTAATGAGGTTGTGTTAATGAGTGTGAACACCTCTCCTCTTTAATTACAATACCTTAATTAAAGAGCCTCTCATCCAGGAGATGTGACGTAATTAATTTTTTATTGTTGCCTATCGGCTGCTCAGTTAAATTCGGAGGTCGTGGATAAGTGGATTTGCTAGAGGCTTGCACGTAGATACCTTTAGATATATCACCAGAAAAATCATAGCTTGACAATGACCAACTCCTACTTAAAATTTGTATAAAAATACTTGGACCAGGTCAGGTCAAGAGTACTTAAATAGTACAGAAGAGCGCAGAAATGTTCAGCCAATAATTATCAGCTGTGCCCTCTTGTGACTCAGACTTTTCCCAGAGAAATAAAAGATAAAGATTTTTTTAAAAACAATATATTACAAAAATATTTATATTACCAGTTGATGGTTCACAGTGATTCTTAAATTAAAATTAACAATTGGGTTGCTTGAGGGGCGTTAAAACGACTCTACTGTAATAAGTAGCCTGAAGGGCTTTAGGTTAAAACAATAAAAAAATGTTCACTCTTGACACAAGGTCAAGTCGAGAAATTTATCATTTACAACAAAAGTGAATTGTAAATCTTGGAAAAAAAATAAAGTGGAAATATTCCTTAAGACCTGGTAATTCTTAGGGGCAATTAATTATACAAAAATACTTTTCTCTTTTCTGGAGATTCACTCGTGAATGTGCTGCAAAAAATATTGTAATGTTAAATATTGGAAGTAAATTTTGATTAAATTCCCAAAAATTGAGATTAGACTTTATTAAAGTAAAAAAATAATATTATCAAGACAGGAATGTGGTATGCAAATTTTCACTATACGATTAAATAAAAAAATTGAAATAAATGCTGCTTTTTGCCGATGCAAAATATAAACAAATACCTATGGCCTAAGCCGTCGAAGTAATATCTTCTAAATTAACTGAAAGTATGCTACCATTCGGTAAAACAGTAGCTTTGATTCAAAATTACCAGGTAGGTAGTCTAAAATCGAACGATAACGTACGATTCAAATTTAAATTAAATATATATTTAATTCAAATAAATATTTATATAATTCATAATATATATTTAATTCAAAAAAAGTGGTAATAATATACCAAAATAGAAAAAATATAGACGTGGCTTTTGTGCCCACAGCTCACTCCAAGTAGTTGCTAGTGTTTAAACCGTAAAATTTAATATGGCATAACACCTATTTTAAGGTTTGCACTAAGCAAAAAATGGTCGAATTACGACTTAATTCCCCTTCGGAAATCCTTTAATTACTTGGCGCAGCTGTAGAACACACACATATATATTAATAATAATAAAATATTTCAGACTATACCTGGTAATTAAGAACCACTATACTAAAACACCGAAGATATATCTTCGCGAACGTAAGCCACGGTCAACAGGCTCAAGCAAGCAGGTCAGCAGAAAGAGAATAATTTTTGCGGATATCGCGTATAAATGTGCTTGCTGGGAGCACCCGACATATAGCGTGATGGAAAGGTAGGGATAACGGTACATGGTGAGTCGCGGTAAAAAAATATTTGAAATAGGAATTCAAACATTAGCCATAAAATGGAACGGAATTTATTTACGTTACACAGTGACTTTGACAGGTAGGTTTGATGGGCGTATAGCTTTAACCGCTATACTAAGGTTCTTATTTTGTTGCGTTTGTAATTTCTTTTTTTTTGTTTCTGATATTAAGGGGTACCAGATTTGGGCTGCGTATGTATGTAGTGGTCTCGTATCGTCTGAAAGCGCCCTAAGGCGACATGACGTATCAATATGTTACCTGATATATGACGTGACACGACGTGAATCGACGTGACATGTCGTGCCGTGACAGTACGTAACATGACGTAATAAGACGTGTGTGGTGTGGCGTAACATGATTTGACATGGAGTGACGTGACAAGTGAAAAATAAACACAGAATAAAATTTAAGTTTTTGATTTTGGTAAATAACTCGGTAACGAGTAGGACTTCAATTGTTTTGGTGATATCACAAATTTCTCACGACCCATGTAATATATATATATATATATATATATATATATATATATATATATATATATATATATATATATATATATATATATATATATATATATATATATATATATATATATATATATATATATAAAACAAAAAAAAATAGTATTGTTTTGCTCCAAGCGAATACGTCAACAGAATTTTTCTATTTCATGACCCTCTTGGATTTATAAAATGTAAGTTTCAAAGTACATTAACCTGAAACTAACTTCGAGATAAAGAATGGGAGTATATATAGGGTGAGTTTTTAGTGCGTATTTGCTCTATAGCGCATTTGCTATTTATCAGAGAAAAATGTGTGTTATCCCAGGTTGTTGGTATCCTTTTTTTGGTGGATTTTAAAAATATCGGTGAATGTACAGGGTGTTCCATATCTCCTGGACAGCAACTAAGTTTCTTATTTTAAATGGAACACCCTATATATTTTTTGAAATTCGGAAAGAGCGCAAACTTTTTAATCAAAAACATGTTTCGCACCCTAGGCTAAACCCTCAGGTTACGGAGATATTTACCATTTTGAGAAAAAAGTGACAGATGCAAAGGTCTCGAAGGAACTTTATTACGGCACAGCGTAAGAACATAGATGGTCTAAGTACTGCAATTAAAATATAATCGAAAATAATATACCAAATGTTACATTTTCCATGCCACATTTAGCTAATTTAAAACTGCGAAAACTTTTTTTTTTCAAATGGAACACCCTGTATTTTCTTATGCCTACTTATGTAAAATTAAATTATCTTTCTTCTGGTACAGCCATTGCAGGGACTAAAGTTAGCAGTTTGTGAGATAATTTCAACTTTCCTTCCAGCGAACAGATTTTCCAGAATTTTGCTTAAAAATTACATATAAAATTATCCTTATACTTAAATGTGGCATGGAAAATGTAACACTTGGTATATTATTTTCGTTTATATTTTAAATGCAGAACTTACACCACTCTATGTTCTTACGCTGGGCCAAAAATTAAATTTATATATAACGTGAAACAAGTTATAAAGCTCTTTCCAGACCTTTCCATCTGTCACTTTTTTCTTAAAATGGTAAATATCTCCGAAACCTGAGGGTTTAGCCTAGGGTGCGAAACATGTTTTTGACTCAAAAGTTTGCGCACTTTCCGAATTTAAAAAATATAAAGTGTGTTCCATTTAAAATAAGAAAGTTAGTTGCTGTCCAGGAGATATGAAACACCCTGTGCACTCACCGATATTTTTAAAAACCGCCAAAAAAGGATATCACCAACCTGGGATAACTCACATTTTTTCTAATAAATAGCAAAGGCGCTCCAGAGCAAATATGCACTAAAAACTTACCCTGTATTAACCAAGTCGGTCTACACTCAGTGAGTGACAAAAAGCAGCAGCCCATCAATATTTAAATACAATTAAATATATCTCCAAGCATTGAAGCGACTTTTGCAACATTGGGGTGACTCTACTGAAAATACAGCGATCCTAAGAAAACAATCCTTAATCCAATTGGCGGAAGCCGGCTGATATATCCGAGTAGTAAAAATCCGTTTGCAGCCATTAAAAAAGCCATTGACAAAAGCGACCTAATTCCGCTTTTGTCAATGGAGAGAGATGCCCCGAGAGAGGTCGTTTTATTTTTCACGGCCGCCCGCAATAAAATAGACCCCGAGTTTTCTATTCTAACTCCTTTATTTCAGACCGTCGTCCTTTGACTTGGCTAGCTCGACGCTGGCCCAAATTGCGGGATTCGCCGCCTCCACCGGCCAGATCCTCAACATCGGGGACGTGCGAGCCTGGCTCAGCGAGAAGCACAACGAGGGAGACGCCGATTCCGCCCGGACCATCCTCTGTATGCCGATAATAAATGGCCAGAGGACACTTATAGGTACGTAATACAGAATATATTTGGCTGGTAACCGTTTCTTCTAAATTTTTCTTCTAATTACTGTGATTTAAGACCAAAAGGCATTCGTAAATAATCGTAATGTCCGTTGTTGTCTTTTTATTTTTGTATTTTTGAGTATTTTTGAGTGGCTTGGGGTAATTTCAATCCGGTGAAATCTTAATAAACTGAGATATGAGCATACTGTGTTTTCATTTTTCTTTCAGCAAAGTTACAGAAAGTGCCGAGATTATAGGTTCGTTACCCAGTGTAGTTGGGGGCCATCTGACTTGGTTGCGCACGGTCAGTGGCGTCCACAGTCAATTAGTAGCTGTATTTTACCCCAAGTTCTTTTTTTTTGAAAATGGCTTTTTATAAGTCAGTTTTTTTTATAAACATTTCTTGAGGGTATCATTTAGGTATTCCGTTTTGGGACAGTACCTATTACATGATTTTCTTAACATCATATTAATTATTTGTAATTTAGAGAAATAATAAAAAATGATTCTTAATGTTAACCACATTTTTATTTTCTCATTGTACTGGTTAAAGGCGGGAATAAGATACGAGTGGACTTGTAGTATGAAACTACATTAAGCTTTTAGTGAAATAATGACAGACAAGGTTAGATGTTTATATATTGAGATATATGATTTTTATGAATGCTGTAGTGTTGGGCGATAATTTATGATAGATGAATTTTATTTGTATAAAATGAGATGTTGTGAAAGTAATAGTATGATGAAGAAATATTTGATCTGCTTACAGGATACTTACACTATTTCTTACCTATTGAATTCTTCATCGTTTTATGGGCGCCAGTTCTATAAACGCTAATTGTTGATTGTACCTACGGATATGCCGTATTGAAAAACATATGCATTTCCTGGTTACCTTACGACTTTCTTGTTGTGTTGTTAGAATCTGGCCAATCAGATTGATATAATGTTTAATTTATTTAATTTGACGTAAAACTCTTTCAATTTGATTTTCACTTTTTATAATTTCGAATTGTAAACACAACAATACAATGAGAATCACTTTCTGTTGCGTAACAATTTACGTGTGAGGCGTTACATCGATATTTCATTTTGGTTCATGGCTAGAAACTCTCGAACCCAATTTTTACAATGATGCTTTCGCATTAATCTTTTAATCTAGACATAGTTTATTATTGATCGATATTCTATAATTATTGTTGTGACTTGTCTATTGTAATTATGCTAGAAATATATTTTTGTGCCGATTAATAATTTAGTTATTAAGATATTACGTTCTGAACAATCAGGCGCGTTACTGATTGGCGTTCGGCTATAATCTGTACGTTGGTCAGTGATACATGTGTGCTTGCGCTTATACTATAGTCGGTGCGATAGATATTGAATACTGAATTTAATTTAATTTTGATTTTAGATATTTACTGAATTTGATTACTGATTTAAGTTCTGTTTTTTTCGTTTATCTCAATATATATATATATATATATATATATATATATATATATATATATATATATATATATATATATATATATATATATATATATATATATATATATATATATATATATATATATATATATATATATATATATATATATATATATATATATATATATATATATATATCTCTTAATTACCTTGCATATATTTGTGGAAATATATCTTAATTACCTTGCATTTTTGTGGAAAATATGATAATTTAACTCCAAAAGGACTCGTTTGAGGTTTTTCCTTGGAAATTACTGCTTTAGCTGAAAATTAATTTACTTATTACTTCAGGAAAATACTGTATATCTTTTCTAAAGATATTTTTGATGTCTTCCCTACTATTTTTCCGACTCTCCAGACTATAACAATCATTATAATACTCATTGTCAACTTTTTGAAAAATTAGTGGAGCCGGTAAAAATTACGAAAGCATCAATGCCGCAAAAAGTAGTTCAGAAGATGCCGTCAACCTCGGGTTGGGGTGGGTCAGGTACGCGAGTGTATCTACTGCATCTCACTTTTAGACCTCCCTATCTGGCTTACGTCCCAACGCTTTGAATTTCTGGTCCCATTTAGGAGCGAGAAAATATAACATAGGCACTGACTATCTATTCACTTAATCTATGTTATTCCTAAAAGTTAAATCAATACAAAACAACACCTGTAATTAATATTTCTATAATATCAAGCGGAAACAATCTTGTAAATTATTTTTTAAATTAACACGTACTGTTTTTGGAATTCCGAAAGTATTTTTTCATTAGAATTATCTTTCTGCTAAATAAAATTATTGTTGGAGTATAACTGGTCTATTGACGGCATCACCGTCGACTCCATAGCTAATCCCCATTCCATAATAGCTTATCCACCCCCGAACGTTACATATATTTTCCTTTTACGTAATACCTATTTTACTTTTCGTAACTGAAAAGTAAGACGTTTCCTTACGTCAAAGGACTTTGAAAAGTGTAATTTTAAATGTCAAAATTAGAAGAAAAAAATAAAACGAATTACTGTGTTGATTTGTAGTGTAACCCGTCATTCGTCAATTGTCCCCCAAAAAGAGACGTGTTTTAAACGTCTTCTTTTACACTTATTACCGACGTCATCATAGGAAACGTCTAATGTACGTCATATATGCGGCTATTATGTAGAAAAACGAAAAAGTAGTATATAGAACTTTCATATAATGCAAAAAGCACACTATCTTTGCTTAATATGTATTGTGGATTAATTTTTTGGAAGAAAAACTTAAAATGTAAATCATTGGTTTCGAAAATTGATTATTTATTTTGTAAGCCATCTACACATTATTTAGATTGTCGTGAAAATGATGTCTTTCGATGAGACATATTGTCGTCATTTTTACGTCGTTACAACGTTATTATATTGTTGATTTCCACGTAATGAGTCACGTAAATATCACGGGAAAATGACGTCACTGTGCTGCCTGGGTGCCTAACAAATTAGTTTGCTGTTTCTATGGACACCGCTCATAAGTACAATTTACATTAGAAAATATAACGCGTAGGTATTCAATTTTATTGCACAGTAGTGTATAGGTATCACTTGAGACTGATATGGTAACGTATATAGATGCAAAGACGTTTACAAACCTTGCGATCAAGCATTTCAATTTAACAAATAATTATATTTTACGATATCGCTGCTAGCATGACGTATCAAACGTAGATCTAATTTAGATAAATTGGGTTGCCTTTCGGGGCACTGGTTCGCAATCACCAAAATATCGATCTAAGCTGTTTATTTGCTTTGTCAAGTTTAAAGCAAAACCCTCCTCCGGGGGGGGTTATATTGCGTTTTGCTAAACTGCCGCAAAGTACTCAAATAGAAAGTAATATAACCTCATAAGTCCGTACCCGGATTGAGAGATATGAAACGGGAAGATTAAACTTCCAAACTGCTACTTGCTTTTCTAGACGTCCACCGAACTATTTTCTAGAAGGTAAATAAACAATTATTTGAGCTGACGATGACTAAAAGCATAAGCCATACAAGGCAAAATCATCCTATTCGTAAATTCCAGTATTTATAATCTCATTGATTTATAAACGGTTTAATTTACGGAAAATCATACAAACACGTACCTACGCTTTCTATGTACTCGGTTCCCATGAATGATTGATTACGAAGTAAAAATTAATGCCAGAACTCCGCGGCACGTTAAAATGCTGGCAAGGCTGCCGCCGGTATATATAACGAAACCCGGCGTAATCCCCAGAAAACGTCATTAAGACCGCTTTCCGAGGGAGATGTTGGGAGGCATGTTTGTAATATTCAACATGATTTCAGTCACGAAGGATTCGCTACAAACGCGAGCTCCCTTTGTTTGAAAACAAGCTAATGAAGTAAAAGAAACATCTGTATAAATAAGTGAGATATATCGTCTGGAATATTGACATTCCCTGAGCGATTTCTACAGCGTGTTTGCCCAAGGAGCCCCACACATCGGCTGATTGGCTCTAATCGATATTGGCATTACTTTAGCGCATCGCTGGGAAGAAACGCCAAGATTGAAGACAAGTGCATATATCACTGATACGTAAACGGGTGCTGGGTAACTGTTATCGGTACTGGCCTGGCACCGGTAAGAGATTTATGAATGGAATTATTAGGAATGGAATACTTGTGTTTAGCAGACCTTTTACGTGACATTTACATTTGGTCGATCGATACCAAACCGGAATTACCCCGAAGACGAATTGGCTCTGGCTATGTTTGAACGTAATTAGGAACATAAATTTAATTTAACTGGTATTGCAGATAAGCTCAGGCCAGCAACACAGGAATGCCGGCAAACGAGGAGCGAACGAACGATTATTTAAATGTCGCTGAGGTGATTTCATCGCATCGGTGCCGGATAAAACTACTAGCAGATCAATATTTTTTTTATTATGTAGATATCTACTTTGGTTGGATCGCTTGCAGATGTATATCTTCATCCACGTCATGAACGGTTACTTTTAAATAGACTTCACCCGCTCTGCAAGAACATTGCCGCCAAACTGAGACGCGACGCGACGCCTTAAACTTAATTAGATCATGTTTAGTATGTAGATGGGGATAAACATAAAGGCCTTCACACTTCTCGTATAAATTCTAAGGGCAGAAATAAACGACTAACGTTCCATTTGGAATTGAAGCTGTTAATTGCATTCTACTTTCTAGATTAGTTGACACATTGCCTAGTTTTTGTTGAAAGTTGAAACAAGAAAACCAGATATTTGGTTTAACATTTGTGAACCTTTTCAATAAAATTTTGGACCATAAATACACATAGAAAGATCGCCTGAAACTTTACTGCAGTTATGGTGCGGAAAGTAGTTTTATAATATAAAACAGTTCACAGTAATTTGTAAATTAGAGCACATTTTATTTTTAGATAATGTAATAGTCAAATTATAATCATGTCCTCAATGTTCAGCATTACTATCATCCATTATCACATGGGATTAGTTTTGGTGTGTCAAAATTTTTGTATTAGTTTTTTTATGGGGACAATTTAAATCAGGCATGGGCAACCTTTGCTTAGCTGAAGGCGTAATTTGGGACTTAATCAGGTCGCGGGTCGTAGGCAAGAAATAAGTAGGTAGTAGTGAATAAAAAAGCCACAGAAATTCGCACATTTTTTTATTTATTAATTATAATAGCATAATGAAACATATAAAAAGCACATTAATAAAAAAAGATAGAAAATCAAATGAAAATTAATGAGATACTTGAGTTTAAAGCTGAGACACAAGATGATCAATATTGGGGTCAATGCTGGGTCAATGGGAAAAAAGCTGCTCACATTTATACGTGCTTCCAAATGTGCAAATTATTTTTCGTGCGAAAACTCTCAGGTGTGGATACTTTTCTTCGGAAAGGTGTTCTTGAAGCTCGAGCAACTCCATTTGTAGATGAAGCAGAACAACTTCCACATTACACTTGCAAGGATTTGCAAAAATATTAAAATTGCTATCCATATTCTTAAAACGGAAAATCGATCAGTGAATTGCTCTGACAGTAGTTCCGGGTCATCAGCAGAGCGACCGTATTCAATTATTTCATGACTGGATAATGTTAAAAAAATAAAAACACTTTGTTTTTACTTCTCATTTGTATTTCCCATGAGCAAATTTTGTTATGAAATGCTTTAAGATGACTGAAGTTCAGCTCGTGTTTCCTCTTTCATTTTCATAAAATGAGCTATTTCTTTTCTAAGGTCATAAAACTACAGTCACCGGCAAAATAATCGACTCAAAATATTGAGTTTGCTTACCAATAACTTTGTTAATTTAAATCCGATTTGATTTTTTTATCTAGTAGCTAAATTTATAGAGAATCTCACTGAGGATTTAATTTTTTTAAAAACTAGGCAAATGTCCATATTATACAGGGTGACATAAAATGTGCCTTTTTACTCTAACTTTAAAGCAATATATGGAGTGGCCAATCTGTTGCACTTTATAATTTCGTATTTTGTTATGAAGCTACATCTATTCCTTACATTTTCTTTTTTTATTTGTTACAATAAGTTTTTTTTGTTATAAGTTACATTTTACCTTTGTATCTATAACAATTTTAAAAATTCAACCATAACGAAAACGACCTGAAAATAAACTGAAAAACCTAATCAACTGAGTATGGAGTGTTTCCCCCACGTGCACGCACAACTGCTGCAATTCATCTTGGCATCCACTCAATTAGGTTTTGAACGTAACCCTGGTCGATTTGCTGCCATTCTTCAATTAAAACTTCACTAAGCTGCTGTAAATTTGCAAGAGCTGGTACACGAGATTGTACTTTCCTTCCAAGAGCATCCCAAAACCTGTTCAATTGGGTGTAGGTCTGGGCTTCGAGGAGGCCAATTCATTACTGGGATGTACGGCGCAAGATGAACAACATATGGTTCTAAAACGTCTCTTATATACCTATTTGCTGTCATAGCTCCCCTATTCACTATGAAGTCCGTCCGGGCTTCCATACTCACGCCACCCCACACCATTAGCGAACCGCCTCCATAACTTGCTCTAGGGAAAAAATGGCTATAGGGAAAAAGGCTTTTTTTTTTCCTACGTCAATACTTTATCACACGTTATTATAAAGTATTTGCAGTAACAAATCCAAGCAGTAAGTGCCACCATTTGTATTTCAGGGGTGGCCCAGCTGATCAACAAAGAGAACAACGCGGCATTCACCGACTGTGACGTGTCCCTCTTCGAGGCGTTCGCGATATTCTGCGGGCTCGGCATCCACAATACCCAGATGTACGAGAATGCGTGTAAGTTAATGGCCAAGCAAAAAGTTGCCCTGGAGTGCCTATCGTACCACGCGACTGCTAGTAACGATGTCACCGAGAAGCTGCTGAAGGAAGATATTCCGTCTGCGGACTGCTTCAGCCTTTATAGCTTCACGTTCATCGATTTCGATCTATCGGATGAGGACACCTGTAAGGCGACAGTCAGGATGTTTCTGGAGTGCAATTTGGTGCAGCAGTTTCACATACCATATGAGGTAATAATATCATATAACCAGAGATGTAAAATCGTAATTTTCCCCATAAATTTCTAAATTGTAAACTTCATTCCATGGGATTTGTAGTTTTCCCGGAAATCGAGATAAACCGTTTTCTCTTCCTTTTCCAATGGGTTTCATCCTACTATTATTTTTTTTCACTTTACCATTTTCAAAGGTTTCAGCCCTGGTCTAAATGGAATCAAAATTCTTATTAAATAATGTCAAAGCAGGTGCTGAACGTCGAGAATTAACAAACATTAGATGCTGTTCAACATGAGAACTTAATAGATTTGTGAGTTTTGTGTAGCCTCTATGAGTATATAATTGTCTCACTTGTAGTTTTATTATCACGCAAAGGAATAAAAGCAATTTAATACTGCCTTCTCATACCCTTGCCCCTTGCTCATCTTTTTATAAGGCTGATGTTTGGAACATATTTATATATTAGGTACAAAGTTTCGAAGAATACACAAGTATGCCTCAAGCCTGAAACAAACGATTACCACTTAAAGTTACCGATCCGAGTAACTTTGTTTATTTCTTGTCTCGGCTTTTTTATCCACATAAACTTTGGCAGCAGAGTTTTTGTAGAATCCCAATAATTAGCAACGCTGTATTATATTACGGTTCGATGTGACATAAGTGTTGATGATATTGCGTATGATATCCGACGATGCGTCGCTATGAAGTATGGCGTGATTGTTTCAGGTCCTCTGCCGCTGGATATTGAGCGTGAAGAAGAACTACAGACCCGTGAAGTATCATAATTGGAGGCACGCGTTGAACGTTGCGCAGACCATGTTCGCGATGTTCAAAACTGGGAAAATGGAAAGGTACGTCTTTTATTCTTTCAGCATTTCGATTACTTGCGTTGCACGCAATAATTTTTCTAACTCGATTTTTTTAACTATCCCGCTGTCACTTCGGATTCTTTTTGGCGCCCTAAACGTAACAAAAATGGGTATTAGTTGTTTAATTTTCTTTGTAGTCCGTAGTCTGTAGTCTAGTCCGTTATCACCTCGGATATTTCTGGGAGCTCCAAATATTAGGAAAATATATAATAATGAAGTCTTAGGGTTGGGAACCCTTTTCAATAAAGAATATTAATTCCGGGAAACCCTTTGCGATAAAAAATTTAATTCCGCAGGAAACATTGAGAGGCTTAATTAAATATTGTAACTATACACATCGGTATGAAAATGGAAACGCACCAGCACTGAAGTCCTTTCTGTCTCAGGTTTATGAGCGACTTGGAAATCCTAGGACTTTTAGTGGCTTGCTTGTGTCACGATCTGGACCACCGGGGGACAAACAACGCCTTCCAAACGAAGACGGACTCTCCATTAGCCGTTTTGTATTCTACCAGCACAATGGAGCATCACCACTTCGACCAGTGTGTCATGATTCTCAATACGGACAGCAATAATATATTCCAAGTAGGTGGGTTTGTTAGATACACATATTTTCCAGTTCACACATTAGATATGAGAATGTCGCAGGCGTGCTTAATATTTAATATACATTTGTTTGCTGAACTTCTACAATATAAAACGTGATAGTACTAATCATTATAATGATTCACACATAATTTTACTTTTTAACCGGCTTCAAAATAGGATGAGGTTCTCAATTCGACTGTATGATTTTTTTGGTATGTTTGTTACCACAAAACTCCGTCATTTATAAATCAATTTTAAAAATGCTTGGAAAGGGGGTATTTTTAGGTGGGTCCCATTTTAGTTTTATTGGAATTGGACCTTTGATTCCGAAGATATACCGGGGAACTCACCAGATATACTGTAGAAAATGACGAATGCAGCGGTCATAACCCTAATTTAGAGATATTTAAATTAATTAATAAAATGTTTTTTTGGTATGTTTGTTAGCACAAAACTCCGTCATTTATGCATCGATTATAAAAATTCTTTTTATTCGAGAGGGGGTATTTTCAAGTGGGTTCCATTTTAGTTTTATTGTAACTGGACCTTGGATTCCGAAGATACACCGGGTAACTCATAGGATATACCGGAAAAATGGCGAATGCATCGGTCACAACCCTAATTTATAGATATTTAAATTAATTTAAAAAAATGTTTTTTTTTGGTATGTTTGTTACCACAGAACTCCGTCATTTATAAATAAATTTTAAAATCTCTTTTTTTTTGTTGGAAAGGGGGTATATTCACTTGGGTCCCATTTAAATTTGATTAAAATTGGACCTTTAATTCCGAAGATACACAGGGGAACTCACCAGATATACCGTAAAAATGGCGAATGTATTGGTCACAACCCTAACTTATAGATATTTAAATTAATTTAAAAAAAAATCGGTATGTTTGTTACCACAGAACTCCGTCATTTATAAATCAATTTTAAAAATTCTTTATTTTGTTGGAAAGGGGGTATTTTCAAGTGGGTTCCATTTTAGTTTTATTGGAATTGGATCTTGGATTCCAAAGATACACCGGGGAACTCACCAGATATACCGAAAAAATGGCGAATGCACCGGTCACAACCCTAATTCATAGATATTTCAATTAATAAAAAAATATATTCTATCGGATCAAATTGTGAAGCTGAAATCCATTCGCGAATCAACTTAATGTACATACAAATCATCCCAGCCGTTTAGGTAGTTAATTCAGTGACACCATACGTACAGAAGATATTAAAAAACCTAAATATATACAAAATTAATCATTAAATAAACAATTTTAATATTCATCGGAAAGAATTCGATCAAAAAAATCATTTAACCCAAGATTCAATCGAACATTAAGCATCTACGACTACATACAACAAATTCAAACTTAATATAGCAATTACCAATTAAATAAAGTAAAGTATAACATAAAGTAGATCCATACATAGCGAAATTAAAAATATTGTCCAAATGGCATTTCCAATGACAGCTTATGTCACACGTAAGGCCACCTTCACAGGTACAAAAAGGTAATACCTTAAACAAATAGAGAATTATATAAATTCAAAAAGCATTGCAATATAACAATACTATTAAGTAATTATAATGATTAATATGTGATATATTTTAAAAACAAAGTGAAAGTGCATAAATCAAAAAACTTCATAAGTGAAAAATAAAAAACTGCAAATAAAAATTTGTAGGTAATATAATAAAATTAAAAATTAAAATTTTATTATAATGGGAATAGTAATAACGTAATTCTTTGGAGCTACAAAGGTATAATGAAAAAAATGTATATCAAAATTTAATAGGAAAAAATTCCTTATTTATTAATTATAACTTTAAAAAAATAAAATGTTAATAAAACGTAGAAAAAAATTCAAAGAAAAGATTTTTCTCTTACTCTAAATTTTAAAAAAATTAATAAAATGAAATGAAATTGGAAATTTAAATTTTATGATAAGAGGTAAGGAATTTTTTGGAACTGCAAACGTATGAAAAAAATTGAATCAATATTTAATACGAAAAAAATTACTTATTTTTTAATTATAATTTAAGAAAAATTATAGAAAATATTGAACAATTCAAGAAAAGTAAAAAAAAATATTCTGGAAAATATTAAAATGCGTATAATTAACTCGTAATATACACCCTTGAAACCCATAAAATAATATATTTGATACTCATAAATATTGAAAACTCAGACTAGCTGAAAAAAGAAAAGCGGACAATTTCGATGTTTTCGATAAAAATGCGTTTTATTCAAAAACTACACAACTTAGGTATAGGAAAAGTTATTGCAAAATTGTAGGGTCTGCAGAAATGCATTTCATGGTTTAATAAAATACGGGGTATGTATGCATGTTACATTTAAATCAGTGGAGATTTTGAAAATTATTTATTGTCATATTTGACACGATTTTTCTTGCGCTCTGGATATCGCAGTTCAACTTTTGATACATGTTTCGAAAGAGCCATTCTTCCTCTACAGTATCCCAAATAATGGTTTCTAGCTGCTCACACAACCAAAATATTTCATGTACAAACAGCGATTAAATTTAAGAAAAAATATATCTCGAAAACTATCAATATTTTGATGGGGATGCATTAGGCAAACTGTCCTTAATTTATTACGTAGAATTCGATAAAATAAAATATAGGTTATATTTAAAATAACAAAGTTAGTGCCTGTACAGAAATAACTGAACACCCTGTACATCCGAATTTATTTTTATTTTGTGGAGCCCGAGAAATTAGGCAACGCTGTAGAAAAATTGATTTCAGTTTGATTTCAGTTTAAACCTAAGAAAAAACGAAACGGATATCCCGTGGGAAACGTAACTCCTTTTATCAGTACTTTACTTTTAGTCTTGTCTTATAAATATTTCTAAGCTATAAAGTGTCGAGGGATATTTCAGATGTGAAACAGAAGTAACCTATATATCCATATCCAAAGGTATAGATTCCCGTTGCCGTATTTTTGTGGCCGTTATAAAATAAGATGCGCGATAAACATAGCGGCCCCTTTTAAAGTACTAATAAATCAGTGAAGATTGCTGTTTACTTGGCGACATATACACTTACTTGTATTTAACTATTTGGAAATAGTTAAATATAATTCATTTTTCGTGCCATGGCATTTATTTATTTATTTATTTAGTCTTATGTTGGTCAACTATAGAGAGTTTAATTTGAATATGTAATAGTAACATTCAAGCTGGTGAATAATGACCCTCTCATAGAAGACATACGAACCGTAATTCAGAAATGACAGCATCAAAAAAATATATGTTTCCTTTTACTTATTTGCATTGGACGCAATTATTTTTTAAGCTCAATTTTTAGAACTCCGGTCCGTTATCACTTCGGATACTTTTTGGTGCTCCAAACGTAACAAAAATAGGTATTGGTTCTTGCCTTTTAATTTTGTTGCTTTTTGTGTGGCGCATCTGTGCTGATATCTACCTGCCCCCTTCCGTTAAAATCCTTACAAGAAACCGAACAAACAAGTTGACATTACTTTTTCTCTTATTTTCGGTAACGTTGCGTTTCGTTATACATGTAAAAAATTCGTTATTCGTGTAAAAAATCTTCCTTTACATCACGCATTAAGACATAATTATTGTCCAGATTTTCAATTAACAAAATACGATTTACAGACTGCCGTCCGTTATCACCTCGGATATTTTTGGGAGCTCCAAACATTAGCAAAATGTATAGTGAACAAGTTTTAGTTATGGAAAACATTACGAAAAAAAAATTTATATATTTATCCAAAAAATATTTCTTTCCTCAGACCTTCCGAGAACATTTTGTCGAATTTTACCCCACTGATGATATGACGTGATTGACGGCAGTCGCCCTGCGTGTTAACGTTATCTCCTGTTATCTCGCAATTCGCAGAGATGTTAATTAAAATTTTCCGCCTCTTAAAATGTTCGCCTTCAAATGTTAAACACAAAACTTCTTTAAGGCAAGTTTAAGAGGTTTTCTACGTTTAATTACAACTTGAAAAATACGTCCCGTGCATTTTAACGGGCGTATTAAAAGTTCCCTAATTAAAATTTCGCCCACAACTCTCCAGATACGGCTGGAATCTATATTTTAATAAGTGTTTTTATTTAAACGTTTCGTGTCTTCGCATCAATTTTATCTTAAAGTGGGGATTTAGGTTTTATATTTTTTAGGCTCTGTCACCTGATGATTACAGAAGGGTGATGAGGATGGTGGAGACTGCAATTTTGTCCACTGATCTAGCCATGTATTTTAAGAAGAAGAATCGCTTTCTGGAGCTCATAGATAACGGAGAATTTGACTGGCAAAGCGACGACAAGAAAGAATGTAAGTATTTCAGGAAATTTATTTAGAAAGGGTAGTAAGAATGTTGATAGTGTATGCATATTTCATGTAATTAAGTCATATATGTCTTCAGTCTCTTCTATAAATTACTAGTTACAGAAAATATATCTTCTGCAAAAAAATTGAGATATCTAAATTGTATCGTTTTCGACTATACTCTTTTATTTAGACCACAGTATCCAACTATAACAGGCTCCTTATTAGGTTTCTTACATTTTTGCAAACAAACAATTATTTTTTTTACCAAAAAACTTCAGATGGCCTTGCAAACCACAATCATATGGTGTTGTTTTTTCATTTATACCTCTAAGAGACCATTTCAATTTAAAGTAGCTTACGAACCATTTTCATCAAGATTTTAGATTTGTAAATTCAGTTCCACTACCTGTTAGTAGTATAGAAGGCATCAATTTGTTTTTCTCCTGATGAGTATGTTAAAGTACATCTTCCACTGTCTCTGTATTTCTAACTCTGTACTTCTAACTCTGCCTACTAACTTCTCTAATGATAATTGTAATCTAGTCATTTTCTAATTTTTAGCAACTTTATCAATATTCTAAACTTTTTGTAGAATTGAATTCAGTTCCACGATCTGTTAGTAGTTTCTTAAGAAATCCATTCGTTTTTGCTTCTGATACGTACGCTAGAGCACATATTTCACTTGCGATTTCTAACTCAAAACTAAACTGTTCTATAATAATTAGTATAATCATTCTTAAAGCTAGCTAAGGTCATATACATCAGCATGTATAATACTTACATTCGAGATATTTTTCCATTTATTCGACTTTTCAACCTTTACAATTTTTACAGTTATGACTCACTCCCAAGTAAATTTCCTTAATCATGGGAAATTGAGAAAAAAACCGTTGTATTATGGTAATAGAAGAGTATTAGCCAAACTCTTAACGTAAAATGTCCTTTCGAGAGGTATTTCCAGGGGGATTTCACGTAATAGCTTTTATCGATTCGCCTCCTCGCATTTTATCAACAATTTATTAATATGGAGGCACTCGTGGAAGTGCTGCACTGCTTTGGTATATTGGTTTGCCTTATACGTAGTAGTGAAGTTTTCTGAAGTTTCCAAAGAAATTTTCCGGTAAATATATTAGGGCGATAAAACACATTTCTGTTATTACGAAGGTGATGTGTCGGAAAACGCATGAAACTTTTCTCTCGCCGCTGCCTTCGAAATTGATGTCGTTTCCACCGGCATTTTCACTTTTTGTCGACTATGAATGCTCACTTTTTCCTCGTTCGTACCTTAGTTGTTTCACTCGGTCATCTCTCTATTTCGCCCGGATAACCACCATATTTCATATTTGACGGCGTGTGCGACTTCCAGAGGCGTTTTATACTAAACTGGTTTTATACTACACAAGAGCGACCGAACTAGCAGTTTATCAACAAGCTTTCTGAAATTTATTAGCGATTCAGTGTGCCAAATTAAATGCAAACCAAATATTGCAGTGCTGTCAGGGATGATGATGACAGCGTGCGACGTAAGCGCGATTGCCAAACCGTGGGATGTACAGCACAGGGTCGCAAAGTTGGTAGCCGACGAATTCTTCGACCAAGGAGACTTGGAAAAGATGCAGCTGAAGGAGCAGCCCATTGTAAGTATCCATACGAGTATAATCGGTCGCGAATCTAATAAATCTATAATAGACTGTGAGGTAGCGTACTGTTGAGTTAAGTCGTTTTTTTGTCTGGCATTTTGAGGGCTGAATGTGTCTAGTTGGCTGATGAAAATAAGGGTGGTTTTAATGCCCGCCCCCGTTCGAAAATTCGGAAAATCCATTGTCATTTACATGAAACTTTTTGCTTTTTTATGATCTTATATTGTCTGGCATTTGAATAAAAGATGGCATTGATAAATAATTCACTAATAAAAAATGCCAGACGGTTTTTATTGGTCGAAAAGTTGGGAACTTGCAAGAAAAAAGTTCAATTTCCACGTTTTCTTTTTGTCTGGCAATCGAGAGAATGAAAGGTTTTCTTGCGAAAATTACGCTGTAAAATACCCAGACGGTAATCGCAGCTTCCGGCGGAAAATTATGCGGAAATTTCGGACATTTTTTAGCGATTTTTTTCATCGGACATTTAGTATTTCTCTTTAAAATACGTGTACATGAACACATCAAAAATGCCAGACAATTTGGCTTATTCGAAAATTTTAATTAATGAATAAAGTAGTTACAAAGAAATATAAAATTTTTCACGATTTTTTTTTCGTCGGACATTTAGTATTTTTCTTTAAAATACGTGTACATGAATACCTAAAAGATGCCAGACAATTTGACTTGTTCGAAAATTTTGATTAATAAATAAAAATGTTACAAAGAAATATAAAATTTTCCCCGATTATTTTTTTCATCTGGCATTTTGTATTTTTTTTTAAAATACTTGTACATCCACACCTAAAAAATACCAGACAATTTGACTTGTGAATTGTGATGCAAAATGTCTGTGTTCGAAGGCGATGATGGACAGGGAACGCAAAGACGAGCTCCCTCAAATGCAGGTGGGCTTTATAGATGTGATCTGCCTGCCGTTATATAGGGTGTTATCGGAGACGTTCCCGTGGGTCAAGCCGCTGTATCAGGGTACGCTGGAAAACAGGCAGCATTGGCAGGACTTGGCCGAGAAAGTCGAAATGGGCCTCACGTGGATCGACCACGATACCATCGACCAACCAGTGGAAGCGTTTACAAGTACGTATGCGTTAAAATACTGCTCATACCCAGGCAGCAGTGACGTAGCAATTCCCGTGATATTTACGTTACCCATTACGTCGAAATCACCAATATAATAACGTTGTAACGACGTAAAAATGACAACATGTCTCGTCGAAATGACGTCATCTAAAGACGTCTCTTTGACGTCATCTAAAGACGTCATTTTCACGTCAATCTAGATAATGTGTAGATAACTTGTTTTTATTATCCCTTTCGTGGTATAATTCGGAATTGGGAGCATGGATGAAAATATTAGGCTTTGGGTTAATAAATAAACATATTCTATAAACTTCCAAATGTATAAACAGCGGGACACCTGCATAATACATAGTCGTACAAACTAAATATTAAATGTTCTAAGCCAATGATTTACATTTTTGAGTTTTCATTCCAAAAAATTAATCTCAATACACATTATGCAATGATAGTGTACTTTTTGCATTATATGAAAGTTCTATATACTTTTCCGTTTTTTTAAAAATAATTGCCGCATATATGACGTATATTAGACGTTTCCTAGATGACGTCGCTAATAAGTGTAAAATAAGACGTTTTAAACACGTCTCTTTTGGGGGACAATTGACGAATGACTACAAATCAACGCGAATGAGACGTCAAGTGACGTCACTCTGCTGCCTGGGTAGTAATACAGAGTGGTCAATAGGTATGCCACAATTTGATCATAGCTTTTTATTTTTATCGTCGGCTACTCTACAACGCAGCATATCTTTCTGATCCATCCGATACAATGAAATTAACCATCCTTTTTTTATTTCGGAATGAAATATCTATGACAGTGTCTCCTGATCCTGAAGAACACAGTTTGTCAACTATAAGAAATCTTAAAACTTCAGCGGTTCGTAATTATTAATTATTTAGTTCAAATGTCTATTAGTTCCCTATTTAAAAATCTCTGGTTTTATTTCTCTCTATATTTTTGACAATTATATCATAAATGCAGAGTCAGAAGAGGGTCTTCTCTTTGCAAAACTATTTCTCTAATAGAGACGAACACTCACGGCGCAGCTAAAGGCAAATCGATTAAGCAATCGCTAAAATGAGTTTGTCATTTTAGATCCCGAAGAGACCAAAGATATAGAACTGACCGTTCAGACCCTCCACACCGTGTCGTCGTCCGCCCCCGTAGAGGTAAAGAAGCGGAACAAGCACAAATTCTGCTGCCTGTTGTGACAAAGATTCGGGATCTAAACGCATATTATACACATTGTCATTTTGTAAAACTAGATCAACTTATAAAAATGCTCATAACTTTCGGAATGTATATGTACTTAATAGGTTAGGCATATGATTTTATACAAACAAAAAATGGTGATGCTTAGGAGGATCAACTAAAAGACATTTTGTAATAATAAAATTTGTAAACCAGATGAACTGTATATAGTAAATATTGTTAAATAAATAGTAAGACATCCTCTGGGCTTATCAGTGTCTCCTGACCCCGGTCCAATCCTTGCGCCTTTTTTACTATTGCCTTTATCATCTACAGGCTTCTTGCCAACCCTGACCAACTGCTTCTAGTCATTACCTACCTCTTCAGCTGTAACGTCAACAATCCCCGAATACCTCCTGTAGCCTCTGGTCTTCCTCTTCCAGCATCTTCTGGTCTGGAGATGATAATTGCACGTTGCGCCATAATATACTAGATTTATCGTCTTCTGGAACACACCCTGCTGTATTCAACGCTTAAATCGTATTGCATTTCTACAAAAATGTATTGTGGTTCGTGATCTTGTAACGCGCACACCCTTAGGGTAAAGGGTAGGCACCCTGCTAACACTTCGGCAGCGTTGACTTGCCTAAGGGGTGGGTCTTTGATAAAGAGGTAGCGCTGCCACCAGATAATATATGCTTAATGTCCGATATTATAGACGGACTGTGAAGACCGAATTTACTACTCCCAATTCAGACTTAAATTTAGTTGGAAACGTGGCGTAGCCCTGAAACTGAGTTAAGAGGGGGCGGGTTTTTCAGAAAAATCAGAACGAACGGTTAAAAATCGACTATATGAAGTTAAGGCTTTATATACACAAAATTTACATGAAAAATGGTCAAACGTAAAATCGTTTTTTTTTCCAATTTTTTTTAAGAAAAAAAAAATGTTTTTCCTTTTTTGTTAGCAGCATTGAATAGCTCGTATTTTTTTTATAAATTTACAACAAAATTTTTTATCTACGACCCTTTGGAGCTGACATTTATTTTTTTGAAAAAAATCTAGGGTTAATATTAAAAGATAGCGACACTAGATTTAAAAAAAATATATCAGCTCCAAAGAGTCGTAGATATATATTTTTTAAATTTATGAAAAAATAGTAGCTATTCAATGCTGCTAACAAAGGAAAAACGAATTTTTTTCTTGAAAAAAAAATCAATTTTTTTGGTGTTAAAAAGAACCCGATTTTCAACCGATTTTTGATGTTTGTGATGTTGTAACGCGCACACCCTTAGGATCAAGGGTGGGCACCCCAAAGTCGTGTCCTGCTAAGACTTCGGCGGTGTTGCCTTGCCTAAGGGGTGGGTTTTTGATAAAGAAGTAGCGCTGCCACCAGATAATATATGCTTAATGTCCGATATTATCGACGGACTGTGAAGGACGAATTTACTACTTCTAATTCAGACTTCGCAACATATCTACAGGGCCTTTAAATTTAGTTGATATCGTGGCGTAGCCCTGAAACTGAGTTAAGAGGGGGCGGTCATTTGGATGCCTAAATTGCATAATACCATCGAACGTTTTGTGGTAAACTGGGGTCAACAACAATTCTTGAAATAGAAGTAATACAGTTATTCTTTATTTCAGTGCATTATTTTGATAGGTTTTGTGTTAAAATTGATTAGTTATTAGTATTCTATCAAAACATAACAACTTGTTGAATGAAAGCGCCTTTATAGTGATATATTATCTTTAGATCATAGATGTTATCCACCTACATATTGACAACATTTTAAGCCTTAAGCCAATAAATACAGATGCAATCTTACCCCGATAGGAAAAGTACCTGTCGAGGTAAATAAAAACGTCTAGTAAATATAGTTAATAATATTGAATTACTATCCAGATTGGAAAAAATATTGTTTACTACTGATAAATGGATAAATATTGAATAAATAACACAAACAGGTTGATTAATAATACTTAGTAATACTGATATTCAACAAAAAAAAAACATTTTAAGTAGGTAATACTTTTAATAGTGTGGAAATAAACAATCTAAATTACGATCTAAATCTAAAGGTATGAATTTGAATGCCTAACTTGATTTGAAAAGGCCAGAAATTATTACAAATTTCTATCCGTATCGTATATCCGTTGAATCGTAAATCCGTACTCCGGACGTTCCGGTGACTGCTACGTTGGAAGATCTGTATATATCTAGAGTGGAACCTCCTATGAGAACTACACCTGTACTTCCATCCAGGCGTACATGAGTACATCCGGTCAGTCGTGCACCATTACATCTGTTGAGCTGCACATAGGTACATCCGATCATCTGTACTCCCGCACATCCCTCTACCTGTACATTCGTACATCCGTACAATGGCCCGCTCGGACAATCGCTCCGTACACCATTACGTATCATTCCAGTAACCTTTCCATGTTCTCCTAAATGAAAGCAAATATGGTTAATGATGTATTAAAGGCGATTGAAGAGGAAGCGGAAGAAGAATCGAGTTTTTAACAAATGAAAACGAGTAATGTTCAAATCGATATACCGCCTAAGTAGCCCCAGACGGACATTACAAAAATAACTGCATGCCATTCGGTTTAAAAGCGCACTTTTCCGCTATTATAGGGGTAGCAACAAAGCGTGAAAGTCACTAAGTTACTTATAGATGTTATCATTTCAGTAACATGTTCTCCTAATAGAAAATAAATATGGTTAATGATGTATTAAGTATTAAAGGTGATTAAAGAGACGATATGAGGCGGAAATATTTATACGAAATATAAATATTTTTTAATGTAAAAACGTACTCAATAATGTAACAGTATAATATGTGATACTCATAATTTCCTTCCGGAATATCCTTATACAATATGCTTATAATGAGTGATCTGAAGCGTGCAAATGATAATGCTTAAAGTTTAGTTAATATACATAAATTTGAGTACCTAATTAATTCAACAATTAGGTATTTACGTTTCATTTAATTTCAATCTAACTGAAGGTGAAGGTCATTGGTAATAATTGTTGACAACATTATTTCACGCAATGCTAGAATGTAACATTCAGTGATATCAAAATCATTGCCAAAATCTAACTGCCAAAGTACAAAACAGTAGTGGACAACATAAATGAAACCTATAAATTATATCAAACAAATAAAACTTTAATTATTTTATCGTAAGAAAATATAGACCATATAGCCGATCACCGTGTAACTTACTTTTTGCTCGATCCTCTGGATCGCTTGTTCGTAGGATGGAAATTCCGCTTACGAATATGAAAAATAATAAAAGCACCGCAGACCTCATTCTGATAAATAACGTCTCACAAGCTCTATAAGCTGACTGATGAAATTTGTTGCTAGTTATTATTTATGTATCCAATTTGCCAATCGGTAGAGATTAACATGCTTGCACATGGATGGCAATCTGCACCTGGAAGAAAAAACAATGTTTATGGAGTGGATAATTTGGCGATCCATGTTCTTAATAATTTCAATACGAGCAGATATTGTTATTACAATATTAAAATTATATTTGAGGCTATATTTTATGGCCACTATATTATTGATTGATATAAGTACTATTTGGTGTGCGAGAAGTGAATTAATTTTAAACAATTGGATGCATAGATCGTGCCTTAAATATTCAATGTAACTTATGTGTATATAGAATCGGACTTTTATCAAATGAAAGCAATTGTTCCAATTAATATACCGCCTTCGCAACCCTAGATGGACATTTCGAAGATAACCGTATGCCATTCGGCTTACAAACGCACTTTTTCGCTATAATAGAGCTAGCAATAAAACGTGGAGGTTACTAAGTTACTTAGATAATGTCATCATTAGAATAATATTCGTAAGTAATATCATAAGGGAATCAAATTTTTCCGAAAAAATCGAAAAAACACGTTGCTAGGTAATATTTTAACAAGAAGCATGAGTGCTGGTGGCAACAAAAATACGAGTCAAGGACGAGAATTTATGCACCTGCATGAATGCATTTTCTTAAAATATTTGGTCTTAGAATATTCATTTTCTTAAAATATTAAAATATTACTTAGAAATGTTTTTTCGATTTTTTTCACAGGAAAAATTAGATGCCCGAATGGGCAAGACTATTTCATGACAAGACTATTTCATGAGTAACAGATTATTCTGCATACACATAGCTTACGAAACATACTACCTATTATACACGCATACATAATAAATATGTAGGTATTTGAAAATTGAAAAACATGTAATTTATTTAATCATAAAATACTACAAACTTAATTATTTATGGTACAATTGTTTGAAATCTTTGTTAACTCATTGATAACGTTGGGTGTAGGTAAATCATTAATGTTGTTGATGGGTCCAGCTGTAGAGTGGGAAGCTGCAGGCTCGAGGAGTGGCAGCAGGATCTTCTGTTTTCTGTTTTTTGGCTGGACGTCCTGAGGCGTCACTTCTAATGGTGTTTAGGATGTTAGAATAATGCTCATTATCCATTTGCAGATAAGTCTTAATTAAGTTGGTTGAACTGTGGCCAGCAATTTTAAATTAATTGCTGTTCACCCACTCCTCCTTTAGACAGGTTACTGACTGCTGTCTACCGCATAGAGTGGTTTGTTATTTTTTTCTCTTATTATATTTAATCCTGCCTTATCTGCTGCTTCCTTAGTCCATTTCGAAAGTTCGTTTTTTCCAACTGGAGTGTTTTTGCACCATCCACTTGATTGTTCTTTGTTCCATGATGGGTTTACTGTTAAGAATAATCTATCAGTTGTTATTCTAGATGAACGTTTAACCATTAGAATTTTAAAAAGACGGACTGGACAAAAGGTAGGGTTCTTCGTGTTGGGGACCAGCTATTTAATATCGGCCATTTTTTTCCTCCACCCTGGGCCATTTTATTGAAGAGGGGATTATATTCTACTCTTCCCAAAAAGTAGGATTTTTGAAGATCAGATATTTAAAAAAATATGTAATTATGTTATCTACCTGTTTTAATCCCAGAATTATCCATTTCCTCTTTAAAATAATGAACTCTGAAATTGACTGCTTCTCCACCTCTCTAGGCAAGTACTAGAGCGTAGACCTACTGAAGCGATATGGTAAAATTTTCGCTGCAGTCCCGCCGGAGTGTCTTCGTCCCATAATAAAACCATATTCATATATTCAATATTCAATATATTCATATATTCAATATTCATCCAATTTTAATGAAGCAGAGGTCGATGTCCTTTTATTGGCGCACATCTGCAAATTCCTTTTGTTTCGCATTACAAGCTTCCCTACGAGACTTAAAGATAATATCTTTAAATAGAACAAAAATTATTTTCCACTTCATAAAATACATCTCTTGCATTTTTTTGCAACGGTTTTCCACAGTGTCTTCACGGCTAGCTCCTTGTAATTTTCACCGTTTTCTTTCTTCATATTCCACGCCCATCTTTCAGTTTAGTTGCTCTAAACTTGTAGTTTCCAAAAGCTCGTATTTCTTTGCCTTGCAGAATTCCGTAAACTGTTTCCATATTGACGTATGGGTTTTAACGGTATTGTACGGCACACTTTTCTCAATCGCCAGATATAATTACTTGTTATCAAAGGTATTGTAATTTTTGGTGACAAGTTTTGGCGCGGGTAAACTCGAAAAAACTGCTGACAGGTGCTGTTATACAGTTATTCCATCTAGAAACCATTTGTCATTAAAAATTGCACGTTCGTGATTGGTGGAAATTAAGACAAGGGAAATAGTCACAGCAATATATCGTCTTATGCAGATGGATATTACCAACATAAACGCATTCCATTCGGATTGCAAACCTACTTTCCTGCTATAGTATACTATTTCTATAGTAAGCTATCTTCAGTGTTGTATCAGGGGAGTGGTTAGTTCCTATATATTATTAAAATGAAATCTGCAGTGTCTGTATTATTTTTAATACTCATATAGTACTCATATTTTGTTATTTATTTTTTGTTGTTTTAGAACTTGTTTTTGATCAAAATTATTTATATTTTATTTGATTTGATATCTAACGTCAGTAGAAACTACAAAACATTAGGCACATATTTTAACATTTACTAGACATTTAATTTTTAAGTAAAATGATGAAGTTCAATTAATGTAATATTTTCATTCGTATTATTTGATTAATTAATCATGTATATAATAAACACACTCTACGTAGATTAAATGCTAACATGTGAAAATGCTCAAATGTGACAAATTGTAAACTAACGGTTGTCAGTTTAGTTCTGACAGAAACAATTGTCTGTCATAGCCAGCTGTGCAAAAAATCATTCCTTGTTCAAGCTTTGTTATTACCATAGAAATAAATGTAAAATGTTTTCCTAAAACCCTTGTATCTTTAACAAAAAAAAGTTATTGTAACAAATAAAAAAAGAAAATGTAAGGAATAGATGTAGTTTGATAACAAAATAAGGAAATATAAGGTATAACAGTCCACTCCATATATTATTTTAAAGTTAGAGTAAAAAGGCACTTTTTGTGCCACCCTGTATAATATGGACATTTGCCTAGTTTTTTTAATTTAAATTTTCCTTATAATTTAGCTACTAGATGAAAAATGTCTAAAACTAGATGAATAATAATGTAATGAATAATGTAATATATATGTCATGACAATATTCCACCTACACCCTAATATTTTAACTGGCACATGGGCCCTAAGTGCATTGTACTTGCACTTGCATCATGTGTACGCTAACAGCCGCCCTAACAAAGCACTAAGTATACGAGATTTAACAAAGCATATAGCAGTCATGTGATGGCGCAGCGGTTCAAGCCCCGCTTTCCAAACCAGAGGCCATGGACACACACCATGGAGGTTGGGGCTGTAAATGCCATCTATCAGGTAGTCGCTGAATTAATTTAGTAGGTAGGTACTGTGCATGATATTTGATGGTGTATGATGTCACATCCGCTTTAACATTTCCGTCCCATTTCCCGAAATTTACACTCCTATCGCCGTAATAGATGTTTGCAGTGTTTACACATAAAAAATGTCTAGTGCAAGTTACATCATTTTATATTTTATCAATTATATTTATTTTAACTTTGTTTACAGTTCGTAACATAAACTACACGTTATGTTACATAAGTGCTTGAGTGAAGGCATAAAAACGCTGACACAGGAAATGCTTATTCTGCATTTATTTTATATAAAAGGCCTGCTGCGGTGACCAACTTTTAACATTACATTTGTATACGTCTTGCTGTACGAAATAAAGTTTGATCCTGTGTGAATAGTTATTTTTGGCAGTTCTTCTGTGCAGACTCTTAATTGGCGCATCGGTAGGATATCAAGCAACTGGTAGACTCTTTGTTAAGGAACCAGGTGAATTTCAATTCTTCATGCTCAAGAATCCAACAACCCAGTGTTCCAGAAGAAGCCCGTACACGCCAAAGCAAGTGAGTATCAGGTATTGTTCAATCTCGATCCCGAGGACCCCCGTACTATTGCAGTACATCCTTTCCCTATACGACGAAGGTATAAGTGAAAGCTAGTTTTATGAAACCAATTTTCAATGTTAATTTTAAGAAACCAATTTTCAGTGTTAGTTTTAAGAATTCAACGTGAAACGAAATTATTCTATTAATCCTTGAACCACTTCTATAAAAACCCAGTCGACTAACCAGTCATATACCGTTTAGGTAGGCTGTGAGCAAGACAACTGGTTGTTGCTGAAACAAGTGATTGAAATAGAAATAATTTCACAATCATTAATTTGATCTGTTAATTCTTGGACCACTTATATAAAAACCTCAGTCGACTAACCAGTCATATACCTTTTAGGTAGGCTGTGAGCAAGACAACTGGTCGTTGCTGAAAAGAGAGATTAAAATAGAACAGTTAATGAATAACGAAACAAATTTAGAAAGTTTAGAAAGTAACTACGAAACCTCAAATAACTCAAATCCTATTATAAGACCAGCTCGTTTAAGTTTGCAACCAACAACAATTAATTACCAACTAGTAAAAATGTACGTAGATTCCATCAGAATCTTCGACGGTAATACCTTTGCATTAAATGACTATATATCAGGATGTGATGCATTGATAAATACCTTCACAGACCCTAGCAATACTCCTCAAGCCATTGCTTTAAATACTTATTTATTATACTCTTTTGAACTTAGTGAAGAAAACATCACTACAGAATATATTCAAGCTCATAAAGATATTACATCACAATTATATAAAAACTTAAAAAGAAGTATAGAAAATCAAAAAACTGATAATATTTCAAAAATAAATATATCTAGACAAGACCCTCAACCTTTAAAAGAAGTATATAAAAGAAATCGTATATATCAAGGAGCCCCATGTCAGACATAAAACTAAAAATAAATTTAAAGAAGCCAAAGTCGTTAAAGATTTAAATAAGTTAGTGAAAACTAATAAAGGCACTTATCACAAAAACATAATAAAACCTAGTAGAAAATCTACTAATGATAGCCCTTTGTTACAGAGCGACAATGAAGACGATACTCCTCTTGATATTCGTATTCAGTCTCTCAGCGACAGAAGACATAAAAATAGAAAACTTAAAACATCCCAGCCTCCCTATAAACTTAGGTCTAACAAAAATAATAATTGCAAAACATAAATTTATTCATATTATAGATTTAGAAATAATTAGAAAAGAATTAAGTAAATTAGAATCATATGTTAATATAATAAGAATACACGCAAATAAAAAAACAATATCTATATCTAAAGCGGAATATATACTACTACAGGCGCAAACAAAGCTTAATAACCTATCGCATCAGAAAAGAGTTAAGCGAGCACTTATTAATGTTATAGGTACAGTAAATAAATGGTTATTTGGAACCATGAATGACGACGATAGACAAAATATTCAAGATAATTTAAAAATATTAAATAAAAATCAAGCCACACTCAAAGATCAAGTATATTTACAGACATATCTTATACATACCTTGTACGAAAAGTTAAATAATACTTCTGATATAATAAAAAATAATCAGATAGAAATAAATAAAAGAATAACTACTATTCAAAACCTATTAGCTTCAACAGTCAAAGATAGTAATATTTTATTTGGTCTACAACAAATTATAAACAATTGTCAAATCCTGATAGAATTTATAGACAATGTAAATGTTGCCAATGGATTTGCTCACTTAAACATAGTTCATCAATCTCTTTTGAATTATGATGATATACAAGGAATCAAGAATACACTTTCTCAACTTTATAAGAAAAATCAAATAATACAATTTATCAATCAACAATCTTATTATCAATTATTAGGCATAGAAGTCAATTTTCTAAATGACAAAATTATATTTTCAATTTATGTACCTATCGTAATGAAACAATCATTTTCAAGCCCTCACATATACGCAATCCCTATCAAAAATCTTACCCTTGTACCTCTTAAATCAATCCTAATACTTGGTACATCTACACACATGATGAGGAATGAAGCCTGCCCCAAGAACGAAGACATCTCTATATGCCCGAACGAGTTATCACCTAAGAAAGAGTCTTGCTTACCAAATATCCTACAAGGACAGAATACAAGCTATTGTAAACATATCCATGTTTATTTCCAAGAGCCGTTAATTGAACAAATCAGCCGAGATCATGTCCTGATCTTCACCCCAGATGTTCTGACTGTCCACAAAATCTGTACAGTAGATGGCGTACTGGAAATCTACCAAAGTACACTAATAACTATCCCAGAAGATCCATATTCCAGTTGCCCGACATGGTACCACATACTAGTCGACCAATCAATATACAACCACTACAACTACAAACCGTCAAGTTAGCTGAACTCCCTCAGATATACAATCATGCTATATTGTTAGATCAAGTAGATGACCAATCTACAATTTCATTATGGACAATCCTGTCTATTTCTGGATTAGTGCTATGCCTTGCATTAATCATTTTCACATGGTATAAGAAGCAGATATATGGTCTGCTATCGAAGTTCCAGAATCCTAGAGGTCTTACGCCTAGAGGTTCCACACCTTCGCCAGCAGAGACGTCCACCTCACGGTTGCCGTTCTAAGGATGGAGGAGTTACATCATTGTATATTTTATTAATTATATTTATTTTAACTTTGTTTACAGTTCGTAACATAAACTACACGTTATGTTACTTAAGTGCTTGAGTGAAGGCATAAAAACGCTGATACAGCAAATGCTTATTCTGCATTTATTTTATATAAAAGGCCAGCTGCGGTGACCAACTTTTAACATAACATTTGTATACGTCTTGCTGTACGAAATAAAGTTTGATCCTTATTTTGCATATTGTTAATAATAATAATATGTAGTTGCTACCTTGGTTGGTAAACACATTTGTTTGCTGCTGATAGATAAATAGAATATTGAATAAGTAACACAAACATGTTTAATGATACTGATCTTCAACAAAAAAATTATTTCGTAATACTTTTAATAGTGTGGAGATAAACAGCGAGTATATATATATATATATATATATATATATATATATATATATATATATATATATATATATATATATATATATATATATATATATATAGATATATATAGGTACAATATTTTATTAGGGTCTAAATCTAAATAAAGGTACGAATTCTATAGGCGAGAGATGCACCCCTAAAAATGACAAAAAAAATCACAGAACCTCAAATATACAAAAAATAAATACTCTTGTATCTTGTAATGTTTTCGAAAATTACTAAAACGTAACTAATCGATTCCAATTGGTTTCGATCTGGCAACTTTATTTGGGAGGTTCTGCGACTTTTTAGTGGTATTTTTAGTGATCCTGATAATGTTTAACTTGATTTGAAAGGCCAGAGATTATTACAATCTTCTATCCGTATCGTATATCCGTAGAATCGTAAATCCGCACTCCGGACGTTCCGGTGATTGCTACGTTGGAAGATCTGTATATATCTAGAGTCGAACCTCCGTCGATGACTACACCTGTACTTCCGTCCAAGCGCACATGAGTACATCCGGTCAGTTGTGCACCATCACACCCGACTAGCTCTACATTCGTACATCCGTACAAGGGCTCGCTCGGACAATCGCTCCGTACCCCATTGCGCATCATTCCAGTAACCTTTCCATGTTCTCCTAATTGAAAATAAATATGGTTAGTTATATATTCAAGGTGATTGAAGAGGAAGCGAAACATGATAGAAAAAATATATAACTATTTTTCACCAGAACGTACTTAATATAACAATATAATATGTTTAAACCTATAAATTATATCAAACAAATAAAACTTATTGAATTATTTCGCTGTAAGAAAATATTTCCCCTATATGCCGATCGCGTAACTTACTTTTTACTCGATCGTCTGAATCGCTTGTTCGTATGAAGGACATTCCACTTAGGAATATGAAAAATAATAAAAGCACCGCAGACTTCATTCTGATAAATAACATATATCTCACAAGCTCTATAAGCCGACTGATGACATTTGTTACTAGTTGTTATTTATTTATCCAATTTGCCAATATGTAGACATTGGAATGCTTGAACATGGAGGCCAATCAGCATCTGGAAAAAACCTTATCTATGGAGTGGCATGACAAAGGCATTCCATGAATTTAACAATTTCAATGCGCGCAGTTATTGTTATTACAATATTAAAATTATATTAAAATCATTGATTGATATAAGTACTATTTAGTGAGCTAAAACTGAATTAATTTTAAATAATTGTATACATAGATCGTGCTTTAAATATTAAAAGTAACTCTGCATATAGAATCAGGTTTTTATCAAATGTAAACGGATAATATGCAAATCAATATGCCGCCTTCGCAACCCCAGATGTACATTTTGAAGATAACCGTATGCCATTCGGTTTACCAACGCACTTTTCCGCTATAATAGAGCTACACGGTTTCTAATATGTATGTGTAGTTCAACGACCGGCAACCCTGACCTACACAATTTTTCTCATTGGCGTAGACATTTTTTTTTCTTAGGGGGTTGAGTTAAGTAGATGGTTTTTATATGCAGATTTTCAACATCACAGCTGATACTGAATGCAAGTTTCCACACCACTCATTGAGCGCTTTACAGCGCGTTTTCATTTTTTAGTGGGTGGTTCGCCAGTGGCCATATTTCCCACAAGGAACAAAAATAAATATCTACAAAACAGCCAAGTCGCCGTGAAAAATAAACTCCAAAACGGAAAAATAAAATAAACATACCTATTCCAAAATAGAGCAAAAAATTCTCAGAAAAAAATAAAATGCACAATTATTCTTTAATGACATTCATAAATAATATATACAACTTTAATATAGTATTGTGGAATTTGATATTTTGATTGAATACTGGGAAATTTGAGAATTACATGTGGCAACTGCGCGGTATCTTATACGCGGTCAGTTAACTACACGTACATATTAGATACAGTAGCAACAGAACGTGGTCACCACGTTACTTAGATGATCATGAGAAGAATATCCAATGCAATATACCGTCTTGGGCAGATGGATATTACTTATATAACCGGTTCCTTTCGGTTTGCATGCCGATGTACGATATGAAAGCGAACTATTTGTATATATACATATATACTAAATAATGTATATATACATTAATATATGCATATATACATATATACACACATGATCACATAGTTCTGTGATTCGCGCAGATGCTGGAAATTCTCTTACTTGATGTACTCTAATTTCGTCCGGACCAGGTAGTTGATGTTAATCCAGTGTTTAACACTTTACTTTTTCGGTCGGTTTCTCATTGCTCGATTAAGGTAATTTAGCCAACAGCTAACTAACTACAAGTTTTTGGTATGTTGGTATGTGAAAAGTTGTATACAAAATATTGAATATTATAACATTCTAGACTTTAAGTTGACTAGCTATTGCCTAAATTACCTTAACCAAGCAATGAAAAACCGGCGCTTAACCACTCAGCATTCATAAATTCCTACCTGGATAAAAAAATATGGACTTATTTCACTGCGACCGCACCACTTCCTCCAATCCGCTGTCCGCTTCAGCTGCTACGCTCCAGCTGCTCCGCACGCTTAACTTTATTATTAAATTTCTGATACTAAAATTCAGTTAATCTTTTCGTAGTATTTTTTTAGCGACAATATGGATATTTAGCATTACGTGTATGAAACTCAGGGTTCTATAATGTTTACTGTGCCTTTCAGATTTTTTAATTAAAAAAAAATCTCGCCTCCTAATGCTCGTATGCAATTATTTTTTTTAATTCGGGACAAAAATGCCAGTAATTGATTATCGTAACTGCAATTTCCGCCATATGTCAAAAAAATGCAATGTTTTCATATTCATTTTACCTATGACTAGATATAAAAAAATTTCGAAAATTATTAGAGAAGCATTTTGATATATTTTTTTAATATCTACATCTACAACTCCCCCATTTAACTTTTCTCGATAGGAGCTATAGTTTTTTAGTTCTTTACAAAAAACCATTTTTTTCAACTTTGCGAATTTTTTAGGTTAAGTTTTAGGTTAATTCAGGCGCGAGTTAAAAGAAATAGAAACTCATATTTAAATTTTATCTCCTAAAAGTCCATATTTTTTTTATGCAGGTAGGAATTTCTTCTAATTTAACATTACTCCGTGACAGAATGCTTGAACTATAATCAGAATAACATCGGAACAGAATATTGTAAAACAATAAAATATTTACACAAAATAATGATACTTACTAGCTAAACCAGATGCGAATTTACAAACATATATAAATGATACACAAGGTTAATCCATAGGGGTACACCTGAGTTTAATAAAACAATTTTGACTGACTTGACTGAAAACCTATGGGAAACTGCCTGATTTTGGCAAAGATTGCGGCTCTAGCCCTCGTTGGAGGTGGGGTATCTTAAAAGGGAGGTTATTTCATTCCCTTTAAGTAATAACACTTAACGGGGGTAAAAACTGGGCCAATCACAAGGTATCTACTTTACCCTGAATATGATTTAAGAAAACTCTATACCTGTAAGCTAACGACATCTGATTACAAAACACAGACTAACGAAACATTTTACAAGACATGGACCTACATGAATAAAAACATTTCCATGATATTTACATGGCTAATATCAATATTTTAGGTGATGTGGGATTACCTATTATCTACATATATGAAGACAAAATCTCACTAAAAACTCTTCTAGGCCTACTTAGTTCTATATTTCTCAAAACAATACAATTATGATCTTTCTGTGTTAATTGGTTAGCTACTCCGTACGTTTTATGTATGTACTATTCTAATACTATTTCCTGGGGTAATATTTTGCTCTTTGACTATTAACTTGTTGTGGGGCTAATTACTGAATATACTAATAAAAGTAATACTATATTATTTTATTTAAAACGTCACTTTTTTCTCGTCATTCAGACGTACCTTTTTAATCTAATGTTACTAATCCTTGTTAATCTAATGTTACTAAGACGTCATGAATTTGACGTCATATTTTCGACGAACATTTTTCCATTTTTCCTCCCTTTACACTTCAACGGTTATAATTACAAAATCTTTTTGTAAGTTTTAAAAGCAATTTATATCAGCAATAATTTTATATCGGTAGAAGGGATTGTTTCGATTTCCGCATTCTTTTGAAAGGTAGGAAATTGTCAATTACTTGAAAAAAAATTACAAATTAGCATAAGCAAGATAAAGACGCAAACAATAAAACATAAAATAAAGCTTTTATGTCAGCCAGCGTATAGCATGTAGCATTATTTTCGAAATTTATGAAAATATGACAAATACTACCTTTTTACGTATTTCTTAACTATAAAACATATAATTTGCTATTTGTCTTATGTGCTATAAATATCCATTTGACAACTTTTTTTTTGACAAAAAATTTGACAATTAAAATTAACCAATAGATTGCTATTCGCTCTCTATAAAATGAAAATGGTTTTTGGAGACGTATTGTTTTCGTGTGTTTTGTAATTTTTACTGTTTTCCCATGTATTTTGGAATGCCGTCAAGTAAACGTCAGTTGATGACGTCATTTGTCTGTGACTTTATTCGCCACTTTGACGTGTCTTTTGTAGTTCTTTTAACGTATTTATGTCCTAAAAACTGACGAAATAAATACGTCATAATGGCGACACCATGCTGCCTGGGATAGCTCTAGCAGAGTAAAAAATATTCCAATTATTTATCAATGCGGCTCTCTAGCTATAAAGGCTCCGTGGGGGAAATAAAAACTATTTTAATAGAAAGACATTCTTATATTTATTTATTTTTTGGCATTAGACACTGTAGAAAAGAGATGTTTATTTTTCTATACGTTAATTCGTATATCCGTGGACGTGTAGATCCGTATCGATGTAGTCCCTGTGATTCCAACATCCCTACAGTTGGTGAGCTGTAGACCGACACCTCCGGTCGAGTGCACACCCGTACATCCGTACAATTGCACATTCGAACATCCCACCAAACTTACTTGCGAGCAATCGTCCAGTCGTAAACCCGAAAGTCCGTACACCGGACCGTCCGGACATGCGGCTTTCATTGTATCGTTTTCTCCTACTTGACAAAAAATAAATACAGTTAGACATGTTTAGATGTATTAAGTAGATTCTAATAACACGTAAACATTAAATTTACGTCATAAATAATATAATGGAGCCATTATACAACACTTTTCAAATATACAGGGGGGGTGGCAGTCGGACTTCGACATTTCGAGTTCTATGAGAGCTAGAAATTAGTTAGAAAAAAAGTGTCAATCAAATTCAAGACGTATAAAGTCCGTTTGGTATAAATTGTCGTGTAATTTGTATTGAATTTAAAATACCTAGTTGGAATTTTACAATATGAATTTTAATAAAGCGGAACTTGTAGACATGACTTTTGTTTTGGGCGAGTCAGGCAGAAAATTGTTTACTTGCCACTAGAATTTATCACCAACGGTATACTGGAAGGAATCCTGATGTTAGCTGCTTCCAAAGCATTCTCGATAGATTTCTGGAAACCGGAAATGTCGAATATAAAAAAAGTGAATGAATAAAACGTGATGTGGACGATTAGTTTTCTTTGGTGCTGGCAACGGTTGAGAATCACCATGTTGGTCAAAGAGACCTGAGCTCATTAGTAGGAATAAGTAGGCGGTCTGTGGGTCGAATCTCAAAAAAGAAAATAAATTGCATTCATATCATATTCAATTGCACCAGGAATTATCTGATGACGATTTTCAAAAGCCAGAGGTAAAATGCAAGATGATGTCAACTTCTTCTATAACGTTTTATTTATTGAGGAGGCAACTTTCCATAAAAATGGATTTGTTAATAGGCACAATTTCCATTATTATGCCTCGGAAAATCCTCACTTTTTTATGCAAGTTGACAACCAACACACATGGTCTATAAACGTTTGGGGAGGAATTATTGGAGAATATGTAATAGGACCACATTTCTTTGATGGTACATTGACTGGAGCTATTTATCTTGATTTTTTGGAAAACCAAATAAAATTTGGTTTCAGCAAGATGGTGCTCCACCACATTATTTAAATGCACGACCACTTAAATAATACCTACCCTCATCAATGGATTGGAAGGGATTGACCCATTAAATGGCCTGCTAGATCCACAAATCTTACAAAAATGGATTTATTTTTATGGGGATACGTGAAGGAAATAGTTAATAGAGACACACCAACAACAGTACAAAATATGAAAGAACGGAGAGTTTTAGGAACAGTGGGAACCTCATTTCAAAAGTGCATAGAGCTGTGTGTCAATCAAAATTGGTCAAAACATATGGAACATTTATTATAATTTTTTCCAACGAGTTATTTGAAGAAACCTCTTTCTTTAAATTTATTTTCGAATTTTGTAATTATTGCTCAATAAACAATTAGCCTTAGGGAAGTAGAACAAAATTTTTGTTTTTCATTTCCACATACTACCATTTGAAAAATTGAGATAATTCCATTTAAAAGTTTTGATTGAAAAATAAATATTTATTTATTAAACGAAAATGGTTGTAATTAGCCATAGGGAAGTACTTACGTTTTTCATTTCTACATCACATCGTTGAAAAATATACAGAGTGCTCCATTTGAAAAAAATGAGAAAATTCAATTAAAAAAGTTCTTAATTAAAAAATATTTTTTAGCCACCCTGTACATTTTTAGGAAACAGAAATGATTCAGAAACATTAATTAGATGTATCGTAACTGGTATTCACATAAGTTTTTCTTAAAACCCATAATTGTTACTGTAGTGATTTTTTTAATTTCCAGTTATAGATTTTTTAATTTAGTTTGCTTTCTAAAATTTCTAGCTATCATAGAACTCGAGGTATCGCAATCCGACGCACTATTGCCTCGCCCTGTATAATTGAGTTATTATCAAATGATATTATCAAACAACCAACATTATAACTAAGTATATCCTTGAGCTTCTATTTCTAAAAAATATTGTATATATAAAAGGATGTATAAGTTTTACAAGTCAAGAAGAACTGCAAGAACATTTTGTAAAATTTTGTTATGCGTAACTTACTATTTGGAACTTCTATAACTTCTAGACTCTGTACGATATGAAATGCATTTATGATTACTAAAAACCCTAAAGAGAATAACACTACAGGCTTCATTTTGGTAGAGGTTGGTAGGTAACTAATCCCTATATATAACTTTCAAAAATTGCTAATTCTGTTGCTTCTTTTATGCACAATGTTTATAAACTGACTACTTAATTGGGAGTAATAATATATGTTACCTATTATCTATATATTATCTATATTGGCATCCACTCAATCATCATTTTTCAAAGGACGGGGATACACATTACACATATAGATAATAACGCATCAATAAATAATTAAGCAGTGATCAGATCTAGTGGAATTTTATATGATGTATAGGAGGTATTCTAGGGTGTCTCAAAATTAACGCAAGATTTGAATTAAATAGAAAACACAGTTTTTAGTCTTTTGATTGTTATTTTTTTATTGAATCATAAAGTACATATGATAGAGTTATTTATGGAATAACACATCGGGCAAATGGCCTCCACGGCTTTGCACGCACTCGTTAGTCGAAATTTCCCATGACCATTCTGCACAAATGTGGCTGAATTTCGTTGATGCAGCGTTGAATCTCCTCCTTTAATGCACGGGTAGTTGCGGGCCTGTTGACATAGACCTGTGATTTCACATAACCCCATAAAAAGAAATCTAATGGTGTTAAATCACACGATCTAGGGGGCCAATTCTGGTCACCGAAACGAGAGAGTACACGGCCTGGAAATGTCTCATGCAGTAATTGAATTGTTTTACGGGCTGTATGGCATGTGGCACCGTCTTGTTGAAAATTGAAACCACATATTAGCCACATCAATATCATCCAATTTCGGCAGAAAGAACTGTATTATCATGTCGCGATATCGAGCACCAGCACTGCTTGACCAGTGTCATTTTCAAAAAAATATGGTCCAATTATGCCTCCAGCCCAAAATCCACACCAAACAGTGACACGTTGTTGATGCATTTGTTTTTCGATAATAATATGTGGGTTCTCAGAACCCCAAAAGCGGCAATTTTGGCGATTAACAAAGCCATCAAGGTGAAAATGTGCTTCATCGCTTAGGATGATGTTGCTCGAAAAATCAGCATCCGTTTGTTGATGTTAAATAATCCATTCAACGAACTCTCTTCGCTGTGCATGGTCATTAGGCTTCAGTTGTTGCGGTAATTGAATTTTGTAAGCATGGAGACACAGATCTTTAGTGAGTATACGCTGTAGAGCTTCTTGTAATTTGCAATTCTTGTCCACGACGCCGAATTGAGGTTCCTTGATTGTCACCGACACTCTCACGCACTGCTTCGATATTGACATTTGAACGGCTTGTTCTTGGACGACCGACCAGTGTGTTTGGCGTCTCCAACGGATCCAGTCTCCCTGAATTTTTCAATTAATCTCTTCACAGTTGACGAAGTTAAAACACTATTCCGACCTTATTTTCTATGAAATTTTCGAACTGCGGGCGCCAAGCTTTCATTATTTTTGAAATATTGTTCTATCGTGTAACGCTCCATTTTTACTAACCCTAAACTGTCAGCTATCGAATTGTTTTTTGTTTAGGGTTGCCAACACTTTACTGCACAAATGGCGGAAAAATTCAAATCTTGCGTTAATTTTGAGACATCCTTTAATACCGTAACCTTAACCTACTATATTTAGCAAACTGTTGATATTGGCTCATATATGTTGATAATCACACTAATTCCCACCAAAGCAAATCGATAGAATCCATATATTATATAATTGCTTTTTGAAACAGTTAAAGCGAGCGGGACGATATGATTTAAAGGAAAGGATATACCTACAGCCATTGGTCAAAAAATCGATGGTTTTATTCGAAGTATTCGAGGTATGAAATTTTAAAAAATCGTTGGAAAAACTGCAGATGATAATGGGGATTGGATATTTTCTCTGTCTCCCTGTATAGGCGGTTTTCCGGACCGGATTCCAGTCGACACCTTCTTGTCTGCTGCAGAGCAGTTTTTCGCCATATAAAAAATTGCCCCTTTTCAATTTTTTGTAAAATTCTTTCTACGCAATTTCTTGTAAAAAACAAATAAATAATGGAAATACGCTTATAAATCAGGTAGGTAAATTTCTTACCAATTTAATATGGCCACTATTTCGATCACGTGATTTTTTTCTCTTATGGTGCACATCGAAATTAGTCAATCTCCATCTCCACACATCGTGTGGAATAAAATAATCACTTATACGAAAGATTAAAAAGACTTAACTTTGTAAGGGTCTTGTTTATCGACTTGTTCATGTCCACTTGTCTTGTTTATCATGTATTCATAAAAAACAACTTGTTTTTGCTATTGGACTTTTATCTGTGACAAAATAGCAGACACATACTTAAACAGGAAAGATACAATAGACAAAACAAAAAACATGTCACGAAGTCTTAAAAACAATAGCTAATAAATTGAAGTAGAACATGTCAGTCAGAGATAAGGTTAACTCGCCCAATAGATGCAAATATTTAGTTCTAGAAAACTCTTATGCTGGTTGGTGCATTTTAATATTTTTGCCTAACATTTATAGTATCGTTAAGGCAACTACCATCTTTTTAAATAAATGCGAAGTACCTACAGTGCAAATTTCTAAATCTAGTAGGTGGGAAGTCTAATCTACCTGCCTACTATTACTAGGTCTATCTACTTACTACCTCAGGCAGTAAGACCTATTGCTTTAAATATTCTAAGATGCAAAGTAAAAAAAATATTACATTTTGAGCTTTTAAATATAAATGCTAAAGTTAATACGGGCGGAATTGAAACTGGTCGGCTGCTGTAAAGAGAATAAACAGACTGGTCTGCTGCGTCGTTAATCATTTCTTTGTTGACCGCACCGTGTGTGCCTATATAATAAAGCCGACAAGTATTCACCTACAAGTATTGACCTATAAGTATTGAGCTACACACTCAGCCCTTCATTTTAATTTTAGCCCTTAATATTCAAATATAACACTAGATTTTTTGAAAAAAAATATCTCCAAAGGGTCGTAGACAAATTTTTTTTTGTAAATTTATGAAAAAATACCAGCTATACAATGCTGCTAACAAAAAAGGAAAATAAATTTTTTTCCTTGAAAAAAAATTTCTTGAAAATTTTAAGCTCAAAATTGACTCCACATATGAAAGCGTGTATAAGCTATCGAGATTTTAAGAAAACAATTTTTGCAAAAATTTTATATTTTTCAATTTTTTGATAATGATCTATTTCAGTTAGTAGAGAGCTACACTTTCACCAAGTTTCGTGAAAACATGATTTTTTGCCGCGAAGATATGAGCGTTTAAAAAAAACGCGATTTTTAACGATTTTTTGCAAATAAATAATTTATTTTTGAATTTTTCGACATCGGATTTTCACAGATCGATCCGCATTTAATAGTTTTACAACGTTTGTATAAATCTTTTTTCATTTTATGGCACCATGACAGAGTTAAATAGAAAAAACCGCTTTTGGACAACTTTGGGCCCAATTTACTATGGGACCTGGAGGTGCCAGTTGTTTGTATTTTAGTTTATTGAATTCTATGGAAAATTTCAGATTCTTTACATATTTTTGTTTACTGTATCTCCGTAGTGAAAAATTAACATAGGGCCAAAAATAGGCAGATTGCACTAAATTGGACGCAAAAACACCACAAAACGCAGTGCATTGAAAATTCGATTTCTCGAAAACCATAAGTCCTAGCGTGGTGATTTTTAAAAAGAAACTTTTTCATAGTTTAGTCTACATTTCATTCGATCTATCCATATATCAATTCTTAATAATTAACATAGCTCTTCGCAGGATGAAGTTTTCCGTGTACAGATTTGCTAGTAGCGATTTTAAGGATTTTTTCAAAAACGTCACGTATTTTAAAAACTTAATTCCCATCGGCAGCACTGTAATGTCTTCTATAAGTATGTTTCAAAAACGTGTTTTCCAAATTATTTCGCGGGCAAGGAAAACATTTATTTGTAAAATTCGTCCCTAATAAAAAAAAGTTGTAATTCACATGAATGGCCAAAACTATACCTACTTTAAATGATGCTGAATGTCCCATTTAGTTATACCTTAATAAAACAAAACGACATCCTAGACATTTGATTTTACTCCGCTATAGGTACTCCGCCTGACGTCACAGTCGCCTGCGCGCTGAGATACCGTTGTGTGTGTGATATCGTGGTCACCACTTTATAAAGAGCTCGTTGTGGCCCTCTGTTGGCAAGAAGTGCTGTGTTATATGGCGGCAAGCGGGAGCTGACAGAATCATATTACAACTTTTGAATGTTTTGTTCTAATCGAGAATTATTTGAAAGTTGACATTACTTATCAACTATTGTAGAAGTGCCGTGTACATACTAAATCAACTAAATGTTATCTATTTTGAGTTCTTAAATAACCTGCACAACACCGCAATCAGTGATTTTTCATCGATATTTTATTTTCATCAACTTCAACAATATGCCTCAACTAAAGTAAAATCTGTATTTCACTGTAAGTGCGGCTACAGTACAACCAGAAACCGAAGATCAAGTGTGTTATTTCATCTGGTTAGAAAAATCGGACACTTCCTGATTTTAAACTGTGTGTGGGTGTTTACGTTTTGTGATTTAAACTAAATGTGCTGGTGCTCCCCATCAGACTGGTTATTTAATGCTCAAAACTCTCAAAAGTAACATTTTGCCTTGGCTACTCTTCAGTCGTGAACACCCTGAACATCATAAGCAGAGTACATATTACTGCTTGTTACTTGTCAGCTTACTTGCCAAGTACAAAGTACTATATATCGTTTATCTTATACTGTTGTACGGCGTCAAGCGACAGAAATCTGGTCATGAACTTTTATGTAGAGGTATATTATAATAACTAAATGGTACCGTCAGTATTGTGTTTGCAGGCATAACCCTACATTTTCTACCGATGTTTCCCCCATGCATTATAAAATCAAAGATAACGGGTAATAAGCGCACAATAGATTTGATTTTGTAATGTGGTTACAGAATGCATTTGACCATCTAATAAGTAGCCCTATATGATACCATTTAGATAAGCAATATTATCAATTGGCAGAGCAATTTCTCTGAACTACAAGAATTCCTAATTTTAATCTGCAGCAACTGTTAATCAAGACAATAATTCAGATACATAGCCTAGGACCAATATACACGTTTTTCCTAGAGAAAGAAAATAATTTTTAAGAGGCTACAAGGTTTTTTATAGGTACCTAGTTCATACCATCCTCATTAACATACTGAAAGTCCATGATACATGTAGTCTTAGTATCATGCTAAAAGTCTAACTAAAAGTTGGCCGCCATCTTGGTTTTTTTAGTTTTCTGTAAATAACTCGTTAATTGTGCATTTGTTTGGAAAATATATAATACACTCTTTTGTAGAGAATTAAAATACACACATTTAAATAATAAAAAAAAATATTTGCATTTGTCTAGTGGTGTCTTGGTCCAATAATAAGACCTTTGAAAATACTGACATTTATTTAACTCTATAGGTTACATACTTGAATAAAAAAAAGCAATGTAATAAACGTCGATTTTATTCAACCTTAGTTCTATGTTAACTAAATTTATATAATCCATATATTACATAATATATATATATTTATCCAAGAAAAATTATAATAAAAGAGAACATAAAAAATACAAAGAATAAATTAAACAGTTGGAAGACTTATCAAAGCAATGTAAACAATAAATAAGAATAAATTGATAGGTACCTAGCTATCTGGAAAAACGTTAATCATAAATAAAGTCCCTAGATTGTTTAAAAGTCGCCAGTCAAGCAAGGTACCCGGTCATTTATGTAAGACAATAAAGTAGTCCGGCTGAGTATTACAAGTTAAAATCAATTGGGAAATCGTAAATACAGAGTCGGCCATTGAAAAGGAAACACACCTGTGTTGTTATAGTTTCTTGCAAAAACGCTTTGACAGGTCGATTCTTGATTTTTGGGGGACAGACATTGACACATCAACCCCCTAACCCCAACAAACCCCAAGTCAAGAATTTAAATCACATAGTTTCCTGAAAAAACGCTCGGACAGGTCGATTCTGGATTTTTGGGGGACAATGACATCGACGCATAAACCCCCTATCCCCAACAAACCCTAAGTCAAGAATTTAAATTAGTTTCTTGAAAAAATGCCAGATCGATTCTTGATTGTTGGGGGACATTGACATTGATACATCAACCCCCTATCCCCAACAAACCCTAAGTCAAGAATATAAATCACACAGTTTCTTGAAAAAACGCTCGGACAGGTTGATTCTGGATTTTTGGGGGACAATGACATTATGAAACACGTCACCTTTTATCTCTTGAGCTCTCTTTTATCTCTTGAAATTTGACTTTGCCAGGTCAACCCCTATTTCCTATTCAAATTCTTGACTTAGGGGTTGCTGGGTATAGGGTTCATCAAAAGATGTCCCCCCAATAATCGACCTGTCTTTGTTTTCTTCAATAACCTAATAATCTAAGTCAGTGGCGTAGCCCGAGGAGTCCCCCCTCCCCGAAAATTCGAATGAAAATTATTTTTATCAGCTGTCAGCATTTAGATTATTTAAAAATGTTAAATATAATCTTTCAAAACTTTCCTTGATATTTTAGTTCTCCTACCCTTTTGGGCCCCCTCAAATAAAAATTCTGGCCACGCCACTGAGTCTAAGTGTCCCATAACAGGCGTGTTTCCTTTTCAATGGCCCACCTTGTATGTATAGTATAAAAGAAAACTTACTTGTCAAATATTTATCTAATGAAGAGCTTTTATTGTACCTAGATAGTTATAAACTGTGGAAGAATCAGTTTCAAGTACGATACCTACTATTATGGGGTAGTGTTGAAATGTGTATAAAGTTAGCAGCTAAAGTGTTAAAGTTTATATCAACTTAGAAAGTCAACAATGATACACAATTTGTTAAAAAATTAATGGATTATCCTAAAGTACGTAGTTTTTTGTCGCTATTTAGTTGCCTTTAGGCGAAAGGTATTATGTATTTTTAAAAAAACGAGGGCTTGAAAATGTTGAATTGATAATGCTTGGTAACTAAGCCTATGAAACATTGTTTCATAGGCACCCTCTGAATCGCTAAGTTATCAGTTGAAACAAAATTTTTTGGCATCAAAATTTGTCGCTTGGCTCCTTTTAATTAGTTGCTGCGTAAAAAAAATCCCATTGCTCTACAGTTCAGAATTGCACCCAGAAAAAAACCAACAATAGCGACACTCACTCGCAACTAATAGATAAGTGGCAAATTTTCGACATAGTAATTTTTCGATTTGCCCGTGTTGCCCTGCTAACTTTATACACATAAAATGTGTATGTATGTCCGTATGATGTTTGCATTTACAAAATGTACCTGCTCTTATGTGTGCCCTCTTACACCCAGACTGTTCAAAGTAACACATATTTTAAGAGAGTATTCAAAGATGGATATTATAGGTATGTACTACAATACATTCTTAAAGAAATCCTACAAGTAATTTATAAATATGATCATGTAACTTTAAAATTAGGACGGTTTAATTTAATACTAAATAATAGTCAAAGCATAAATAAAACAAAACTGACTTACAAACAAAGATAACTCACCGTATGCGTATAATAATATGCACTTACATCTGTCTGTTTGTATTGCTAATGTTGTCACTTAAATATTATCTCTATATATATTTCAGTTTGTAAAAAACCATGTGGATTACTAAATGCATATACCTATCACATTTATTATAAATAGTGTAAAAAAATGCCTACGAAATACATGTAACGATCCGTTTTCGGGTAAATCCGGAATTTCGACTATTTTGAGTACCGATATCTTTGGCTTGATATGAAACGATTAGACCCTGAAACAGTTACGTCCCGCCACAGGCATCAGTGACGGCAACCTTAATTTTTCGTAATTTCAGTTGTCGTTTCTGCCCCTACTCCATTGGTCTTACATAAACAACGCAGGCTTTAGCAAATAGAGAATTCGACAATTCCGATTACATGAAAAACTCCTGCGTTGAATGGGAGAGTGTGAGTCATGCGTTGGGGGGCCGGTCCAGACAACTTATTTCTAGCACCCTCAGACCCCGCATGCTTGGATCTGTCAACTTCAGCCCCCTGGGCTCGTACACCCTCTCGTTCTGCTCCGCCACGTACTTCGATACTTTCTTCAGACACTGCAACAACGATACAGGTTAATTATCCCATCCTTCCTATCTTATCAAATTGATAATAGTTCCTAATCCGTATCTGTCATCAATCATTCGTAAAGCATCTTTATCCATGTGTTACACACTTACCTTCTCATAATGGGTTTCTTTACATATATAAATTAAATAAGCAGTCAAACAAGCTAAACAGCCCTCGCAGTAAGCGGAACAGCTAGCCTTCTCTGCCTCTGCGAAAAACGCATTCAGTCTATTAATCGTAGTCTCGAAAGCCTGCCTCTCCAGCTACAAAAGAAACCCACTAAATATATCGTATCGGAACTAAAACTTCACATACCCTTCCTTCTAACTCCACGGGAAACCTACTCTGGAATTTCACAAGTGTCCCTTCACTATAGTCTCTTTGTATAAACACTTTCAAACACTGCGGCTGGGCCATTTGCTCCGTCTCACCCGCCCTACCTCCATTGCTATGATGGTTGCTCATTCTCGTGCCGAATCCCGCAGTCCAAGCAGAAAGGAAAATACAAAATTTCGCCCTAAACTGACTCGTCAAATATCAACAGCGCAATCGGCCGCCATTTTGATGGAAATGTCATATCGAATTCCAACAGGCTGGCCAACACCGAGACGGAATTTGTACCTAGCGGAACGAGGAAATTAGAGGCGGATAATTCGAATGTTGGTATGGATTTCACGTGTGCTCAATCAAAAGCATAATTAGATTATATTAATTGCGGCGGACTGCGATAAGTGTAATGATTATAATAATTAGATCAGTTTAATTTGCTCTCGATTTTGCATAAGGCGCCTACATAATTATGTTCATTAGGATTTATTAATTTTGTAATTAAACTGTAGTACTTATACCTATTAGCTTTTTTCGTTTTCAATAACCTACTGGTACATTTTGATAAGTATATATTGCTCTGATGTCCCTTGATTTGCATTTATTAGTAGGTATGTTGTGAATATATCTACGGCGATGAATTTAAAGCCAATAGTGGTAATATTGATGGCGATGCGATGCGCTAGTTCCGATGAATACGTTAGAGAGATTTGGCAAAAGTGTCTTGCGACAAAACGGCCGTTTTACTGCGGCCAGTATAAATTCCTGAAACTAATAGGGAATTTCGATTATCAATGGCTAGGTAGCAGTACAGTGCATTTAGTTAAAGTTCCTGCAAACCGCAGAACGTTTCTGGGTATGCCTAGATATGATAATCATGATACGGAGTATACGAAATTTTTTAAATTTCTGAAGAGGAAGGCGATTTCTTTTCTGCGCACTCATAGTTTGGCCATCCAGTTACCTAAGGGATCGACCGTGGAGGAGAGTAGGTCCCTGGAGCAGGTCGTAGGAGACGTTAAAAAAGCAGGTAATTGACGGAAATATATCATTTGTTATGTAACGGGTTCTATAGTATACTTTTGTCGGCTAGGTACGCAGTTTTCGTTATATTTTTTATATAATACGAGCGCCATCTCACGGTGAGAAGCCGCGGTAAGAGTTATTGCGATTACCAGTGGCGGCGATAAGATGTATTGGAATAGGGTAAGTAATGAATATTCGGCGTTGCGTCATCATTAAGGTTGGTATTTTGTAGAGCGAGAGCAAAATAGATGCATTTATTTTGGTTAAGTATAAATAATTAAAAAACTGCATAATATCTGATTATCAAATTAGGTGCATTCACTAGCTATTATCATAGTGATAATTATAAAATAAGTTTTTTTCCCAATATTTTCTTATAAGCCTGTTTTGTGCGCTAGATATGAAAATTTGCATTTTTATTGTTAAAATCACATTATTTTCATTGCAAGCGCACAGAACAGATTTATAAGAAAATATTGGGACAAAAAACTTATATTATAATTATCACTATGATAATAGCTTGTGAATGGACCTAATTTGATAATCAGATATTATGTAGTTTTTTAATTATTTATACTTAACCAAAATAAATACATCTATTTGCCTCTCACTCTACAAAATCCCAGCCTTAGCGGAATTAATTACAAACAGTCATAGACCAGGGTCGATAATTTTTGAAACCAAAAAAGATAATAGTAGGATAAAACCCATTGGAAAAGGAAGAGAATATTTCGCTTTCATCTCGGAAACGATGCGAAAAAAAAATATTATTTTTAATTTGTTTAATAACAACTTTTTAACTTACGGTTAAATGTTTATAGGGAATTTATTTGGATATCAGTTAGAACTATAGTGATTTCCAGTGAAAAAAGTGAGGTGCTAAAATAATAGGAGCAGTAAGTTAAAAACTTGTTATTATATTACACTCAGTTTTTCCATGTTTATATGCTAATACAATGCATGTCTGAAGTGTATTAATATATGCATAATTAATGGTGTATTTGAAATTGCGTCTAGGCAGTTTGTAGAATAATAGCTCCGAAAAATAGGTATAATTGTGATCAATTTATTATTTTTAGGAGACAAATTTACCATAATGGACAAAAAGAAACTTAAGATTATATCAAAGATTATCTTGTTCAAGTTAATGAAGATCAAAATAATATTAGCTCTGGTAATGTTTGTAATTCTGGCTACTAAGAAATTTCTAATTATAGCTGCTTTAATTTACCCATCCATATACCACAGTATTAAATATTCCTGTGAAAAAGTAGACGGCGGTTGGTTGAGGTAAGTTAATATGAATGTTTGCAGGCAAAATTTGACATAAAACTAACTCTTTTAGGTACCTTTTTGGACGAGCTACATAGGATATTTGTATGATTATGGGGTTGAAAAATATTTCTAAAACAATAAAGCTATAAAAAGAACAAGTTTAAGTTTTAGTTATACCTGCAAAAGTTTTCATAAAATCCCCTGGAACAGTGGCGGCTCGTCCGAGTGGGCATTGGGCAAGGTAGGCACCCATTCATAATAAAATAATAAAATAAACATCCAAATTCCGGTAAATTTTTACAGGCCATCGAATTAATTAGTCATTATGATCCAATAATTAAACAGCACATTGAATCTGACTAAAATACAATAAAATATTTTTCACCAAAAATTCAAAACGAACTGATCGCAATTGTTGCAACGGCTGTCAAAAACGAAATTATATTAAAAATTAAATCTGCTGAATATTATACAATAATTATATTGGACACAACTCCAGACGTATCTCACGTGGAAAAATTTTCTGTTGTTATTAGATATCTGGAAAAAAACAGTAATACTTGTACTATTGAAGAACGGTTCTTTAGGGGTTTTTAGAAGTTAAAGAAAAGACAGGTGAGGCATTAACCGAATTTATCGAAAGGGAATTAACAAGCCTAGGTCTTGATATTCAAAATATTAGGGGCCAAGCTTACGACAACGGTGCCAACATGGTTGGTAGATATAAGGGTCTACAAGCTAAAATTTTACAACAAAAACCTTGTGCAAGATTGGTTCCTTGTTCTGCACACAGTTTGAATTTCGTAGCCTTACACAGCGCATCAGTGAGTATAGAAATAATAACTTTTTTGGCACTATTCAATTTTTTTTATTTTTTTGTACATTTAATAGTCAGGTGGGATAGACTAAAGAGCACTCTAAATGTTACTCTTAAAGGTTTTAGCGATACAAGGTGGTCGTCTAAAACGTTGGCGTTTAAGCATTAGTCACCCAATTTAAGGACGTTTTAAAAATGCTGGAAGAAATGACTAATGCGAAGACACTGTTACTGGTGCCAAAAATTTGTATCTTTATCATTCTTTTAGTATTTTGGTCCCTACTTCTTGAAAAGATAAATAAAATAACTCTCTTGTTACAAAAAAAAAAGATATAACAGTGGATATAGCATGTAGGCACATTAAAGGGTTACTTGAAGAAATAACAAAATTTCGAAAATGGTTTTGAAAAAGCCCATAATGTTGCCAAAGAAATTTGCCAGCGCTGTGATGTCCCTGCGGAATATCAGGTTCGAAAACGAAAAATTTTAAAAAATGCCTGGAGAGCTTAGTTGGGACTCAAGTATAACACCAGATGGAAACCTGAGGCGAATATTCTATCAAGTAATGGACTCCATACGTTTTGAATTAAATGAACGATATACTAATCTAAATGAAATTTCGTGAGATTTTGAATTTCTGGATGGGGCATCGTTGTCCAAAATAGATATTAGTACTTTAAAAACACATAAAAAGGATTTATGCTTTAAATATGCCAACGACTTGGATGTAGTTGAATTTGTCCAAGAAGCGGAAAGCTTTACATTTCAAGTCAAAGAACTTTTTGATTTGGAAAAGCTCTCGATATTTGAAATATACCAAAACTTAAATAAATCGACTGAATATCCAAATTTTTCAATTTTAACCTTACCCGTGCAACTTGTGAACGCTCTTTTTCTAAATTAAAGCTTATTAAAAATTATTTAAGGTCACCAATGTCACCGAAAAAATTAAGCCACTCAGCCTTAATTTCTATAGAAAGAACAGTAACGGAGTCGATTTCTTTTAATACCTACCTCTTAATATCAGATTTTGCTTTACAGAAAACCAGAAAAGTTCGTTTTTAATCAAGTTTTGGTATTTTTATTACTTTTGAGTTGTTTGTATTTTTGTGTACCTATTTGGTTTTGTAATATTGCTACTGTTAAGGTTTTAACTTTTTATTTTTTATTTTGACTACAAGTCATATATGTATCTGAATACAAAGGTTATGTTTTTGTTGTGTTTTCGTTTTGTGGTTTTGTACTTCATTTAATTTAACAATAATTATATATTTTACTATATAATTTTATACTGTTTTATTTAAATAAGAGAAAAAAAAATAGGTGGCGACAAAATTGGAGCTGCCTTTAGTACATTTTTGTCTAGTTACGGCCCTGATCTCGACGCTACGCGTCTCGATAAATACCATATTCTCTCGACAGTAATGAAAATCTTCCCATCTCGTATTGTAATATACTATTTACCGATCAGTAAGTTTATTTAAGAGCTGGAAAAATTGACATCAATTACGAAAACGAAACGATACACGTGTACAGTGAAGTGAGGAGAGAAGTTAATTTAAGAAATTGTTATTAATTAGTTTGGCCACGGTCTTGACTGGCACATATCAAGTGGAAATATTCTGTTTAAGGGGATTCGGTGGCGAGGGGGAAGAAACGGACGAATCAAATGTACCTCATACCGATTCTAATTATGGCTAAAATGTTGAAAGTGATGCTTATGCTGGGATTTATTTTCTCCGCCTTGGTGGCCATTAAAAAAGTTCTCATTCTTGGAGCGTTTATCATACCTGGTGTGTTGAGGAATATCAAGTCTGCGTGTCATAAGCAGGAGCATCATTCTCATCCTGTGGAAACGACAGATGGAAAATGGTGGAGGTAATTATTTGGGGAGATTCTTTGATCAGCGACACATTTTGAAGTCTAATAACTTTGCCCCTGAAAAACTTATAGGTAAGTTTTTGGCGTTGTGCGATAGAAAAACTCAAAAGAATTTTTTTGCAAGAAAATACAGGGTGGACCAAATTATAAAAATTCAAGTAAAAAGTAACTATGTTAAGTTACGTTCTGTATACTACTATTTTTTTGAAACGTAATCATCGAGATTTATAATTGTTATAATTATCATATTAACAGTAACGTAATGCCGGTTTTGAAAAATAAATAATCGCGCTTTTATTGTTGAAAATGTCTCTAAAAATAACGCGACTTTTGTCGTTATTCAACGTCAGTTTACGCACAAGATGTAATTTGAATACGCCGTCTAGAAACACAATGGGGTATTTTCGCTCGATCGAAACAAAAATGGACAAGTGCACATTCCACAAGTACATTTTTTTCCTTAATTTTTGACATAATAATTAATGTGCAATATTCAGAGATCAGTGTTTAATTGCAGTTTGAATATCTATGATGTGATTTCCTATGATATGATATGATTTCCGGCGTAGCTGCCGGAAACAGAATACCCTAAAAATCACTACATTTGCCACACTATTTGAATTTGCGCTTAGTGACGTCACATGATTTTATTAATTTTTTTTACAGCTTGTTTTAGAACTAAACAAAAAAATAAAAAATACGGGTATCTTCTTTTTCCAGTTACTTTCTGCTGCCATTGTTAAAAAAACTGCGAAAATACCCCATTGTAAAATGCGGCTTGGTCAATTTAGCATCAGCATCGGCTTTGGAGAAGAAACACGCAGGTAGACCTATTTCTGTTGGAAATTTTTTAAAGCTTTTAGAAAACAATGCTGATTTGTCCGATAACGTATTTATGTCTGACGAAGTACATCTTCATATGTGTGACTATCTGAACAAACAAAACTCTCGTTACTGGTCTCAAGAAAATCCCAAAGAAATACACCAAATTCCTCTTCATAGTCAACAAGTTACTATTTGGTGTGCAGTGTCAGCACAGGAAATCCTGGGACCTTGGTTTTAAACCGTTTAAAATAAGGTCCCACAATTTATTTTGCCCCACAATTTACAATATTTCGCTTAATTTACTATAATGGCGCTAAATATTATACTATATACAACTACTATACTATACACTTGATACCTAGATGGTAGTACCATCAGTACAGTTTGGTATCTCGCAGGACATTAATTACACTTTCCAAGTTTCTATTAAGAGCCTCTTGAAGGTCTGCTCCGAGGTGTGATGGTACCCAAACCAATATTATAGAATTATATTGGGTTGCTAGTAGATTACAGGTCTCACGTATAGCACTACGAAGCAACGCTAAATATTGTAATTTGTGGGATTAAATAAATTGCCAACCTTATTTTTAAATCGTTTAAAAATAAGGTCCCACAATTTATTTTGCCACACAATTTACAATATTTAGCTTAATTTACTATAATTTCGCTAAATACTGTACTATATACAACTACTATACAATATACTAGGTGGCACTATACAGTTTGGTATCTCGCAGGAAATTAATTACACTTTCCAAGTGTGTCAGCAAATGAAATTGTGGTACCTTATTTTGAAATCGTTTAGAAATAAGGTCCCACAATTTATTTAGCCCTATAATTTACAATATTTAGCTTGTTTGTTTGTTTATATATTTGTTTCAAATCTTCACTTTTCCTTTAACAAGCCAACTTCCATAAGTCTTCGAAAATTCCATATTTTGATTAAAATTGTTTTTGATACACCCAGTTTTTTTTTGCAAAAAATTTTTTTTCCAGTTTTTCTATCGAAAACCACCAAAAAATTAATATATAGGTTAGTAGAAGTAGGTCCGTAGAACTATTAAAAATTTCGTTCCAAAATGGATATTCGAACATTTGTTCAAATTTTGTAATGACTATATAGAATTTAAATGACTTATTAATTAAAGAAAAAAAATTATCAAGTTGATTAGGAGAAAGCAACACGTTAAAAATATTTTAATTGAGAAGAAGAAATATTTTTTTAAGTTTCTATGATATTTCTGAGATTTCTATGATATTTCGTTAATATATATATTGGGTTTTCTGGATTTTTGGAAAATCAGTTAGGAAAATCGGAAAATTTTGTTAGAGATAATTTGTATAGAATTTAAATACGCACATTTTTTTTATTTTGCATGATCCTATCCGGTGCACCGCCTTCGAGATATTTTGAATTTTATACCAAAATTATCGAAAAAACATCGAAAAATTATCGAGCAAACACATCAAAACCTTCAACTTTTTTCAAAAATGTTGCTGTATATACTTTTCTTTCTCCAAACCTTATTTCTGCTGTTCTAATAGGTTCTTAATATGCACAGTTATTCTTCAAAATGTGTCACTCCATTATGGGCGACCCTTTATAGTCAAAATGTGCAAAAATAAATATAAACATTGTTCAATACGGTATTGTATTAATACTGAAGATCCCTATGTTAAATATTTTTTAAGTCACATATTTTTATTTTCAGATGATGATTCTCCTTCTTTGAGGAGATCAGATAAAAAGGAATCAGGTAAAAATCTTACTATATTCAAACTATTAAAATAAAAATATTTTCTAGTTCGTTTCAACTTTGTATGTAGACAATCCCTTAAGTAACTGGTAAAGCCTTGGACTTTCGTTGTCTTTGTTTTGCGTCGTTAATAACGACGTTTCGATTGTTAAATACATATCTATAACCATCCTCAGGTAGGCAGATAGCATCTACGTATTTTCCTCATAGTTCATGTATTTGTAATATAATTTTTAAAAATATACTGTTTTCTTAGATAACGTGGTTTGATTTCAACGACATGAAACATAATACACATACGTAACTTTAGAGTAATTCGTTTGTTTTTCCAGGAGGTCGAAAACACCACCATAAACACGACGACGGTCTGCCAAGTTGGCCTACAGATAAGATCACCTGGATCGTGCCTATAACTTTATTAACAAAATTGTACGTTGTCTTGAAAGGGGTTAGTGCTCTACTGTTCGGGGTCGTTGTGCTCAAAAAAATAATATTTTTCGGTTCGCTTTACATCCCCGTCCTGCTTTGGAATGTGAAGAAGGAATGCAAAAAAGAGGGACTCCTCTTCGGCTAAAAAACAATACTCAAACCGCTCTCGGTTCTTAAGTCCTCAACAATTCGTACCAGACTGCATGTGATGATATTTTGATTAGGTAGATCTTTCGTACCTAGTCATTGTGTCAAAAATAAAGATAACTTTGATTTTTTCCCCGATGCTTCACTATGCATATTGGTGATAAAAAACTTGAAAGAGATCGTCTGAAATTGGTTCTAAATATCCGCAAGTTTAAAGATTGTAACAAATATCCGGTATTTAATATTTTTTTATGTATAATTTAAAAAAAATCACGACCATTTTTTTTCTTCAACGTCATAAGCGAGAATAACGGGTTCCAAAAAGGATTTTTACAGCATCTTAATTATTAATTTTGACATATACTTTCGAATGGACAAATAGTGAGTACTTAGTTGATTTTATTTTGAGGAATAAAGTCAACTTTTAGGAGAATTTTAATAAACATTCAGTAATTTTAAGATGTGGTAACTTACATTTTAAGATGTGGTAACTATTACATTTTAAGTACACTCAATAAAGAACGTGTTTTTTTATCTTTTTCTTACTATAACCATAATATGTACACCAAAATGTGTTTTAAGCTCTACAAGTGCCATTTTAATATAGCATCTCTCACCTTTTACAAGCAAAAATCGAAATCGTCCGCCATTTTGCAAGATGGCGCCCGTAGCACAAGGTTGATATTAGGGTACCTAATATTATCCAAAAGGTTATTTATTTATATGTATGTTAAAATTTATTTGCTCAACAAATTTTTATTGATTTTAAAGTATTATTATTGTGGACAAAATTGAAAACATGCAGTGAATGCACAACGGAGAGACACCTGATAAGTTTGCAATATACTTACACTGTCTCTACCCTAGTGCCTCTTTTCCCTGGGCGCCAGTTCTATGAACATTTAATTTCTGTAGGTATGGAAGTTCACTGCTGAGCATGAGTTCTCTATGGTCCGTTAGAGGAGGTTCAATTAGGTTCTTAATTTTTAGAGACTATTGTGCTTGACCATTGAAATTATATGGAATGGTAAATGAATATAATAATCTTAGTGTGAAATATTTAAAGGTGGTAATATTTATAACTATGAAAGATTTGACATGTGAGAGATAAAACATAAGCTGAATACACAGAGAAGTATTTATTATTAAATATGGAAGCACTGTATTGTCACGAGGACAATTAATTTAAGCTAAACAACACAGCAAAGAAAAAATTATATCTGCAAATCAAATTGCAGCAGAAAGTGTGATTATCAACATAAACAATAAAATAAATATAAATGCTCATATCAACTTAAGATTAACCTACGCCACAACCTACGTACCTTATGCTATTGACATGGGCCTAAGCCTACAGAAACAATTAATCCTTAAAATTAAAATTATCTTAGATAGTCATTACCTTACTATGTCCTCTAGTTAATCCTTCAACATGAATCACAACACAAATTTTTTATAAGCACTTAACAAACACTGGCTTTGTTTACTGTGATCTCTGGAATCACGCCTGCTGCCATCTAGCCGGAACGCTGCTTTCTTTTTTACAATATGGCCAACTTCTTTAGTACACCTGAGAACATCTATCGGAACTATTCTGAACTGGAAAACTGCTCTATTTGATACATCTGTTATACCTTCTTATTGGATTTTGACCCTTACGGAACTTAATATCTCCAGAATTTCTACTCACTTTCTCGTATTTAAATCTTCTTTTATTTATATAAATCAGCTTGCCACACTCGCTTGCCGCAAAATATTTGAGAACTCGCCGGGACACGTATATTTTTATTTTAGGGAGGAACATTTTCGACAGTCGAGGGATCTTGATATGTTCGTCCCCTTAACCCCTAGCCAAAATTGCAAATCTAAATTTCCAAAAATTGCAAATTGGTTGAAATTTTATAAAATTATTTAAAAACACTAAAAAAATAAAAAAATTAAAGTAGGTAATAACTAGCTAATAAATGTGTGTTATTTTATTATTGGGGATACGGTTATTATTGAGGTTGTAACTGAGGTTGCGACCGGCGCATTCGTCATTTGCTCTGTTCCGGAATCCAAGGTCCAATGCCATTAAAACCAATCCATTATAAGCCATTAAATTTTAGTTTTATTGCCACTTGAAAATACCTCCTAAAAAAAGAATCATTCGTAAGAAACATACAAAAACATGCAACTTCTTTTTTAAAGTCGACTAAAAGGAATGGGAGAAAAACTAATTTTTGTTTAAAATATATCTGTTTATAATAAATAAATAAATAAATACATAAATAAATAAATAAACAAATAAATAAATAAATAAACAAACAAACAAACAAATAAATAAATAAATAAATAAATAAATAAATAAATAAATAAATAAATAAATAAATAAATACATAAATAAATAAATAAATAAATAAATAAATAAATAAATAAATAAATAAATAAATAAATAAATAAATAAATAAATAAATAAATAAATAAATAAATAAATAAATAAATAAATAAATAAATAATTAAATAAATAAATAATAAATCTGTGTCTTAAAAAACGGCGTATTTAAGATCGTACATTAAAAAGAAGTACGAAATAATATTTTTATAAAATTACTACTAATAATTGCCGCATTGGTCGCTGCTATCGAATAACACTAGTTATGAAAGTGCACAGTATTTTTGAGGTTATTGGCTTACTTCTTTAGTAGAAATAAAAATGTATTAATAACTAGTAATATAAATGCATTACAGATAATATTAGCGACGATTATTTAGTCCATTGTTCCTTAATATTTTGTATATTGAATAATTTATTTGTCACTAACATCTAATTTTGATCACATTTTGTATATTTTTGTTCCAAATACACGTTAGCTAGACATTATATATATTCTCTTAAAATTAGTCAGTACTTCTGGGCGCTTCGCGCCCTTTGTAGGAAAGATCAGTCTTAAAAGACCTGTCAAAATGACTGTGATCCTCGTAAAGTGGACGGGCATAGACCTCGTAACTCGCGGACGAGCGATGTTTGTCTTCTACCAGCTTCTTTAGTGATATAATACCCGCTATCGTTAAAGCTATCTTCCCTACCAATAGAGCTTTAAAAGCTACCAAACCAAGAAACTTCAATCCAACAGCTGCTAGCGCGACAGCTTTTATCACAAACAGGACGAGCATCGATCTCATCCGTAGTCCTCCGCCGTCGCCTTTCTTCTTTCGTCCTTGAAAAAAAAAGAATGAAGGTAATTTCCACAACTGCGTCTGATTTTAAGTTTCAGCTATAGCCAAAAAAGTGGGGGAAATGGGTGATTAAAAAAAAATTCAGGAACCTGGATGCGAGTATAAAAAATGAACTGTTAAATTTTTTTCCAGTATAATCAGACGATACTTATCTTCTCAGTGATTTGAATAGAAAATGTGATTATATTTTTACTTGAACATGAACAGTGATAAGTCATCCAACTGAGAGTTACCTTCCTCTACCGAGTTCTCCAGTTCATTTACAGTCTCGGACGGCATCTTATACTCGAAGTTATGGGAACGCATGTAGTCTGTAAGCCTCTTCAATAGCGCATTGTCCAAAGCATCCTCTCTGGCGTTAGATTCGTCTGGTAAAACAACCGAGGCCTGCTGCCGGGATGTTCTGCTTGCATTGTTCTCTTTTATTTTCAATCCACCCCCTATATCGATGGTATTTGGAAGACTGTCCAAATATTTCAATGAGCGTTCCTGCAAAATCAAACCGATATCATATTTTATAAAATGCACAACATTAATCGCAGAGACGGGTATTTAATGTAAAAAACAGAGTAAATATTAATATCGACTAGCTATTTGCCAGGTATATATTGTGCAACATCATAAATATTTTAAAAAATCTGTTACGATAAGGAATAAATAAGTATACAGGATCAGTCAAAAAGTCACGTCGAAATAAAGTTGCTTTTTCTTTAATGGAACACCGCGTATATGATTCCACATTGCAATTGTTGTCCTAATTTTGGGTATCAGCGGTGGTGCTTGTCGCCGTGAAGAATTATGACATATAACTATTGATGCCATTGCAGATGCTGGATATATATTGATTGTTAAAATACCTGATACGAAGACCTATTGCGCAAGAACGTTTATTGTTTCAAATTCTGATTATATTGAGATATGCCGCAAGTATAGAGCACTACGGCCGCCTCATACAAAACGTAACAGATTATTTTTGAAATATTCGAGAGGAAAATGTATTAACCAACATGTGGGGATAAATAAAATAGGAGAAATTCCCAGCTTGATTGCAAAATGGCTTGGAAAAGACATTTATAAGAGCTACACAAAAGATCACTGTTTCAGGAGAAGCTCTGTAACTCTTCGTGCCAATGCAGGGGGCAACATTACATCCATAAAACGTCACATAAAACGGTGGCTGGAAATCTGCCTCCGTAGCAGAAGTATATATAGAAGATAGTTTGAATAACAAAATTGAGATTTCTAACAAAATATTGAATTGTTCATCTTCTTCCAAAGAAATTAAAATATCTGATAAAATTTTGGAATCAACTCTTCAAGAAATATCGTTTCTGATCAGTTGCAACATGTAACATCTTCGGGATTTTATGTTGGAAGTAATTATTCACTTTACTATCAATTATTATTCCAATAAATGAAATTGTTTTATGATGAATAACCAATTAATAATTGACTCTGTTAAAAATAAATCCTTCAAAAAGTAATATTTCATGTTTATTTTATGATTTATTTGGCAGTGAAAATAGTATTTTTTTCACGGTGAAGAAAAGACTTTTTTTCACGGTGAAAAAAAGTAAACATTTACGCATCAATAGAGATGCAGAAATGTCAAGTTTTTTTGACAGTTGTGCAAAAATATTTGTGTATTAAGTTTTTCATGGAGATCGAGAACCTATTTCTAAATTATTAAAATCCGCCTTAAAAATGTTTTCATAAAACTGGATGTGTTATAGATCGGCGAAAAAGTGGAAGACCAGCAAGCGTTACAAATGAAGAAAATTCTTTAAATGTCATGTTCGATGTGGTGGAAAATCCGTTAAATTCGACATAAAAGAGGGCTTTAAATCATATTATGAATCGATATTCCGAAATATATGTATATTAGATGTTAATATAAGTAAATGTTTTATTTAATTGAATAAAAATTGAGGAAAAAAGTACGACCATGAAACAATAATTAGTTACATGTACATTGTCTTTTGTCTAGGGAGGATTAGTTCTGATTTTTTAATATGTAGTTAGGGCCACTACCAGTAGTGTATATTGTAAGTTTGCAGCGTCGAAAGACCTGTGCTATCTTCGTAACATTCGAAAAACCGCGAAAATTTGCGCTTTAATCGTTTTTTTCACTGTATCTTCTAAACTATGCGTTTGTTCATAAACCATTTTATTACGTATTTTAGAGTAGATTAAATTTGCTACAATCTGATATCAGCCCTATTGGTACAATATTTACCAAGATACAGCCCTCCAAAAACTGACAATTTTTTCCAAAAAAGAGAAATTTTAAGATTTGGTCAACTTTCGTCCCCGAAATCGGGGAAAATATTACGGGTACAGTCATGGGGAAAGATATAACGAATGTAATTCGCTTTAATTTAAGCACAGAACGACGTCTGTAAGGACGCAATTTTTTCCAAATAAGTGGAAACCATATATATCTACAAGAAATATTACTTATATATATCTACTTATCGATTTGAATTGATATCGTTACTTGAATTTTCTGAAGCTCTCGCGGGCCGGATTAACGCTGGTGGAGGGCCATGGGTTGCCCATATATGCTTTAAGAGATAAGCGACTGTTTCCATATATATATCAGCGACCCTGTATAATCAATCCACTGTAATTTTAACGGCCTGGTAAACTTGTCTCAAACGGCACACAACTACGTTACGGTTTATCAACTGGCGGCCTATTATTAATAACCTGAAATACTGTAAGTGGATAAGTAACTGTTGGTGGTATACTGCCTGACAAAGTAGACTGTAAAGGTTAAGAAGAGTATTAGAAACGTCGTTGGTTTTAAGGAAGCAGGGCACTCCGTACGACGCGAGAATGAATACCAGATTAAAGAGTTCGAAGTTCTTGGTGTGAAAGAGATAACTTTCGCAGTATTGAACCAAATGGCTGGAAACAAATGTGGATTACCGTGAAGATGAGATAAGGAGAGTTTCCGAGCTTTCAGTGTAGCTGGTGGAGCACGAAATAGTCTTCAACGTAGTCGTGCAATCGTAATTTTATTCTGATAATTAACATGCCATCAGTCATCGCGGATGTCTTGAAATTTTCCAAAAATTAGTAGTACATTCTGGAATTTTATCTCACCAATTGTACTCCGATAAATCGAGGGTTCCATATGAAAGTAGGAATCGATGCAGGAAAATTTAAGAGCCTCCGCTTTTGGTAGTCATAATCTCCGGACTAGACCTATATTTTGTGAATATATGTCTAATGTTTTAAGTACTTTTAAGGTTATTGCGTTAAATGTTTCGTTTTTCCCCTCTAAATTTTGGCTTGTTCATTTAAAATCTAAATTCAAACTAGAAGTATATTATGCTATAGTTAGGTGCTATATAGAAAGTAATTACAGCCGTATTGAAACTAAAACTTGACACTGTATAATGGATCTTTGAAAATTGGCACGTTTATTTAAGCATTCGCTATCACATCGTGCTCTCCGCTGTGACTCTTAGAACTAAGTAACGTGAGTTAATTATGATTACCTTTAGACAAAGGGACAAATCTCGGGAGCCACACTCGTCAAGGAATTCAACTGCCTGCTTGTAGATAACGTATTCCGTAGCGTCTCCATCGTCGCCAAAAACGACCGTCATAAACTCGAGGCTAACCAGCGCGATAGCGAGAACTCTCATGGTGGATTTCAACACGCGCGCTTCAACGGCCACTGTGGCTTCGAACCTTGACGATCTGCTTTTATTCGCAATGGCTTTGTGAGCCTTAAATGACAACTATTTTAAAAATCCATGTTATCTAAGAGCTGCCCGCAATAGTCCGGAACGAAATACAATTTCTGGGGCAAAAATAAATGACGGATTCACAACATATAAATATCGTTTGTAAGCGTATAGTGTAGCTCGACTTTTTTTAAAGCTGAATGACGGCGTGAGTGATGAAATTTACCCGGTTTATTCTTATCGTGCCATAGAATCTGATATATTATTATTAAAAATTATGAAATGGAATTAGAAGCTCTTTTTTTTCTTCACTCTCTCAATTCATCTTTCTTCTATCTTATGTTATCTTTTTTATTTGTTCCTTGATATTTGCTATTTCTTCTTTCCTTTCCTCTTTCTTATCTTTTTCCCTCTTTTTTCTTATAATTTTTATTCTTAATTTTTTTCTTCCTTCTGCATTCTTTCTTCTTCTTTCAATTTGTCATTTTTTTAATCATCGTCCCTCGTCGTTGTGCCCTCTCACTACCTTCCTTTCCCTTCATGTATCGATTTAAACAGTTTTGTCTCAATGGTATAGATATTTCCTGGTCTATACCGAGCATCTGGGTATTTAATTAAAACCTGAAAACGCCTAGATAAAAAACTGCACCAAACAACGGTAGCGGACGTTTGTTTACTACCAGTTGTCCATATAGAGACGATTACATAGAACTCGAGGAAATTTACCTGCTATGTAGCACGCAGACTCACTATGGTCACTTCGATCTCATTATTTGCCTTCGTTTACGTCCACTCGACATATATAATATATATATATATATATATATATATATATATATATATATATATATATATATATATATATATATATATATATATATATATATATAATATGATTATTAAAAATGTTAAGGACCCTTTTATACCAATTATCCTATGGCTATGCTCATTTTATCAAGTTACCTGTTTACTTTTCTCAAGGGTAGGTTCTAGAAGGAAGCTGCTGTAAAACCATTCAATCCACAAATATATATATATATATATATATATATATATATATATATATATATATATATATATAAATCAATTTAAAAAATTTATTTAAACACAATTTGAATAGTACTGTGCTATAAATATCAGTATATGATAGAATGATAATAACTAAATAATAACTATTATAACTAATTTAAAACTGTTCAAAATTTTGGATATGTTATTCTTTGGTCATGACCTAACTTCAATATGTGATAAGATACCTTACTTTCTTTAATACTTTTTTATACGTATGTATTCAGGTTCATCCTTTTTCTAGGGTCCTTCTAATTTTGCTTACATAGCATCTTATCTCATTTCTATGACTTTCATATACAACTCTGCAAATCCTATTCTGCTATTCTCTCTCGACTTATTATCTGCAAACTGCTAATACACCTATATCATCTATTTCCTTTTATTTTCTTCTCCTCTGATTCTTTATATTCTTGCTCTAGTTTTCAAAATTCCAAAATCAATTTTTCCCCAATTATTATTTTTTTTCTTGCTTCTTCTACTCTCTTGATTCTCATTTTTCAATAATAAACAATTCACTCATGTCCTATATTATGTAGTATTGTCTATGCCATTTACACCCTCTCACTTTAGTTATTGAGTCTTTTGATGTTTAGCATTCTTGCACAGTACTTTAACTATAAATCTGTATTCTATATGATTTATAATATAATTATAACTCAATTATATTTCAACTATTTTCCTACATAATTATTTACAGATATTTTAGTTATCACCTGAAAAATTCCTAATTTTATACATTATTATATAATACATTTTATGTTATAGTTCGTGTATTATAACAACATATGTATATATATATATATATATATATATATATATATATATATATATATATATATATATATATATATATATATATATATATATATATATATATATATATATATATATATGTATGTATATTGTTATTATTTTAACAATTTATATAACAACCAAATATATAACCAAAAAAATATCGAGATGAAATATTGAAATACAATTCACTAGTGTTATTAAGGTCATTCTGCAATGTTAAACAATTCAATTCAGATTCAATATTGTAATAAAATTTAAAATCATCCGCGTTATCAAGAAAATCTAACTCAAGTTTTAGATTAAGTAAAGTAGATTAAACCAATTAATTGCTCAATTTCTTTTTTGTTTTTTGTTTGTAGAAAGTCGAAAGAGGTGGTCGAAGTGTATAATTTCCTTTGATTTATTTCTTTTGCTTTCTTCGGTTTTTCTTTTTTTTTGCTTATTGCCATTATTTGTTGTTGTGTCTTGCCTATTTTTCTTCATCTCCATTTCTACTTTATTTTTTCTTCCTATTTCATCGTTCTTCGCAATACTTTTCCTTCTTTCTCCATCCCTATTTCTGCGTCCTTCTTTCTTTTTTACATCCTCCTCTTCTTCTCTTATACATGTTCCTTCTTCTCCTCTTCTTTCCCTTATCCTTTTCTGTTTTTTCATCATTATCCTTCTAATCCTTTTCACCATTTACCCTTGAACCTTAATCATTCACCCTTCACACATATCCTTATGCTTTCTACATTATCCATTAGTCGGATACTTTCTACATTATCATTAGTTATAGTTTAGTCGACAAAAATAGTAAAATAATAATTTATTCATACAAGAGACCATGCAACGTGTATATGTGGGCGAAGGTTAATATTACATAACCCCTAAAAACTGTATTTTTACGCCGTACTCTTTCATCGTGTTTTAAGCATTTAAAACATTGAGACAATCACATAATATATGAATAAACTTCTAATATAATTAACTTATCATATATTATATTTAATACATCTGAAGAATATATCATATTTCCCGTCCGTTGTGCAGTTAATAGCCACTTTATAACCTGTCAGTCAAATTTTCATCAAACTTTACGCATGTTATGACATATCAATTCGATTTCACCCCACAACGTCGTATTTCTTGAGGGGCATAGCAATTTTTCTCAGACTACCTGCTATGCGGTGCTCTGTGTCAAAAGTTAAATTGGAAAAATCTCCTCTGCCTGTTTAATCTAATGGATTTAATAACTTCTTTGCAAGTTTGTCGAGACGACACCGTTGTCTGTTACAATATTTTAATAACGTGTTGAGGACGAACATAATATATTTTATCCACAATCACGTTATAATTGGAGTTTTATCCACACTTACGAAGCATATAAAGTACCACTTTATCCACTAGTGGAATAATGAAATTACTTTATTCCACTAGTGGAATAATGACAAATACAATCGTAAATCAATTAATTTAAGCACAGAACGACGTCCGTAGGCCTACATTTTTTCCAAAATAATGAAACCCATATAAGTACATATCCAAATATATCCTATGTATATCATATTCACATATGATACACAGTGACATACAGTGGCGGCTCGTGGGTGTTTTCAGAGGGTGGGCATAAAAAAATAAATAAAAAACAGAATTAGCCATTAATCATTTTATGAGATCACCTTTCCTTGTTTTGTTCTATTTTATTAGAAAATGTCAATGTTGCTACAATTTTTTTCAACTTTTAAGATAACCTTGTCTTGCAGAGTTTATATCGCAAACTCTATTTTTTTGTTCTTTTTACACACGTTTTAAGTTGTCTCTAATATCAAACTAAAACAAGACAATTAATACCTAGTTAAAAATAATATACCTATTACTTTAAGAAAACATTAATATACATATTTCGAATGAAACGGAAATATAAAATACCTAAAACATACAATAATTAGCTACCTACTTAAAAATAGTAAAAATACATAGTTTACGTTTTAGATACGGTTGAGCAATTTGAGCTTAACTGGTGTATATATTAAGGTGACTCAGTAAGGTACTAAGCTCAAGCTCAAGCTCAGATTGTGCAACCGGGTTTTAGGTATAAAAATATAGGCATATTATTCTCTATCTTCGTGTTTTTTTTGCATGTATCAGTAAAATTTTTGCTGGAGTCCCGCCCATAATAAGGAGTGTCTTCGTCTCATAATAAAACCATTACGTAATATTCTTCCAATTTTAATGAAGCAGAGCTCGATTTCCTTTTATTGGCGCACGTCTGCAAATTCCTTCGTTTCGCTTTACGAGCTTCCCTACTAGACTCAAAGATAATATCTTTAAATGGATCAAAAATTATTTTCCACTTCATAAAATACATCTCTTGCATTTTTTGCAACGCTGTTTCACATTGTCTTCATAACTAGTTCTTTGTAATTTTCACTGTTTTCTTTCATATTCCACGCCCAATCTTTCAGGATTAGGTTTAGTTGCTCTAAACTTGTAGTTTCCAAAAGCTCGTATTTATTTAAGATTTCCGTAAGCTGTTTCCATATTGACTTATGGGTTTTAACGGTATTGTACGGTACACTTTTCTCAATCGCCAGATCAATATGAGTCATAGAATCACTTCCAAAGCGACTCATTTTCACTTCATAAGCTGACTAGCACTGTTTAAAAACAATAGTACAAAATTTAATGACAATAAAATCAGATAAATTGTTTAGGGTCGTTCTCTGGTGTCCTAGGAGACCATAATTACTTGTTATCAAAGGTATTATAATTTTTGGTGACAACATCTGTCAAGTTTTCCCTTGGTAAACTCGAAAAAACTGACGTGACGTCTTAGTATTACTTTATGTGATGTATTATTATTTTAACCGAGACCCCCGTAAGACAGGCCGGGGAGCATATTTACACATCCTCACATACGACGGCACCAGGGTGCTGAAAACGGTGAGCCTTTGTGGCTAATAATTACGGTACAAAAGCTCACTGATTTCGGCACCTACGCGGATTATTTTTTATTTATTTATTTAAATATACTATGTAATAAATTTTAAATATATATTTAAATATTTAATATTACTGACGTGATATGATATATATTATTATGTACTAGTATACATACATAAGCACACACATACGAAGTCAAACTAATGGCTTGCACCATGGCCTTTAGCATTACGCTGATTAAAGTTTATGTTTTGGGAAAGATTACGAGATCTTATTATTCTTTTGTTTTTTGTTTCCTCTTTTGAGGGTCTCCCAGACTGAATTCTGCGCGATCCGTAGGTTCATATTCTCTGGCTATTTCTTCTACGAATGGAAGTTGGCTGTACAAGTATTTTTCGTCCACTTGAAATTTTTTGTTTTGACAACAATAAACAAAAGTCGAAAAATGCTGAAAGGGTCACTAATTGTTCCATCTTTTAATTGAATATGTTTAGCATTTTTCCCATATGTTTGCTGGGATTATTTTTAACCTATTAATAAAGGAGTTTGTACTATTTGTAGTGTATTAGTATCTCTAATTTCACAATTTCTTCATTACAATTGTCATCCACAGAAGAGGGCTGAGTTTCCATACCAACCATTCCTTCTTTAAGAAACTGTTCATCTGTCTGTGGCTGTCATGGCTTTGAAACACTTGGGGCTTCACTTGTAAAACCACTGAATTCAGTCATATTCTGAAAAAATTATTCATCGATTTATTTACCCTCACTTAGTTTTGCTAAACATATTCGATCTTCAAAAGAGAGCATAGGTGAGGTTTTTTCATTTAGTTCCACGGCACACATATGTTTACAGAATGCACCTCCTTGACCTGCTGGACAGTCACACATCTCGATATCGGAGTGCACTACATATACAAATGTATTATATAACAAATACTGGTAAGGAAAAAACATGCGGGCTTGCACACGAAGAAATTCCAGTTACTATCTTTCTAAAAACATAAACGCTGCGATAAATTCAATAATTCGCGTAGGTGACGAAATCAGTGAGCTTTTGTACCGTAATTATTAGCCACAAAGGCTCACCGTTTTCAGCACCCTGGTGCCGTCGTATGCGAGGCTGTGTAAATATGCTCCCCGGCCTGTCTTACGGGGGTGTCGGTTAAAATAATAATACATCACATAAAGTAATACTAAGACTTTTAAACATATCTTATTATTAACCGAAAAAGTTGTAAATTAATGTATATTTCAATACTAAGACAATGTGTTTTATGACTCACAGAATATTAATTTGAAATATCTAATTGTAGTCCCATTTTTTAAGATCATTACAGCTAAGATAACTCAAAATTGCCATTTTTTAAGTTATCCTAGTGTTGTTCTAGCACAGCGAGATGTAATATAATTCACTAGCCTAATAAATAACTATAAATATTTATCAAAATACTATTAAAATCCATTAAATGTCGGATATGTATGTCAGCGAATTATTCGAATGAATTACGACGTGCTTGTAGGAGTCAATAAAAGAGGTTTTACATACAATACTAGAACAGTTACAAAGTATGTCAGAATTTCTCGTCCCGCACACAGGACGCGATTGTTGCTCATTAAATTGATATTCTCGATCTCGATCGCTATCGACACTTAAACAGATAATTATGAACTATTTTATGGTATAGACGCATTTAAATATCATGACGAGAGGCCTAAAAAGTGACGGTTTAGCAGATAATTGAACACAAATTTGATGGCTTACTTTGAACGTTTAAAATTACTCTTAACGTTTGATAGTTTGATATAAAGCACTACCAGCAGCTATCAATAAATATATTATTTACGAATAGCCTATTAACATAATAATGTTGCATCGGTTAGTGCGTAACAGCTTTTAGAGCGTGAAACGGAAGGCTATTTATTTACCCATTTATCAGTGTGACCGGTTCTCTTTTCGGTCACACCGTTTCATAGTACCGTAGGGCGAATGCACATTCTAACAAAACCAGCATCTTCAATCGCCATCAACTGAAAGTGAAACCAATAGAAATAACGTAATCTAAGACCTTAAACTTTCACATCAGGCCTTAAGCGAAACAGAAATTAAAACCAGTCACGTTTACAAACAAAATATAAATTTATTATTAAATAAGTCTTACAAGCATTACGGAAGATTAAAATAAATTAAATAAATAATATTAAGCTATCAATCTTTATCTCGTCTTGGGAGCGTACGCTTGATAGGCCAGGTTCTGGGCCTCGGCGGCTTTCTCGTAGGACCTGCCCCATCCGCTTCCGTGTCCTCCGCTTACCACTTCGACGTGTCCGGCGTCGTGTCCCCCGCCGTGTCCTCCGGAGAGGAGCTTCTTCAGGCCGATGATGCCGGCTAGAACCAGGGCGAGTTTCGAGACGATGAGGGCTTTGCCAGCGAGCAGGGCCAGGGCGCCTAAGGCCAAGGGAATGAGCGTTCCTCCTAGAATCAAGGGCAACAGGAGCATGCCAGACGAGCCTTTCTTGTTCTTCTTGCCGCGGCCTTCCTCGCTATCGAAGGACCTCTGGAGTTCGGTCGCCGACGGCAATTTAACCTGCAGTTAAAAATCACGATATAATCGGAGCGGATAATTGGTCGATCGGTAGGCTTACCTGTAAGTTGTGAGTTCCGAAGAAGCTGCTGATTCTCTTGACAATTAAGTTGTTGAGGGCCTCGTCGCGGTCCTCCAGGGCTCTGGGCAGGGTAGCCTCGATTTCCGCCTCGGATTTGACCTCTTCCGGGACGCTTGGGGCCTCGGGGTCCTTGATGAAGGTGAATCCCTCGAAGAGCGGGATCTCGGAGTAACTACGAGCGGCGCGGTCTATAGCGGCGAGCAGTTTCAACTTTAGGCAGGACGTCAACTCGGTAGCGGCACACTCTTGGTACACTTTATACACATAACGAATGTCACCCAAATACGAGCCGCTGTCCTCGGACCGGGCGGTCTCCTGGTGGATGGCGTTCTGGGAGGTGCCCGTGGTACGTGCCACAGCCGCGGTGATCGCCAAGGCGAAGAAAACACACTTTGAGAACATCCTGCTCGAGTTAAACAAAAACTGATATGGGTTCACTTACACTAGTTAACTTATATAGTCGGATGGGTCCCCCGGCGGGGACGCGGTGCTTGCTTTTCGGTGCGTGCCCCTTCCCGAGCGGTCATCGGCGGGCCCCTTCCCCCGGATCTTATCATCGCGTTGGCCGAGACACGAAAAACAGATCGAATTTCTATAATGCCGTGTCGTCACGGCTCATGGATGACCACGGGTAAGTACCATTAGCATTAACATGCTCGTTTTGCGATTCACGCAATGCAAGTAGACCAATTCTTGTATCGGAACATTGGCCGCGGTTTCGATACCTCGCATGGCCGCACCGGAAGAAGTAAAAGCCAAGGACGCGTCGGGACAGGGATGGACCCGAAATTTGCCTTGAAAAGATATAGTGGACATCAGTAACGGGATGAAACGGCAGGTTATTAATTAGGTACCTACTTTCTATTTCTAGCAACATATTATGCCTTATTTTACCCAAGGACTTATCAACTTAAACTAGTTTCGAGTAAGAAATCCGGACAATTTTCAAGTTAGATGATGAGTAGGAAACTCATCTTTTGTACTAAAAACGTTGTCCACCTGACACATAAAATGTCAGTATTATCATAGATTAAGTGAATAGATAGCCAATCGTAATGCATTTAATTCTCACTCTAAAAGGCTTTGAAAATGGTAAAAAGTGAAAAAAATAGTAGGAAGAAACCTATTGGAAAAGGAAGAGAATATAACAAAAATGAAAGGAAAAATAATTTACGGGCGATCTGAGTTCGGGAAGTGGAAGGGGGTGAGTTTTTAAGGGTAAAAAACGGTTTTTCTCGATTTAGGGCAAAAGTACAAGTCCTATGGAAAAAAGTTAAATGGCAAAGTTGTAGGTAATAAAAAGATCTACAACTTTTGTATTGTCACTTTTTTCACATAACCACAAAATTTATGTGAAAAATTCACACAATTTGATTTAGAGCAAGAAACTTATCTTTTGTACGAAAAACATTGTCCGGAATGTTGTCTATCCATATCTGACACATAAAATATCAGTACTATCATAGATTAAATGAATAGATAATTAATCGTAATGCATTTAATTCTCGCTCTAAATGATAAAGGACATCTACACAGACTGTATTGAAATTGAGGGTTCTAACTATAAACGGATAAAAGTTGAAATGTACGAAATGTTCTTCTTTCATTTTTTACTTGTGTAACAAATTTTAATATTTAAAAATCCATTATAGACCAGGGCTTAAGCCTTTGAAAATGGTAAAAAGTGAAAAAAAAATAGTAGAATGAAACCTATTGGAAAAGATGTTTCAATGAGGTTAATACGGAAAAAAATGCAAATAAGTAAATACAAAAAATTAAAAACGAAAAACGAAGATAAAAACAAAAAATTAAAAAATTAAATTTAAAAAATACGAAACATCGTATCTCAAAGCAGAAGGATGAGATTAAACTTAACATGGGTATTTATTTCTTTATGAGGAATAGCGAATTATTAACTTTTCGTAAATTCTGCGAACTGAACAAACATTTTTTGTTAAATTCGCGTGGACGAAGTCGCGAGTAACAGCTAGTATATTATGAAAAACCGGAAGATATTTTTAAGGTAGCTTTAATTTCAATTATGCTGTATACTTCTTCCAAATTTCATTGAGATATTCTTTAGCTATTGTTGAGTTTAACAACGACTAAGCTGCTAAATTAATTACGGAGCTCTTTTGAACGTTCCTATTTCTAGTCAGCCCGGTTATCGCACAATTTATACGAATCCTCATGGGTCTGGAACACTCCAATTAATTTCTATGAATTTAATTCCAAGCAACTTAAGTGTAACCGGTCTATTAAATTTGTGATAAGCATTATATTTACAATTCTGCTAACATTATAATATCATAATGAGAAGGAAAGAGTGTATAATATATATAAATGTACGATTCGCATTTGATAAGATCATGAATTATATTAGGTTTATAGGTAGGTACATATATGCAGATACAAAATATCATTAAGCACGAAATTAAACAGCTTATTTGAATAGCGAAACGCATGCTTTCTTCGAGTTGTTCTGGGTTACTAATTTGATGTTTATTTTTCCTTTAAACTCAATGCTTCCCTTAAACTTACCTACAATTTTGACTAGACAGATCTAAAAGAGCTTGTGCCAATTTTGATTCTAACAGAAAGCTTTTTAACCGACTTCAAAAAAATGAAGTGGTTCTCAATTCGACTGTATGGTTTTTTTATGTTTATTACCTCAGCACTCCGTCATTTATAAATCAATTTTAAAAATTCTTTTTTTGTTAGAGGGGACATTTTCGAGTAGGTCCCAGTTTAGTTTCATTGACATTGGACCTTGGATCCCGAAGATATACCGGGAAACTCACCAAATATACCAGAGAAAGTGGCGAATGCACCGGTCACAACCCTAATTTATAGATATTTAAATTAATCGAAAAAATATTTTCTAAATAATGTATGATTCATTTAATTAGTAGTTTATACTTGAATTTACCATCAACACCTACCTACCTTTCTCAAAGTGACATTTTTATGTGACATTAGTTTTGACAGAACTGACATTCATAGAAAACGCCTACCTAGTCTACTATTTATAATTGTTCTCCCTGAACATATTGATATATAAAAGCATTAGGCATGCATTTATGTAGAAGATGTTAAATTTTAAAATGCGTAAAATCTTGTAGAATGTATTAAAACAACTACTTTTCCTAGCTGTATGATAGAAAATATTAAATTACCTATATAATAGAATTCATAAGCATTTAAAGAGGAAGTGATACACATTGCTTGCTTGGTCAATACTAAAATCATTGGTTGGATTTGTCTGTATTATCTGTATTAAAGTCTGTATGATGAGAATGATCTCAAAGGACCATTCTTCAAAATAAAAAAAAGGTTCGTAGCAATTATTCAAGTAGTCTATGAATTATAACACCTTAAACGCTAGTAAAATTTCGAGTGCGCCACTTTGATGTAATTGATTTGTTTATATAGTTAAGACTTATTTGTAATTTTTAATGCCATTACGAATATCAACCGGGTTATGTCCGGTTAGAATTCGTCAACTCGGCAAACACCCATCCCCGGTCCGATTTTCTTAAAGGCATTGTTTTTGTTAATAACAAATTCCGCGCATATTTGCTTGGCATTGTTCTCGCGGGCGCGGCGCCTGACTCACCCTGTATAACGGTGCGATCGTCAGTACATCGCAATGAGAGTTTCCAGGCCTACTCCGGAGCATTCCGGTCCCGAAAGTAGGTGAAGGTTTAGGGCGCGTGAGAAACGTGAACGGTGCAGGTCGACGATCGGCAGCAGGCCGACGGATGGACGTGGGGACCTGCAAGTTCACCTGCAGAACCGGGCTCTTCCAATTATAGTATTTTACCGGCTGTTATGTATTATGTTACGTAGTATAAAACACTAATTCTCACTTAATATAACCATTTATAAAATCTACAAAGTTTTCAAAATACACGATACGGATGGTATCAGTTCAACCACCCGAGGAAGGTTCTTGTATTTAGTTAGGTTGTTTACGAATTTCAAGGGTAGTAAGAATGAATATCGGTTTCATTGTAAATAATATTCCAAGCATATACTCATACTGCTCAAATATACCTGCGGCAGAGCGAGGGATGGCTCTCATGTTTTCACAGAAGTACGTTGATGCGTGATTATGTACCTACAATTTATAAACCAGTGAGTATCTACATTAAGTCTGAATCGGGAAAACCGCATTTTATTATAATAATAAAACCTAGCCATCCGAAGGATTACCGCTGAGAAATTATTTGAGTAACAAGCTGGTTTTGAATTCGAAACGGAAAATAATGCCACGATAAAATTCATTTGCGACGAACTCGAGTTTAATTGGCTTTTCAATAACGGCAAAGCAACATCTGATAGTGATGTTACGGTATATCCGGTACCAAAAGTTTTATTGCCATATCTCTAGCCAATGCTAAGATGAAGAAATTCTCTTAACCCTAAAAAAGGACTGTAAAACAATAGGGACTGTCGTTAGTCAACAGCGTTACATCCGTTGTCCTTACTAATCTATAAGTGTATGTACTTACATTCAGAAACCGCATGAAATGATGAAATCTTGGGTACATTTGCATTCGGCCGTTGCTCCTTTTCGCATAATCGTAGTTTTCAGATCCGCTTTGACAGTAACTTTCACCGGACAGGATGTTGGAAAGTAATTTACAAATTCCTACTGTGCTGGGGATACATCAGTCCATATAGTGTAAATATTTGGTAATTCCGTAAAGAAAATTATTATTTATTATAACCGTCATAGCAGCAGTGAAACGCCTGATTTTTATTATTAGTAATAAATATATAAAAATAATGAGAACATGGAAGATACAAAAGGCGTTCTGAAAATCTTCATAGATAGTAGAACAGCGAAATTGGGAAGAAAAGTCGCTTAGTTTTCGAGAAAAAAAATCTTGCGTAGAACCAAACCGGACTTGGTACGATTCATTAATTAGGTGATTGTGTATACGAAACCACGATTTAGGACATTTTTTGGTTGGCAGGACTTTTATTATTTTGAAAAAACTAGAAAAAAATACGTTTCTGTGAAACGTGTTTTTTTACGTCTTCACTGTCATATCTCTAAACATAATTATGCTATCGAGCTGTTTAAATTAAAGTAGACACAATTAATTCTTAACATGTTCAACTCGATTATACCATTTATGTTTTTTAAAGTGTTTAAAAAATAACAAACTTAGTCTTGTTATTTTCGTTAATGTATTTTTGAGCAATCGAGAAAAATTTTTATTTATGGAAATTTGTCTAAACATGCTCCGAAGCAAATGAAGCCAATAAATGTAAAAAAGTTTATAAAATCATAATTTTTCATGAGCGAATGATAATATGTAGTCAGTGAATTTTTTAAAGCCGCACAAACCCATATTCTAGCGCGCCCGCGTACACACACAACTTACCGCCTCGACTGCCGAATATTAACCTTGTAGAGGAGCGAAATTCGTGCCGGGATGCTCATACATGCAAAACTTATTAAAGGTGAAGAGAGGTATATTAAACCTACCGGCCGGAGTCGACGTTTTTCCATCAATGTTTGGGCATGGATAAGTTCCCTAGGTCCCAATGTTTGCTGGAGGATAGCAGAGCGCCTTACAGGACAGAGTTACATACGCATAATTGGACAATATTATGCTGCCGTCCGTCACTATGTTGTATCCTCTATAACATAGTTAATTAGGTAAAATATTAATGAATTAATATTGCAAATAGTTTGTTTTAAAAGTTAATGCAAACGTTAATTCAGTTTTGGAAAAATATAACACAATAATTATTATATTTTAATTAGGTTGTGCTACTATTTTTTCTAGTAATTTTTGTGGCATGCATATTAGCTCACTCATAGTGTACGTACCTCTATATATAGGAACGTTTTAAATAAATATATTTATTTTATTTTTTATATTTCAATTGGTTTAACTGTTTGTTATAGATTTCGTTTAACATATTATTTATTAAAAGGTAATTTTAATTATTTAAGTCTTAATTGTTTGAGAGATAGGGGTTTTATTATATTAAAAAGAATAGGTGGTTTGATTTTTTTTGTAATTTTTAGAGGTAGAATATTAATATAATTAATATTCCCTACTTCTTATTTTTTTGTATATCTTTTTATATAAAAATAATAAAATTAATAATAATTATTTTAGGAATTTTTTTAGGATATGAGATAGGAAAATTTAAGATAAATTATTATTTAAAGTCATTCAGGTACTTAACTCTTAGATCATTTTTAAGTATAATGTGGAATATACCTATTATTTCAACCTTAGGAATTAATTTTTATCCAATTTATATAGGTGAAATTTATATTAAAATTTTTGATCAGGGATGATTAGAATATTATGGGGGTAAAATTTAAATAAGAAATTTATAATTCTATCAAAGTTATTTCAATTATTTTCTAACAATCATTTAAAGATTTATTTTTTAATAATAATTTACTGAGTTATTTTTTTATTATTAAATATTAAGTTATACTTAAATAGCTTATATAGAGCATAATATTGGAGATATTAAGGAAATAAATTATTTTTAAGTATATAAGAAATTTCCTAATTTTACAATGAAATGTAAAGTTTTTATTAAACTATATAAATAGAAATATAAACGAATTTCATCGCTTTAAGTCCTTCTTTCATGCAGGTACATTTTTTATTATCACAATTTTTGTCGGAACAATACAGACTTAAACATTGTCGTATATTATCGGGAATAGGTTTTTGTGTCGAAAAAATTGGATTCCAGTGATCATCAACCACCCGTAGCATCCACCTGTAGCATCCAATGTCATCAAGCTGCATTTTTGCGATATTACTGCTGTACCATATTCGTAACAGAAGCATACATCTGAAATACTAATATACTATTGATCTTAGTACCACCATTATTAAAAATAAATATGATTGATATCGTGGTGATTAATCATAGAAACTACATATTATAACAAAAATAATACATGAGTACATAAATTATGTAGATTTGTACACATTGTTATGATACAAAAAAATAATTAGGTATATTACCTATTTACCTAATTACCGATATACCGATTACCATACCGATTACCATCGGTATCCACTGATTGAACCAATATTATTTTACTGAATTTAGATTCGTATAAAATGTAAAATTATGCGAGTATCTGCCTCCTCTTGATTATAATACAAATGTTAAATCATTTAACATTTGTATTAAAGTTTGTTTACTCTTTAATACAACCTTTTCGGGGTCCTCAAAACCACCTGCAATGATAACACTTCGTTCTCCTTTATAAATTCTGAATAGTTCTGAATAATGTATTCCGTCACAACCTGCAATAAAGACTTTGCTTTTCTATAATAACAACTAGAAAAAAATAATACGCGATTCGGTACAGAGCCACGGGCCATATGCATCTAAAATGTAACACGTTCCAGTAACAAAATGTCCCTCTAGCTGCTTAATAATTTATGCGCCACAAAAAAAATCGCAACAGAAAAACCGTTAATTAGCAGATTTTTTTCTTTACTCAAAACTTCTTTAATGTCTTAGCTTTAAATTATTTCCAACATGTATGTAAACATTTCCATAAATAAAAAAGTTTGTCGCTTATCGAAAATATAAATACACCTGTAAGGAAGTAATAAATTAATTGTTATTTAAATAAATAATAAACAATATTCAGTAATGGTAATGGCACTTTTGGAAGCGCCTAATTCTATACTCGAATTTACAAAAATGTGGCTGATAGCTTACGTAGATCTGGAGATATGATGATGTAAACGTAAAAAACATGGTTTTTAAAAATCTGCGATTTTTTATATTTTTTTGATATAAAAAAGTCCTGTATCACAAAAAAATGTCGTCAACACCAATTCTAACTTCCAAATAACCTACTTCAAATAACACATAACTTGTCGTCTGGTTCTACGTCAAAAAAAAAACATAATTTTCCCTCGATTTCGCTGTTCTATAGGTGATTTCAGCTGGAGATAGGCTCTATATTAATATATTAACTTTACGATAAGCCCCGTGTGGTCCTAACAGGACCTTTCTACGTTTTTAATCACATGTCATTATATAAATGACTTTCAGTTTCTGAAGCACCTGCGTACTATTAGACGAAATTATTTTCTAACGAACTCGTGCCAAATATTTTCTTATTAAAATTAACGACATCATTATCATCAAGCTGTATATCTGCAGTTTGCTCTCATATAGTTAATATATCATTCTACTTCAAATTGACATAAAGAGTATCGTAATTAAATTAGATGTAGCAGTGCGATATAATTAAAATTGAATGGAGCATTTTCAGATCGAAATTAATAATGCTTTGCAGATTTTTCGTGGTTTGTTGAACATCTAGGTTGGGCCGATACCGCTGCGCTAGTGTCGTGGTTTATTAAAAAAATAAAAGTTAAAAGTACGAATGTTACGCACGCCTGAGACATATTAGCGGTTCGGTTCCAAAAGAGTATTTTTTGCGTATCTTCATTACGGGCCGGAGAATTCGTTAATTAGCCAGTACGAAATCGCCACTGCTACTGCAAGCGACCTGGAAATCTAAGTTTCTTACCATACTCAATGTACCTATATTCTCAAATTAAAACCTTAGTTAAAATTTGTAGCACACACTGACCCACCGTTGTCAGTGAATAATTAACTTACTTGGATCCATATGCTATTAAAGCACCGTTTCATGGAAACTGAAATTTCTTCACTATTTAATGAAATACAAAAAAAATCATCCAGATTTCAAAAGCAGCCGATTCTAAGTTTTCCGATCTATGGTATTTATCTGAAGAACTCGAACTCTCTGTCTTTTTTCGATGAAGAAATACTTCAAATACAGTAGATCTAAAGCCAGTAGATCTAGTAGATCTAAAGCGGAAAATGGTTAAGTCGATGAAAACACGAACCGGTGTAACGAAAACGATGAAGCGATTGGAAATGGCAGAAACTGATTTTCAAACGCTCCGCAATAAAGATATCAGTTATTTTAATACGAAACGATCAATGACGCTATTCAGTCAATTTGATTTGACGCATAGCTTTCTTGATTTACATAAAGATGATTTAGATAGATTTACAAATATTAAAAGCTCGTAAATGATATTGCTGAGCGAGGGCTAATCGAAGATTTTAATAATTGTTTAACAAAAAATGAAGAACAAACTCAATTTGTTACAAGTAGTGAAAGACCATCTCCAGGAACGTCCTGCTTTTAATTAAAAAAGTCATTTATAAAAACTATTTAACATTTGTTTAAATTTAAAAAGTTCATTAAGAAAACATTTTATTTCATATAAAAATAATTGTTATTTTAATGCAAGATAGAGTTCTTAGGTATTATTGACTACATCCTCAATACTTTACGTTTTCATCTTAACTAGTCAGTCATCACGAAAATTTTATTATCTGTCATTGGTCATGTCACTGTCATTTGTCAAAAACCGGTATTGACTAAAGACAGCTGTCAAAAAAGCGGTCAACAAAAATACATTTTTTGATTATCTAAAATTTTAAAGATTTTTTTATATTTCAACACAAATCAAGTAAAGTCTCGTCGTAAAAAAATTGGTAACGTGTTTTTCATTAAATTACAACTGTCAATTAAACTGTCAATGGAATTTTTAATCGAATTTTTAGTTGTTTTCAATTTCTCAATTCGGAAAATAGTCTTAATTAAGTGTTTCAATAAACTAAATCTGAATATGATGACAAAAACAAGTTCGGACTCATGACAGCTGCCAAAATAGCTGTAATGAGTCATTTTTCACTTAAAATAATTATTAGTCATAAAACGACAGTAATATATTATTTTTAATTTAAAATGTTTATTGTCACCTGTCATTTATGTCAAAACACAGACATTTATTTCGAAATTAATAACATCTCCCCTTACAGAAATCGAAAAAAAAACATTTAAAGTTTAATTGAAATTTAATTGAGATGTAAATGACAGTATTAAAAGGTTAAAAAAAATTGACATTTGTCATTTAGCCGTTTTAATTTTTGGAAGCCTTTTTTACCCCACTAAGCTACGGAAAAATGAATAAATTCATCTTGCCTCAATGATTTGTATAGGGTATTACAAATCATTGAGGCAAGATGAATTTATTCATTTTTGACCTTGTCCTCTAGCATGAAAAATTTTTTTATAGTGTACTTGTACGTTTTAAAATAGATATAACTCTCCTTAAAATTAATTGAATGAAATCCGATTTTTAAGAGAATGTTTAAACGAGTATATCTTTGAAAATAATGAATTAACGGATTTAGTACTAAGGACCTTTCTTGTAGGAAATTTAATTCTCTATAAAATGCTGCCGATCAGAAATTATTATCAAAAAAAATTGTACCAGTTTGAGTGTTTGAGTAAAAACGTCGTTTTTCCCATGTTAATTAAATGGGAAACTCAGTTTGCGCCGTTCACAGGTTTGATTTAGGAAGCTAACATTTTGGGAGAACATTTTTTTGAGGCCCAATGAATTTAAAATATTAATACCCCAACACTTGTAGTGACGTTTTATGACATTAGTTTTTGACGGAACTCAAATTCTTAGAATACACAAACCTAGTCTACTGTTTAGTCTACTAGAAACACAAAGCGTTGGGACGTAAGCCAGAAAGAGAGGTCTAAAAGTGAGATGCAGTACATAAGGTCGCGTACCTGACCCACCCCAACCCGAAATTGACCGCATCTTCTGAACTACATTTTGCGGCATTAATGCCAGTTTTTTTGAAGTGAAATAGAAAATAAAGGATGTAAACTTTACGACTAGTGAAACGACTATTTAACTTGGAAATGAAATTTTCTACATCCGCAAATTAGTGTCAAACACGGCAAAAATGTCATCCACATACCTCAGCCAAATCCTAGGAAAATACTCGAATTCTTCTTTTGCTTCAGTTTCCAATCGACTCAAGAAGACATCAGCAATGAAAGACGATAAACAGTTACCCGGAAGCAATTTTGTTTCATACAAGTTTTGTAAGGTTTATATATTCTTCTATTACTTCTTTTCTATAGTTGTTTAATTCGAGTAAATCCTCAAGATAGTCCAAGGTCTGTGGAATTGGTACACTCGGAAATAATGAACAAACATCAAAGGAAATCAAAATTTCACCCTCTTGCAATTGAATATTCTTGACCTTATCAATGAAATCATTTGATTTTTTAACTGAAAAACTGGGCTGTGCAATGGACAAACTTTCAAATTCCTTAGTCAACCATTTTGATAAGTGGTAAGTCGGAGATCCAATAGACGATACTATTGGACGCACCGACTTCCCTGGCTTATGAATTTTTGGTAGATAATACAATCTAGGTACGGTAGGGTTAGATACATGTAACCTGTTCCTAACAGGTGGAGTAGTAAGGTTGTTACACGATTTGAGGACATTTTTTATTTCAGTGATAATTCTTGGTAAAGGGTTTCTAGTAACTTCTTTATAGGGACCATTACTAATTAGGCTGTTTACCCGTTCATAATAGTCCTCTTTATCTAAAATAATAACCTTATTACCTTTATCTGCTTTTAAATAAAAACAGTCTTTCGCGCGCAACCTTTTGATAATCTTTCTATGATTCATTGAGCATGACTTTTTATTGTCTACGTTATTAATTATATTTTTAGAAATTTGATTCCTGGAAGCCACACCACTCTGACGAGACCCTTGGATGAATCAGGCAGATATTGAATTGAACTTTCAATTCAAGTAAGAATGAATAACGTAATTATTTTTTAATTTTTTGTTCACTTTTTTGGAATAGATAGATAAGATAGATGGATGGATAGATGGATAAGATGTATTTTTCTATTCTTTAAGAGCCCTTGAAATACCGTGTAATAAAAAGCGTATATTAACTTATGAGGTATTTTTCTTTTGAGTTATTAATAAGTCTTTTTCTTTTGAGTTATTAATCAATTGACCAATTTCGTTTCGATCGAGCGAACATTTTCCAGTACCCCATTGGAAAATGTTAAGTGAAGCGGTGCGCCAGTGGTATATCCCCTGGCGAGCCGCCGCTGCTCCTATCCGATGCTATTATTATATCCAATCAATAGAATATAATCTGATAATAAGAAACGAAAAGTTCTTGAACTTGCTTAAAGGTCCATGCCCAAGTGACCCAGAAACGAGAATGGGCCGCAGAAGAATGAGGTGATCTGAAATATTAGAATATTTTAATTTCCTCACTTTCTCCTAATTAATTTTCCGCGTATTTCTGCAAGCGTGGGTGTCATTCTACGCCATAATATAGTGTAGGTTTTGTACATTGAATTTCGATTTAAATACCTACCGATCTAAAGTGCAATAATTTTCGTGATATGTATCTAGGAGAGAATTATAAAACACAATATTAAGAAAAAAAAGTTCAGTTAAAAGTGAAATTCAATGTGGTTTTTAAAAAATATATTTTTAATTGGTCTTAATTGGTGGCACTTTCGAAACGGTCCGTGTAAGTAATCCATACGCGGTGGCTCATTGATCAAACATAAACGAACATTCGTCGTTGCTAAATATTGAATGTTTTGATTTGCACTTTACTCCGGACGTAAATAAATTTCTTGTAATTATGATGAAACGATTCTCTATGTGATACCGTCGCGCGTGTTACCTAACAGCGATTTTACTTTTAAGCCTTTACCATACCAGACTCTCTCTCGTAGATCTGGTCCACGAGATTCGGCTTTTACCTTTCATTCAGGTAATCGTACGATTAGGGGAAATAGGCTGAGGCGTTCTTGAACTTCGAGTTCCTTGGCCCTGACGTGACGGCGGACACGGCTGCCGAAGAGAAATTGGTAATTATTTCGTGGTGCGGTACAGCGGGCAGACCTTGAAACCGAACGAGAAATAACCTACTGCCCAAGGAAGCACACGTTTAATTTACCTAATATTACTATTGTTCGAAGTTGATAAATTAACTCCTATAGAAAAAAGTCTATTTGATCAGTCACATTTTTGTCACTTTGACGCCGATAGATTCATCTTTTATAACCCTGTAGTAGAGTAAAATCAAGGGAAAATTATGAAGTTTTTGACCAAATGACCCTTAGTATTTGCTTTTATTAAATACTAATTTGGCACTTGACAAATTCAGTAGAAACTTTAAACCTGCACCGGGATAATTTTTTATTTCATATATCTCGTAACGATTAAATATTTTGCTACACCCACTCACTGAAATTCACAATTTAGGCGGGTAATTACTAGAGAGAATCATAGGCATAACAATGGCGGGTGGGATCGCTTCCGACAACGATTAATAAAAGTATCAGTCTAGACAATGGCGCTGTCTTTCGGCGATAAAAGTGATAAATGGCGATGAGCTGATTTATAGTTATGGTGCTATTGAAAATTAAAATTTTGCGGGAGCTTTTACTAAAGTTACTTTTGCATTGTTTTATGAAGCTCAACTGCATTTAGTTAGGAAATGTAATAAATAATTGTCCCCCCGCGCAGTAAAAGAACGTGGTCTCTTGGTTTTGGGATTGGAAATTTTTATAATTAAACCGGATTTCACATCATCAATATTATCAATTGTACCTGCAATCCCCAATATTAGGACGACCTATAAAGAGGCTCTTTATAGGTAAAATTTTGTGCTTTTATTTTTAAAGCGTTTACCTTCATCATCAAATGTAATTTATCAGGTGCATAATTCAAGGAGTAATCAACTTGTAACACAGTATTTCAGTCAGCTGGGTAGTGTTTAACGTCAATGTTCTTCCGATAATTCGATATACCTATTCCGAAGCTCTCAACGTATGTTTCATTTCCGGTGATGGAAAAAACAAAGGCGTTCACAGAAGGGGAAAATTACTTTTGGTAGCCTTGATGAGAGATCAAGGTGCTGCCATTGAATGCATTGAATGCTGCCGTTGAATGCAATAACACACTTTCTCCAGACGATTAACTAACCAAAGAACTGCATCGATGCTTGCCGTGTCATATGTCAAATTGACTGACCCAAGCATCCCTTTTAAGGGAGGTGATGAGCTCCGTGGAGTATCGCTTGAGTAATGCTAATACTGGCTTGTACCCAAGGAACGTCTATAGATCACATTTTTGCGATGAGGGACCCTTGGAATGTGAGGGATCCTCAATAATATGGTGCAGTTAACTTAACAGGGTCCAAGTACCCCATATGTGAATCTGCCGCGCTTGAGTAAATCCCAAAATCCCCTGTTGGGCCCATTTCATAAAGTGAACATCACAGTTGGTAAAAATTCCATGTTTTCAACTCATGATTGCGGTCTTATAAATTGGTCTAATTTGGAAGTTAGGTTGATCATTTGACGCAGAATTTAGAGCTCTTCAACTTTGAATACAGTGATATTTTCGGTACGATGCGTCGCGTCGGTTGAAACATACGAGCGGAAAACCTGATTTTCGAGTTTTTTTTTGGATTTTTCGACCTGATCCTACGAGCCTACGAGGAAGTTCGCTTCAGATTCATGTGTAGCACCCTCCCCCCCCCCCCCCAAAATATAATGCCGTTGAGAAACTTCTACCGGAGTCGTGTTACGAAACAGGCACTTTTGAACAGCATTTGCTCAGGCTATAATTATCCCAAAGTGGTTTGACTAATTTCAAGGCACAAATTAATAATTAAATGGAGGATTTCGGTTGGAGAAAAAATAGCACGTTTTAACCGGATTAAAAGTATCTTTTCGGTCTCGCAATTTTGCATCCCCTCGGCTACGCTACGCTTCGCGTCCCAAATACAAACTTTGCTCGCCAAAAAAGTGACGCTTTTAATCCTAGTATAACAATATACCTACTATAAGCTTCTTTAAAAATCGCGCTAATTTATTGAGAGTGTGGAGTTTGGGTGGAACTTTAGATTACTTAGATTATTATAGTACATATTGAAATTTATTGTGTTAATCGGAACCAACCCTTATTTGTGCGCCTTATTTCCTACAGTACTATCAATTTTAGAAAAAAAAAATGTAGAAATGACTATTAATTTTCAATACATAATGCATTTTGTGCGATATAAATTGTTTATTACTGAACTAATATCAAATCATTGAGGTAAATTTGAAACGTAAATAAGAACACAATCTTGAAATTGCCTAATAGTCCGGTCAATTTAGACTTTTGAAATAACAAAAACTCCCGGAAAGCTGAAATTTCGGGGAGTTAGGAGTTCGGGGGTCGAACTATTATAATGTAATTTTCAGGGACTATATTTTTTTAAATTCATAATGAATATTGATATTAATATTAAATATTGATTTTACTTGTAGTATTGATTCTTCTTCTTCTTCTTCTTCTTCTTCTTCTGCTTCTTCTTCTGCTTCTTCTTCTTCTTCTTCTTCTTCTTCTTCTTCTTCTTCTTAATCTTCTTCTTCTTCCCCTTCCTCTTGCTGGAGACTCATCAATTTGTCAAATGAAGATAAAGCAGTTGTCTCTTCATCAAAATCACATGAATCTTCCTCCGTCGTATTTAATTGGACATTTGAGCAAAACTGACTTCGGCAATTGGTACATGCTGGAGAACACAGTAATCCTCCTTTTTGTAGCCACATTTGCCACTGCAACCTTTTTTTGCAATTGTAAAACATAAAATTAAGGAGTTTTTCTGGAGCGGGTGGCAGTAAAATTTGAATCGGTTCCAAAGTATTATCTATGAATTTCCAACCTTCTGGGTTAAGTTGATTGCCTAGCCATGTCTGAACTTGAGAATACTCGATACAAGTGTTAAATAGCAGATGCCGATGTTGGGAGGAAACATGATAATTGTAGTTGCTTCTTGTGTCCAGTATTTTTGACAAAGGTTAAATATCGGTATTTATCTAGACAATAATTTTTTTGCGGAGCTCCATTAACAGCAACGAGAAAGTGAATTCCTGCTGTGATTATTGCTTGCGGAGAAGAATCAGTTTCTTTAAATACTTTTGAGCAGTCAATCAAATCTATTTTTCGAATAATTTTACTACTGAAGTTTTGCCCCTTCTATACTTTGCTGAAGTGGTATTATCGCAACCGGTTATTGCATGTACAAATAAAATATGCTTTTGGCATTTTGGATAAACAGCTAAACTTTGTGAAGAATAAATTTCTGTTCGCCATTGAGCTTTTCCAGGTTTCAGAAAGTAAATAATTTTTTTACTTGTTAAATAAATTTGTACTTTGTACTTTTTTGTACTATTGTGTTAAGTGCCTGACAAAGTACATATGTCATACATGGCATATGATATGTGCATATCACGTATAACGTGACTATTACAATCGCGATATATCAGAAATGGTGACCCATAAAAAAAAATCAAAAGGACCATTTTCGTAGATAATTTCAAAGATCTACAACTTTGGTCTGAAGTACTTTTTCGATCAAACTTTTCGAAAAAAATCCAAAAAACCTCAAATTTTGACCTTTGATCCCGAATAACTTTTGTAGCGCACATGGGATTAATGGGGACTTTTAAAACTTCCTTTCTCATGGTGAACCCAAGCTCGAACGAAATTTCAGCTTAACGGGAGCTTTTGTTATTTGACCACTATTTTTATGTCTAGATTGACCGGATTACAGCGTCTATTTTAAAAGTGGATACAATGGTAATACGCAAGGTGTACTTCTCGACCCCTTACTATTTAGCATCTGCATAGATAATCGTTGAATCGGCTAAATCGATTCGCGATGAACCAAAGCTCCCTTTTTATATAGTTGATAGATGGTGCTTTTGTTTTTCCGTAGCTAAGTAATTCGTTGATTTCATCTATTAATGGTTTTCTTGTAATTGAAATATATTGGGTACGATTTATTTTTTATTGAGTCATAACAATTAAAATTAAATTTATTTTAAGTATAAGCGTTTCGGTGTTGGTGGAAACTCAGACGTGGTCGTCATCGTCGGTCGTAGTCAGTGCTATTGAGTCTACGTTCAGCTGAACCTGATTTTAAAGCAAAAAGGCCCTAAATTTAAAAGCGGGAAGGTGTTACCTACTTAAGGAGTTTGAAAGCATTGCTTATTTTTAAGTTAATTCTTGAAAGTATGTGGGCATTTGAGGAATCCGAAACATGCTCAAATGTTTGATGTGCAATGACTGCCTAACAGTAAAAGGCGTTTTAACAACTCATTCGGCTATTAGTATGGATAAGTGTGTTTTCAGAGAGGCACGTATTTGGTTTCTCTCGAAGAAATACGCAGAATATTAATTCTTAGCAATGAGTTCTATTGTATAGTGTCAAATATATAGTTAACCTAACATTCGAGGCAATTTGTATTCTCGTATACGTCCTCATTAAGAATTAGAAATTGCCAAATTAAGTTACAGCGATATATAACTGGAAAAGCAAAAGTAATAAAATCCCATAGTCATTCCGCCGTTTGAAAATGCACTTTATAGACCGTGAAATAGCGTACTGTTGAGGTAAGTATTTTTTTGTCTGGCATTTTGAGGGATGAATGTGGCTATTTAGCTGATGAAAATCTGGTGGTTTTAATGCCTGCCCTCTTTCGCAATTCGCAAAATCCATTTTCATTTACATGGTTAATTTGCTGGTTAACTTGCAAGAAAAAAGTTCAATTTTCCAAATTTTATTTTTGCTTGGCAATCGAGTGAATGAAAGGTTTTCTTGTGAAAATTACGCTGAAAAATTGCCAGACGGTAATTACCGTTCGAAATTGAGCTTCCCGCGGAAATTATGCGGATATTTCGGAATTTTTTCGGGATAGTAATATCCAAAAAAAGTTTACCAAAATCTATGCAATAGCCTAAAATTGCCAGACAAGATTGGCTGTTCCTTTCTTTATAAATAAATAAAAAAGTTACAAAAGAAATGTAAAATTTTCCACGTTTCTTTTTGCGCTTGGCATTTAGTATTTCTATTTAAAAAACGTGTATATATTATAACATAAAAAAACAAAAAGTTTCATCTAACTGCAAATGGATTTTCCGAATTTTCGAACGGCGGGCAAGCATTAAAACTACCCTCATTTTCATCAGCGAAATCGCCACATTCAGCCGTCAAAATGGCAGAAAAAAAGGCTCAACAGTACGCTGATCTCACGGTCCATGGACCTCAAATTCCAAAGAATATGCTTCGTTGGAGGCTTAGTTTGCGTCGCTGCATCTAATAGGATCGCGATAGATGTTTAAAAATATAATTCGCTACTTTTGCTTCTTACTGTATGCATTACATGCTTATGAAGATGTTATCGAACCGTATAAATAAATAACAATAGGACACTAATTATTTGTGTATTAGTGTACCAATGCAACCAACAATACTTCCTTGTTTATAACTTAGCAAACATTCAGTGATGAAAAAGTTTTCGCCAACAAGTTAGACAGGCCAAACCCATACGAATTTATGCTAATTTATGTTTAAATATCCGCTGTCTTATAAATATAAAATTGTCTTAATAGTGTTTATTGAAAATTAGTTTCTTGTTATGTTTAGCTTTTCGTAGTTGGTAAAGGTTTCAAAACTAGATCATTTGTTTCCATATTCCCAGCTGCCGAAACAGGTACTATTTACGCGACACCGTATGAGACATAGAGAAGCCAGATATTCCGTTTTCTGCCATGTGTTCATACTTACGTCCAAATTCTTAACGAGTTCGAGAATTAAGTAGGGTCGCGTCGGTTTCCAAACGGGAGGCCTGGTTTTGCGGTAGGTATGTGCAATTTTCGCGGAATTAAGGCAGATCTGACCTCATTAGCGCTTCAAGAAATCGACCAAATCAAAAGAATTTCGCTAAACATAAAACGCGACCAGGGAAAGTTGTCGGGTTCATGGTATTCTCGGCTGGTATTGGTCCACCGGGCCCCCTAACTCTTACAAGTTTTAATTTTAATAATATGACGGCCCAGACGCAAATCTATAGCCATTTATTGATACACAACTCTGTTCTGAATTACAGCCTACTTCCGAAGCAGTTATTTTTGAGAAAGTGATAAGTACAAAAATGCTTCAAAATCCATTCATATCGTGTTTTAAGACTGATCCAGAAGGTGCTTTGCTTATCCACGTATATCACCGTCTCGTGATTCTGTAAGTAATACTTACGAGTATTACCTACAGAACAACGGGAAATATTTAGAGATTTAATAGAAAAAAAATTAAGACAGACGACTGATTTACAGGTGTCACCGATTGATTACTTTCTTCGAATGCAAGGTACCCATATAATAGAAAGTTAAATTTTCTAGAATTCATAACGTTTTTGCATCCAATTGCACACTTAATTGCACGACAATGAACTGTGCACAATTTATAAACAAATAAAGTATCAGTTTTTGGAAAGTAGACCGTTAAATTCTATCCCAGCAAATGAAATCTCACAATTAAGTTCATTATCTTGCAATTGAATTTTGATACATCGAATTATTAGGATGAAACCCATTGGAAAAGGAAGAACAAAAATGAAAGGAAAAATAATTTACCGGCATTCTGAGGACGGGACGCAGAGGAGGGTGAGTTTTTAAGGGTAAAACATGGTTTATCTCGATTTCCGGCAAAAACACAAGTCCTATGGAAAAAAGTTATATGGCAAATTTGTAGGTAATAAAAATATCTGCAACTTTGTATTTACACTTTTTCACATAAACTCAAAATTTATGTAAAAATTCAAATAACCAAGTTTTCCGTTTTTTATCTTTTACTAAAAAAAAAATTTTTAAAGAAATTTGATTAAAGCTTAACTTTTTATGTCCCAAACACATTGTAATTTTTTTGATTAAAAATATTTATTTTTTCACCTTATTTTGACTTAATATCGAAAAAGCAGCCTAATTTTCAATCGAAAATTCTCGCGTCAAAACATCTGCTTTTTTAAAAAAGTCGGTGGGCTTTTATTCGTTGAAATCTCGACTTTCTGATGGTGTAAAAAAATATACATTACTATGCTAAATGTTCTCAAAAAATGCAAAGAAACGAAAAAAACTGTAAAATTTACACTTTAATTACTCGAGAAACGTAAGATTCCATGTTACATTTATAAACAAACAAATAGCAAATCGAAATATACTACTATAATTAACAACCAAATAAGTTAATAAAATTAATATTTAATAAGACATCTACAAAATTTGAGAAAGTTGTAGAATCTTCTTTAAATTATATGCGTAGATGACTAGGGTAAGTCTGGGATAGATGGCCATACTAGGAGAGATGGCTATTGTAAATATTTCCCACATTTGTCGTTAGATGTCAGCGCTACTGCAATCACACTGTTGGTTTAAACGTCCACGTTGGTGCAGCCATAACGTGGACGTTTACAAGCTCTTTGGCTGAAATTAAATAGACATATAAAACACACTTCAAGGTAATAACTTCAAAATAGTTTCATTTTAACATGTCTTTGTAGAAATACACAGGATGGCCATCTCTCCCTGGCAAATCGGGTGAGATGGCCTACCTAATCTTTGGGTCAGATGGCCATAGTAAACGGTTTTCAGATGCCAAATAAGTACCTATATTAGAAAAAAATATTGCATTGTGTTTGGGACATGAAAAGGTAAGTTTTCACCAAATTTCTTTAAAAATTTTTTTTGTAAAAGATAAAAATAAAAAACCAAAAACTTGTCGTCTGTAACGGCAGTTGACTATTTCAAATTCAAATCGACTGGACAAATAATGGCTGTTAGTAACAGTATTTTCTACGAGGTGGCCGAAAAAGTCTCACTCTTTATTTCGAATCAAATAAACGTTATTTATCAATGGGCCATTTACAAAGAAAAACCCGCAGGTTGCTATTGGATTAGAGGGTGAAAATTAGAGATAGGGATGAAAATGCCCCCTTCTCAGTTTTTTCAATATATCTCGCAAACGAAGTAAAATTTCGATATACTTTATATGAAACTTTGTGTAGAGAATTGAATTTCCCATGGACGACATATTAAAAAAAATAGCTATTTATGTAATCAGTTGGGAAAGCTACCAATTTGTGTAATGAGCAGATTTTTGCGGAACGAGCGCTTACGAGTTCGCCAAAAGAATGCGAGTTACACAAAATAGTGTTTCCAAACAAGATTTTTTCCAACTCCGATCAATTTTATATTTTATGAGAAGAAAACTCTAAATTTTGTTACGGCTAAGGTTGTAGTTTTGAATACTTGGAAACAATGAACAAACATCAGAGTTTAAAATTTCACCCTCGTGCAACCGGGAATTATTGCCTTTATTAATGAAATCATTGGAATTAATCACTGGAAAAATATATATAGCGTAATGTGCAATTTATAATGGTCTTTAATTTACGAATTCCTTAAATTAAGATTTCATTTAAGAGTAGTCGATTCCTGCCAATGCGACTCCGTTTCGTTTCTTTTGAAATATCACCGATCCAGCTCAAACGAGGACAACACTCACAGTTGCAGTGGAAGTTGATGATGCTTCGACGTCCTTCCACGAATGCTGGGAGCTGGTAAGGACAGGGTGGCGCCGACGGATTTGAAGCAAATACCCCACAGGACTACCAAATAATTTTTGCGCCAATCCATAATAATAAAAAGTTATTACGGGATATTTGCTATGTGAAACATTATAAGATATATATATATATATATATATATATATATATATATATATATATATATATATATATATATATATATATATATATATATATATATATATATATATATATATATATATATATATATATATATATATATATATAATATATCTAGTTCTTGCGATAACTGACACCAAAGTGCTATAAAAAATATTCGTGTAAAGAGTTTGTAGATGTCGATATAAATCTTGCGCCGACCAAGGTTATTTTTATTGCTACCGATGCCTTTGTTATACTTATTTGTTCACCTTGACATTCAACCGAAAGACCATGCAGGGTCATTGTATTTCGAAGCATTTACATTCTAAGTAATGTTCTGTGTGAGTATGTATAACTTTCACTTGCATCATCTCAAGAAATGCGGCTCTCTCGCCGCTACAGCCAACTCGTTTCTGTGCTGTCTGGATCTCGTGATTTACGCTGATGGCATGTTAAGACTACTATTGCTCCAGGCACTGAGCACTATTATAAGATTTTTATTACAGTCTCGTGTTAGAGAAAAATTATATAAACTGGCGGCTTATAACTAATGGAAGCGTTTTATATTTTATTTTGCGTTTTATATTTTATTTAAGCGTTTTGTATTTTATAATTTAAATGCTATACAAAATGATGGCCCATATGGATGTAATGTTGCCCCCTACATTGGCCGGAAGAGTTACAGAGCTTCTCCTGAAAGTGACCAGTGTAGCTCTTCTAAATGTCTTTTCCAAGCCATTTTGCAATCAAGCTGGGAATTTCTCCTATTTTATTTATCCCCACATGTTGGTTAATACATTTTCCTCTCGAATATTTCAAAAATAATCTGTTACTTTTTGTATGAGGCGGCCGTAGTGCTCTATACTTGCGGTATATCTCAATATAATCAGAATTTGAAACAGTAAACGTTCTTGCGCAATAGGTGTTCGTATCAGGTATTTTAACAATCAATATAGATCCAGCATCTTCAATGGCATCAATTAGTTATATGTAATAATTCTTCACGGCGACAAGCACCGCTGATACCCAAAATTAGGAAAACCTACAAATAAGTACCCTAAATTTGTTTCATTATCAGCATCTCGAATAAATTTATTGATATCATCCCTTGATAAAACTTTAGATTTCTTTCCTCGGTATCCGACGCTTTTGTTCTTAATGAGCGGGACCAATTTTGAAAACTTCCTTATATCAATATTTTCCTTAACATTCAATGTACTTTTCAACATTGAGTAGACACTCCATAACGTAGGAGGTTTTATAATTTTTGATTTTTCCTCGAAATAGCATATAAGCACATTTTCAGAAACCATTTTACATGTTTCTTGTCGCATCATTCACGAAATTGGTCATATGTTTTCTCATATACTAACTTGGATTTGGCCGGTAACATATTAGATACTATTTATTGCATTTGCTTTCTCAGATATATCTGATTAGGTATCACTACCACTATTATAATCAACATCCATCTTCTTGAAAATAACTTGAAATTGAAGTAACTACGAGCAAACAGTCAAACACGCGGCGGACCAACAAACCGTTTCTATAGTAACGACACAGAGACCACTGGATGTTGTGAAATTGTATTGGAAGTATTGATAACCTTAAGGATAACATGTATGGAAAAGAGAAGAATTATTTAGTTATTTTGGACTTATTTTTTTCAGACAAGCAAAATTTTTGAATACGATTTTACTGAAAACCTTGATTAATATTTTCAAGACAATAGTCGTTTAAAAGCGATAACTTATCGGGACAAAAAACCTCGTCAAGATGTATTGGAAGTATTTATTTTTAATATATTTCAGACGCTGTAAATTCACATTAACAGTTGTACAAAAAATGTTGGTATTTCGTGTATAAAATTCGTGTTTTCATGGCACATTCGAAAGAATTTTTGAAAAATTCTCACGATTTCAAAAAATTCACTCTCATGTGCCATTAAAAAAACATCTCATTTTACGCACTTAATACAAAAATAACTATTTTGTGAAACGTGCTTTTTAACGTCTTCACTGTCATATCTCTAAACATAATTGTGCTATCGAGCAGATTTTTTTTGAAATTAATGTAGACACAATAGCGCTTCTGAATATGTACATTGTACAACTCGATTATACCATATGTGTTTAAAAAATAAGAAACTTTGTCTTGTTATTTTCGTTAATGTATTTTTGAACAATCGAGAAACATTTGTATTTATGGAAATGTGTCTCTACATGCTGCGAAGCAAATGAAACCAATAAATGAAAAAAGTTTTTAAAATCATAATTTTTCATGTGCGTCGTCAGCGATATTCAGTATGTCGTCAGCGATTTTCTTAAAGCGGCCCAAACCCATATTCTGGCGCGCCCGCGTACACACACTACTTACCGCCTCGACTGCCGAATATTAACCTTGTAGAGGAGCGAAATTCGTGCCGGGATGTTCATACATGCAAAACTTTTTAAAATTATAATATTTAGTCACACACACACACACACACACACACACACACACACACACACACACACACACACACACACACACACACACACACACACCATGCACGTTTATACATCGGAAAGTAGAGAGATTTGAGAAAAAATAAATATTTTAAATAAAAAAAAATACAGTGTGTTTGGATGCCCCAAGGGGTTTTCACCAAATTTCTTTAAAAATTTTTTTTTTGTAAAAGAAAAAACAAAAATTTGGTTATTTGAATGTTTCACATAAATTTTGAGGTTATGTGAAAAAAGTGTAAATACAAAAGTTGTAGATCTTGATTACCTACAACTGTTCCACTTAACTTTTTTCCATTTTTTCCATCCTACTATTATTTTTTTTGGTTTAAAATATTATCGCTCCTGGTCTGTTAGAGGTAATAACTTTCTTGGTTTCTTTAAAATTCAAATAATATTAACCTTATTATATTGATTTAATTTATTACACTATTACATTATAATTAATTGCATTGCTTGTGGGTTTAAATACAAGAGTGTTAAAATCACAGCATAATAAATTTCTATGTGCGGTTTCAATCGCACAAAATTCACATCAAGTTGGAAACTAAGTAGTCAGTACGTATTCAGATTAAATCTCAAATGAATCCCAATTTACAATACTTCCGGCAGTGTACATTGGACGATTTTACTTTATGATGTAGAAACGTAATCGTAAACTAGTTGATAATTAAATAATTCTAGGTCGAATTGCGTTGACCGCAAACAGCAAATTGTTCCGATATGATTGTATCAGTTATGATGTCATTATATAAACAATCGTGCATTAATTGTTATGAAGACCATGCAACTCTGAGTCCGCAGATTGAGATTTGTTTTAGTTATAATTAAAAAAAATAAAATTTCTATGTTATAAGAATATCAGACTCAAATTACTTCGATTTAATTTTAATGGAATACTCAGCTCGCAATGGAAAATATTATTGTTGCACAGACTTATTTCCGAGGATTATTATGGGGTAAAGTCATCTAACACCAAATACCACCAACTACGATCCAATCAATAAAGATCCATGACACAAAGTATAAAAAACGAGCGACGAGGAACGAGCTATTTAGAGTTAAAAAAATGGGGTAAAATAGCTGATTGTTTAACACTCATTTTGTTAA